>CM035227.1:31169267-31536246 GCA_020226215.1 Sindora glabra | reverse complement strand
TCTTTGCCGCATTTCCCTCATTTAGCGATTGTGAGTTCCTGGATTTTGTCCTGATCCAGAACTTCTAGCTTTGCATCTCATGAGAAAAAGTTTGGTTTTCGTTTGTTTGTTTGCTCCTGATTAATTTATCTGGCCGCCAGAAAGTGTTGAACTTGTTTCTTTTCCATTCAGCTTTCCATTTTCTTTTTTTTTTGGGTTCCGGGTGAAAGTAAAATTCTAGCTTTGACCTAAAGTTCTCTTTTTGCTGGAAATCCATCGAATCAAACTATGTTAAATATATTTGTCATTGATAAGAATTGGATTCCTGATACTCCAATGCATTCTGGCTTTGATTGTGGTTGAAAAACATGTGTAGCTGTAATTTGGATCCTAATTTAGATTATGGACTCTGATGCTAAAACTCCATTATAGTTTCACTCTTGTAATGCATTTAAAAATGTGTCGTTCAGTTTATCCTGTGTTGTGTGTCTGTGCATCTGTTGGCCCTTGTTTGAGTGACTTAGTCATCGATTATCTTAATTTCTTCCTTAAGTAATAAGGTTTCTATTTAATTATGTTTAAAGTATAATTTTGTGTTCTGCGTGATAGATTTAAGACTGAGGGTTCTTGTAACTCATCACATGGCATCTGCAGGATATTATGATGCATGAATATGATCAGCTCATTCGGATTGCTACGTACAAATATTTGGGTAATTTTTCTTTATTACTCGTTATGTTTGAACGACTGGGCTTCGTTTAGATTGTTTAGTAATGAGAATTTTCTGTTTCATGTTTTTATTGCTTGAATATTTTAACTTCACCTGGTGAGATTAAGCTTCGTTCTTGAGGTTTAATTCTCTACCCTGACAAAATTCAAATATGTTGAACTACCAGCCTCTGATCCTCCGTTAAGAAATGCTTATTTCATGGAAATCTATCATTGTAAAATATTTTGACCTTTACTCCGTTAGAATAATATTATGCCAAACTATTCTTTAATTTCAAAACCTACGCAAATATTTTTTGTAACACAAAAATACTACACCTAAATCCAAAATTGAAATTTTAATTTCTAAAATGATGAAAAGACAATTATTGATTCAAATTAAATAGTGTAAGATATTATAAATATTTTGATATGAAATATATGTTTTGATTTAAGTTTAGGTGGCTAAAAATTATTACACTTAACATTAAAATTTGACTTTTGCATTTGTTATATTTTAGTCTTTTGAACTTAATTAGTGCATATTCTTAACATAAAACACTTAGAATCTTTCATATTGTTAAATTTGAATTTTATAATAATTTTTCTCATCATTTTGCAATGAAAAATTCAAATTTGAATTTAAGTGTAATATTTTTTTTTGGATACTTCAAGGAGATTTTTGTTGGTTTTGAGATTAAAATGAAAGTTCACATAATTTTATTAAAATTTAGAGGAGTTCAAAGTATTTTTCACAGTACTCGTTTGTAAAGCCAAAGCTTATGTCAGAGAAATTTGTGAATAATTCTTCATGGGGGTGACAATCTATTGGTTGAAGTAAAAAATGAATTTCCATTTTTGTGTTATTTGTTTTGAATCTCTTGATTTTTTCTTTCATCTCCTTGTGGGAATTTACTTTTGCAGAAAATGGGAGACATGGCCAGGGACCTTACTGCGCGACTGTTGGCGGGGCAGTACAACTGATATGCGATCACCCCTTCGACACCATAAAGGTCAAGCTCCAAAGCCAGCCTGCACCACTTCCTGGCCAACCTCACTTGTATTTGAGTGCAATTGATACTGTCAAGCAAACAATAGCTGCTGAAGGCCCAAGGGGTCTATACAAAGGTGAGGGGGTTCTGGTTGCTAGGGTTGCAGCCTTCAATGCTGTTCTGTTTTCAGTGAGAGGACAAACGGAGGCATTAACGGGGTTTATTTGGATAATATGTTGTTAGGCCCAAGAGATAAATAATTCAAATTCGACTTCCAACTTAATTGGAAGACAAATTTAAATAAATTTATTGAAATAATATATTCTTAAGCTTAACTTCTCATGGGATTTAAAACATTTGAATTTAAGTTTTAACTTCCAACAAAAATGGATCTAATCAAATTTTATAATTTCATTTGAATGATTTGTCATTTTACCTTAAGTTGATCATAAAAAGCTTTAATATAAATAAATAAATCAGATATTAATTTTTTATCTTAATTTATTTATCAATATAAATTTTTCTATAATTATTAAATTTATAAAAAAATATTTGCCCAATCATCATATAATGTTAATAATTATTTTTAGTATAAATTAACATATACTAAAACATTAATTACTTTAATTAAAATATTATATTTTTTATATAACATTAATAATTATTAATGAAATTAAAATTTTAATGTATTATGCTATAGAGCATAAAAATAAACATATAATTTTTATTATTGGACTCGCTAATGGTTCAAACTGAATAGTATAAAATTCAAGCTTAACTTTTATATTAATCTTAGTCCATTTAAACTTAAGTCAAATTTAAAACAATTTTTTTGTAAATGCATTTCGGAGTACTCACGTGTAGTTTGACCGTTGACACTCCACGCCCCACTTATTGTAAGCCAGCAGGTTGCTTGTGGAGCTGGGACTGGAGTTGCCGTTTCTTTTCCAGCTTGCTTGACTGATTTGATCAAATGCAGGTCCGTATTTTTTTTTCTCTTCCATTTTCTTGTCAACTACTGTATTGAGATAGCTTATTATTTGAATGATTCCTTATCTATCATCCCCTTTTTCATTTTTCATATGGGAATACATAAACCTAGATTGTTGTATCATGTTCTCTAATAAAGTATGAATATGATAAGAGAAGGATCTCTGAATTTGGCACTGTCTTGAACATGTCAAGTCTTGTCAACCTGAAGTCAAATAGTAAGGCATACACATGATCCGAATAAAACTTCAACAACATATGAATCTTGATTCACTATCTCCATAATGTACTTCTTATAATAATACAACAGTGATACTTGTGCAAGTCTTCTACCTAGCTCCTTTCATTGATGGTGACACCAGATTGCAGGCACAAAGTGCACTTGCTGTTTCGGGAAGAGCTTCTGTGGCAGTGATCTCTGGAGGACCAGTGGATGCGGCCAGGTAAGCTCTAAGGGCATAATGGGGGCACCAGAGGTCTTTTCGAGGGCTTAATTCCGACTATGGCTTGTGAGCTATGAAACACATATATGATACGATATGGGTGCAGAAAGTGACGGCTCCAAAAAGATTTTATTTGTGAGGGCAATATATTTATATAAAAATAAAAATTTAAATTATTATATGAATATTTAAATAAAAACATAGTATTATTTTTATTCTTAATTCTTCTTATGCGTAGAAAGCAAGGTTTCAAACATTTCAACTTTTGTTTATGAGAAAAATTCTCTCCTTTAACTAAATTTTATCTGAAATATGGGACAATGCTAAATAAATTATGGGGCAATATATATAATTAATATAGATGTGTGTTTAATTTTCCTTTGTTTGTGAGGACAATCGCCAACTTATGCAATGGATCTACCCTTGGGTGCAGAGATAGGTCAATGTAAGAAAAATTAGGATATGAGATATGAGTGAGATACATATTAAAAATGTGAATTTTATATAGAAACATTAGTATTCAAAAAATTAAAAATATATATTTTTCATTAATGTGCCAAAAAAAAAAAAAAGAAGCAACGGTATATGATAATATTTCAATTATAGGAGTAATAAAGAGATGATTTTGTGATATATTTATATGTAAGTGAATTTGAAGATTAAATAAAAGGATTTTATTTTTGTTCCTTTCTCACAACATATTTATTTGTTTATTTATTTATTTTTACAAAAAGTTACATTTAAAAAATAATAAATTAAATCTAAAATAAAACAGTCAATTTCTAGTAAAGAATTAAATTTCAAATAATTCAAACTACACCCAAATTCTAAAATTAAAAAAAATTAAAATTTCAATTCTTCTTAAGTATACATCGGAAGTATCCATCGAACAATAACACAAATACTCAGATACTTCAATGAAGTATCGGGGCTTCATAGCTTGTGAAGTACCGGGAAATGATGTCATGTTTGGTGTATATGAAGCTGTAAAGCAGTTGCTTGCTGGCGGCTCGGATACTTTCGGATTAAGTGGAGGATCTTTAATAGTTGCTGGAGCTGCCATGTGGTTCATGGTTTATCCAACTTATGTTGCTGAGAGTGTGATGCAAGTAGATGATTACAAGAATCCAAAGTATATGATGCAAGTAGATGATTACAAGAATCCAAAGTATTGGGTGCACTTGACGCGTTTAGAAAGATTCGAGCTGCTGAGGGATTCAACGGTCTGTACAAGGGTTTTGGTCCTGCAAAGGCCACAAGGATTCCTACAAATGCAGCGTGGTTCTCGGCATATGAGATGACAAGATCAGCTCTAGTGCGATTAGTTTTTAGGTCAAGCTATATAAGGGTATAATTGAATGCAACTTCCTTGTTTTTCATTCTATTTCTAGCAAGAAGCTTTTGTTCTTTATTTGATTGTTTCACGGAATCTTAATTTCTTTTGCCGGTTATTATACGTGTGCCCTTTGATCTCAGATATTTCTTTGTTCTTTGTTTCATTTCTTTGTTTCATTTACATGAAAAAAATATTAGCCTAGTAATTAATGGTGCTTCTAAGAATTATCCGGGTACTCATGCTAAATTCTTGAGTACCCAATAGTACCGGAAGCAGATTTGTTCGTTTACACAAGATTTAGTCCGTCCCATCCAATGAAGCAAACTGTTAACCTGTTGAAGTAAGATTATGAAATAATGACATCAAAATCTCTCTTTCATATTCAACCTAGCCCAAATTCTGGAACGAGGCTTGTTGATGATTTCACTTGGATAAATTTGAAGAAAAGTTGTTCAATGTCAGATAGCCAAAACATGCAGTAGTTTCGCCGTCGGACAAGTAGCTGCACTGCTGCTCTTAGTTGGAGTAGTGCCTTTGAAAGCATCTTAGGTACATAGCTAACTTTTATAGATAACTTTAGTAAATTTATATGGGTAAAAATACTCACAAAAATAACAATTTTAAAATACAAAATTGCTAATCATTCTGTAATCAACTTTGTTAATTCAAGCTCCTTTGATCGCTCAAGCTACTGGTCGAGGTGCATCTATGCAAAATCATGGAAGTGAACATGTACTTACCAACACATTGTCAACATAGAAGATCTACACAAGAAATGGTATCATTTTAATACAAGTAAAGCCAAATTTTTGCATAGACACAAGTGTTAGCTTAGGTGGTAGCATTTGAAGCCAGACTTTTGCATAGGTAGTAACAAGTATTAGTTTAGGTGGTAACATTACAATACATAGGTAGCAACAAATGTTATCTTAGGTGGTAACATTATAATATAAGCGAAGCCAATTTTTTACATAAATAGTAACCAGAGTTAATTTCGGTGGTAATATTATGCAACCTTGGGCGAAATTGGGGCGAAGCATACTCATCGATTAGACATTGTTTTGATAAAGGAATAGTGTCATTTCTAGGAGATTTAATAGAGATTTGATGATTGATGCTCAAGTCCTTTTTTCAGAAAAAAAATTCAATTTAAGGTTAATTATCAATTCCGAGCTTACCTGGTAGATAAAAAATTCATCGACGGTGGAAATGGCTGGATTCGTCACTGTTGATGGCTTTTGGTGAAGAAACCTTGCGGAGGGAGAGTGGGAGAAAGAAAGAGAAATGAAGGGAAAGAGAAAAGATGAAGGCGTAAAATGGTGCTAGGAGATGCTGGGAGGCTTGCCGGAGGAGGGGTTGGTCGAACAGTGGCTTCTCGTAGTGTTGACAGAGCACCAAACTTTGATTAAAGAATTTGCTCTTCAGTTTGTTCATTTGAAGAGTATAATTGTACCATAAAAATTTTCTAAACAATTGAAGAATAATTGTATCCAGCATTAAAGGTTTAAAGGCACATGTATCGACTAAACATTGACTCCCGTACATGAAAGTATCATTGTAACCAGTACCATAGAAGGCCCCATTTTTTAAATAATGTCAAGTCAAACTTCATAAAGCAACGAACTCTCCATTTCGAATGTAAGAAGCACTTGGCTTAAAATTTGGCAGTTTATTTTTTAACTGTG
The DNA here is from genome assembly GCA_020226215.1 of Sindora glabra. Taxonomy (NCBI): domain Eukaryota; kingdom Viridiplantae; phylum Streptophyta; class Magnoliopsida; order Fabales; family Fabaceae; genus Sindora; species Sindora glabra. Next base: position 31,530,113 of record CM035227.1, on the reverse strand, counting down.
AATACTTACAAAGAGAAAAACAAATACGTTGACTGACTTCTTATATCTTGACTTTTGAGTGAAACTATTTCCCTTTACACTCTTCTCCTATCGGAATTAGTTTGCTTTCTGATGATGTAATTGGAATTTCCACTCCTAAAGCGAATAGTGCGTCGTTTTCTTTCCTTTTTTTTTCTTTTGGTAGGCTGTTTTGCCACAAGTTGAAAAAATTATAGCTTCATTTGCTTAAAATAGAGTCTTTCTCTGGAGGCTTGATGGGATGGAGTGGCATCTTGGGCATAGGTTGATATGAGCTTATAATAGCATATGGCATTTTCGTAAACATTATATATAAGATTGGATCCCTTGAACAATACAAGAGTTAGCCATGTAAAGAAGTTAGCCATGCCCGAGGCATGGTATTGATGCCAAAGATAAATATTGCATAATTAGATCCAGGTTTTACACTAATCAGGATAACAATCTATCCCCTTGTATTCTTTAGCTTTGCTACATGAAGATGGATTCGAGCAGCAGCAGCAGCTCAAACCCTTTGTCACGTGCTTCATCACTTCATCTTGGCAAGCCTCCAATGAATGCCTCACAACCATATTGATATACGTGAAATCATCTTTGAAACTACCGTCATTGAAATTATATACGATCGATCATAAACTTCCCATGAATACCGGTGATATATAGTCTGCAAAGTAAAAATTTCTTTCGTTAGCTACATCACTTCAATTTTTTTCCCCTATTTTTGCGCTTGGTAATAGGACTTCGATTTGACTTGTTACGTCATGAGAAAACTTAATATAACTTTACTATGGGATTTTAATATTGTTAATATTCTTTCTTTATGTTTCGATATTTATCAAATTAAGATTTATCAATTTTCAACTGCTTGTCATCAAATATACAATTTAACGATCAAGGTAATAATTATAATAAAGAAAAAAAGTTAGATGAAATTTTATAAATATTTATTGTGAAGTTTTTTTTTAATCAAAATTTTATTTGTATATTCAGTTTCTAATAATTAATTAATAATAATATTTTTTGAGTTATAATTATTAGTGATGAATTGAAAAAATAATATATATACAAAATTTTGAGTGAAAGTTTCATAATAAATATTTATGAGATTTCACTTAAATTTTCTCCTTATAATAAGACTATAATATATAGCTCTAAAAATTAGTTAAGAATTGAGTTGACCTCTTGTCAAGAATTCACTCTAGAACTCAAATATGATAATACTATATAATGAAGAAAACAATTCATTCTCTGGGGGCATCTTTTGTAATGAACTCGTCTAACCATAAATAATCCTCATTCTATGCCGTAAAATACCTTAAAGACCTTATATCTTTCAAATATTATTGACATTAAAAATTCTCTCTTCCCCCCTCCCCCCTTTTAGACTGCCGCTTGAATTAATTGTTGCCTTTCGGACACAACCTCAGCCCTTGACCATCTGGCCACATAGTATCTCTACTAGTCTGTATGACTAAAACCTGTTTTGCCCTTGTAGGAAGTTTTCAATTACCTTGCGCAATAAGCCTGATATGTCTCTTACATATATTCTTCGCACTTAATTAATTATATACATTGAATAATTTGAGTAAGTGTAGCTTTCTTCTGTTTCTAATAGATGGGTTGGATTTCACTTCAATTCTACCATATCTACAAGTATGATGGATGTGTGGCATTTTTCTAACTGAAATAGTTATATTTGATATTTGGTGCAGGAGAAATCTGAGATAAGTGCAGTTTCAAGCATGAAATGGTGACGAAGAAATCCTAGAGCAGAGAGATGAAAAGAAGTACGAGGGTGGAAAGAAACGAAATCCTTCTAGATGGCCACATATGAACCAAGTAGGTTTCTCATCTCCATACTCACAGTTCTTTAACCAATGTGAGTTACTCTGGACATTGCATAGTTCATGGTTCCTTTCAATCTAGCAAATTAAAGTCAATGTCAAGTTTAACTTCATGAAATTATTTAAGTAGCAAGAAATTATATTATTAAATTTAATTATCGATATATTTTTGTTTAATATATTTTAAAAAATTATTAATTTAATATGTAATCTAATTTAACAACGTATTACTATAGTACTGCTCTTCAAATAAATATTTCCTTTGAACTTCAGCGCTTTCTATATTTAAAAGGCTGCTCTCATCGGACGCCGGACAAACCTATACCTTTTCTGATATTTAATAGCTTAGAGTAATGCTTGGGAAAATGAACCAGAACTGAAGGCCATGTGAAATCATGAATTGCAAGAAACACTTCACATTATGTTTCCAGATTCAATTAGACAAAACTTTTTTCTTTTTAAGTTAAAATATTGAAGTAGACATATCCCCCATCGATCTCATCGGCTGCACCTGGGTTTTCTATATTTGTCTTGTCTTACAGTTAAATGCGCATTAACTTGGTGTAGTGGCCGAACTTGTACGGAGCATGATAAGCAAATATAAATTATTATTGGTGGAATCTAAGCTGTCTAAGCCATTGATCAGAGCCGTTTCAGAGTCAGCAGCTCGCGCCTGACAGTATGGAGCTCAAAATGATTGGTTAAGAAATTGGAATCAGATACATCCCACTGACAAGTTCATTATCATCATGTCTTAAAATTGGCACAAAAATAGCATAGGAAATTGGGATAATCTAAGAGTCTTTTTTTACTTTGCAAAAGGATTTTACCCATGTTTGATTAGGAAAAAAAAGGGAGAAGGTGAGAAATTTTTTTTATTTGAATTAAGGAAAAAATTTAAAATTTAAAATGAGTAAAAAAAAATTACAATTACACATTTTATTTTTAAAATTTTTCCTATTTTTTCTTTATCCAAATAAAAAAAGAGAATAAATCTAAAAAATTTCTTTCTTTATTTTTTTTTCTCTCCCACCAACTAAAGTCTTAAATTGGAAATTTTAATCGGAGTATGTTTCAATTACTACAGTTAAAATAAAATTCAAGAAATTTGAGAACCTTGAGATAATCTTCGAAAAGGAAAAATAAAAACAGGTTTCAAATAATGAGAACGGCTTCTAGCTGTACTTCATCTTTTTTTGTTTTCATTGGGTGACTCCCAATTGTGGATTTTCAATGATAATCCAATGAATTAGGGGAAATTTTTATATATTCTAACTTTGTTATGTATATTTTAATCATGATTAATAAGTAAAAATATTTATTAATTTTTATAAATTTTAATATCATAATAATTAAAATTTAAATTTTTAATGTACATGAATTTATAAAATTAATGATATATTTATTTATTAATTGTAATTAAATACATATAATATAAATATAATTGAAGTATATAAAAAATTTTCGTTAACTATTTCTGCGTTGACGAATTTGAGAACCTTAAGATGTGAGTGATATGTGTGTTCCTTCAGGGACTAAGAGTCCAACAGCTGCTTCTGATATCAGTTCCGACCCACCAACAGGTGACTACATATACTCAATTATAAATTGTCGATGTTTGTGATTTTCTTATAGATAATGGCAAAGGTCCTACATATTAATCATAGCTTTGGCTCATATTAAATATATATTTGATTAATTATACTGCGGAACTCTTATCCGTTTCAGAATTTGTATAGTTAACTTCTATAATCGGAGACTGAGTAATATTTTAAACGTCTGGTTTATGGGATAGGCTTTGTCATTTTGGAAAATACCAGTTACATTTCAGACACAATACTAATTTTATAAACGCAGTTACCTCCCATTTTCTTTAATATTTTTAGATAGTTTTTTAATTTTAAAATTTTTTAAAGAAATAAAAGGAGAAATAAACACAAAGGCTTTACATTTATGAGATGTGCGAATTTTCAGCTTTTAAATACATATTTATTTCTCTTATAACATATCTCAAATTTAAAAAAAAATACAAAATTAATTTTATAAATATCTTGGCTAAGTAAAAATTTGTGATTAAGACGAAACTGTGACATTGGTAATCATTTCGGACTGTCGTGCAATATTTTCCTTCTAAAAACCATTAGTTATATGTAATTTACCTCCTTTCATATCAACTCTTTTAAAGACCATTAGTTAAATTCCTTTGATAATGTGACACATAAGTTTACGGATTGTTCAAAGTGCTTTAAATTAACAGAACAATAAAGTTAGTATTTTTTTTGAGGTTAGACCATTGCATTTTAAGTAGAAACTTGATTCATAGATGCATGAATTTCAATGCTACTTAGTGTTTTTTTTCAATCATAAATCACTATATGTACATTCATATTTTGAGCATATGCAAGAAATTTTCAAACATTCCAAAATTGTAGCAATACTTACTATATATATAACCATATTTTGAATTTAGACAAGAAACTTTGAAATATTCTATAATTTTGTTGAATCACAACCATGCAGTGATTAATGTCAATGCTGACGGAGAAAATGGGCATTTTTCATGTTAAGTTTATGGCAATAAAAAAAGCAAGCAATATGATTATTTTTGCAATGAAAAATTGAGATTCAACTATTGAAGCAATCATGCACATTATGATCTGTTAAGGTTACAAAAGTATAAACTTATTTGTGTTAACCAATTTTTTAAAATTTTAGTTAATATAAAAATTTATCTTCATTGATATAAAGGAAAGAAAAGAAGTCTACATATGACATAAATTATTTCAACATACTATATAACTATAGAAGATTTTTTATTTTAATTAAAATAAAGTATATAAATTGATTAAATATGTACAAATGGACAAATGATTTCTTTAGAAATTGACTATAACAATATGCATATTATTCTATCATGAGTAAAAAATAATTATAATTTTTTATTTTGATTAACAAGATTTAAACAAATATTTAATAGACTTGATTTAAATTTAATTTTTAAATTGATAAAATTAATACAAGCAAGTTATTAGATTTTATTTTACTTTTAAAAGAGAACTAATATTATCATATATCACATATATAAGAACACAATGATAGTTCAATATTTAAGATAAATATTTAAATTTATCTTCATTGATTTATTTAAAGGAAAGAAAAGAAGTCCACATATGCATAAATTATTATATAAATTATTTCAACATACTATATAACTATAGAAGATTTATTATATTAATTAAAATAAATCATATAAATTGATTAAATAAGTACAAATGGACAAATGATTTCTTTAGAAATTGATTATAACAATATGCATATTATTCTATCATGAGTAAAAGATAATTATAATTTTTTATTTTGATTAATAAGATTTAAACAAATATTTAATAGACTTGATTTAAATTTAATTTTTAAATTGATAAAATTAATACAAGCAAGTTATTAAATTTTACTTTACTTTTAAAAGAGAACTAATATTATTGTATATCACATATATAAGAACACAATGATAGTTCAATTTTTAAGATAAATATTTAAATTTAGGTTAGATTACAAAAATTTTATACATAGAAGTATTTTTTTATTTTATAATATTACAAAACTCTTAATTCTATTGCAATTCAATAACATAATATAATCATTAAATTTATTATGATTATAAAATAATATAGTAGTATTCAAATAAAAAATATGTAAAATTTCAAAATCAAGAATAACATTTAACCTTTCATGATCATTATCCATAAAGAGACACTAATAAAATATAATAATAGTTTAACCCTTGAAGTAAAATCCAATTCATCTATTAGCAATCTTTATTGAACCATGTTGAAATTTTAATCTAGATCAATACATCAAATAATAGAAAATGAAACACCCAAAAATATATCATCCTCCATAAAAAAAACACTAACAATTTAAATAACAACTTCAAAATTTTCCTATTACTAAAACTAGAGTCTAACCTCATCATTTGTGTAAATTTCTAGTATAATCTATCTAAAATCATTGAAAAATGAAATGAAATAAGAAGTATCTTAAATGACAAGGATAAAATATTATGAGTGAATGACAATAAAGTGTTATAGTTATTGTGATATTCCACCCAAAGAAAATAGTTAAATACCCAAAAGTTAAAATCTTAATTCAAAAAAACTAACAATTTTAAAATCTTCTTACCACTAAAATTAGAGTCTAACCATATCATTTATGTGAATTCCTAATATAATTTGTTTAAAATCATTAAAAATGAAATGAAATAAGAAGTACATTATATGATAAGGATGAAATATTCTGAGTGAATGACAATAAAGTGATATGGTTGTCTTGATATTCCACCTAAAGAAAATAGTTAAATATTTTCTTAAAGTAATAACTCCATACTCTTCCTACCACTAAGATTGGAGGCTAACCTCATCATTTATGTGAATTTCTAATAAAATTTGCTTAAAATCATTGAAAAATGAAATGAAATAAGAAGTATCTTGGATGACAATAATGAAATATTCCAAGCAAGTGAAAATAAAGTGATACACTTATCTTGATATTCCACCTAAAAAGAATAGTTAATTATTTTTTTAAAGTAATAACTTCAAAATCTTCCTACCATTAAAACAAAAGTCCAACCTCATCATTTGTGTGAATTTCTAATATAATCTGTCTAAAATCATTGAAAAATAAAATGAAATAAGAAGTATGTTGGATGACAAAGATGAAATATTTCGAGCAAATGATGAATGATAGTAAAATGATGAACATATTGTCTTGAATTAATGCAATTGATACTTACCCCATAGTGCACACCATAACAGAACACTAAAAACACTAGAGTCCAAGCTTATCATTTGTGTAAATTCCTAATATAATCTATCTAAAATCATTAAAAAATGAAATAAGAAATATGTTGGATGATAAGGGTGAAATATTTTGAGCAAATGATGAATGAGAGTAAAGTGACACTGAAAAAATTATTAACTATTTTCTTTGATACTTTTGAAATAATGCAATTGATACTCACCCTATATTGCATTCTATAAAAGAATACTAAGAACACTGCAGTCCAACCTCATTATTTGTGTGAATTGATAATATAATCTGTTTAAAATCATTGAAAAATGAAATGAAATAAGAAGTATCTTGGATGATAAGGATGAAATATTCTAAGCAAATAACAATAAAGTGATATGCTTCCTTGATATTCCACTTAAAAAGAATAGTTAAATATTTTCTTAAAGTAATAACTTCAAAATCTTCCAACCATTAAAACAAGAGTGCAACCTCATCATTTGTGTGAATTCCTAATATAATCTTTCCAAAATCATTGAAAAATAAAATGAAATAAGAAGTATGTTGGATGACAAGGATGAAATACTTTGAGGGAATGATGAATGACAATAAAGTGATATGGTTGTCTTATACCTTTGAATTAATACAATTGATACTCACCTTATATTGCATTCCATAAAAGAATGCTAATAATACCAGAGTCTAACCTCATCATTTGTGTGAATTCCTAATATAATTTGTTTAAAATCATTGAAAAATGAAATGAAATAAAAAGTATCTTAGATGATGAGGATGAAGTATTCTAAGCAAATAACAAGTGATACGCTTACTTAGAAGTATATTAGATGACAAGGATGAAATACTTTGAGGGAATGATGAATCACAGTAAAGTGATATGGTTGTCTATACCTTTGAATTAATACAATTGATACTCACCTTATATTGCACTCCATAAAAGAATGCTAACAATACTAGAATTCAACCTCATTATTTGTGTGAATTCTTAATATAATCTGTCTAAAATCATTGAAAAATGAAATAAAAAGTATGTTGATGACAAGGATAAAATATTTTGAGCGAATGATCAATGATTGTAGAGTATGATATTGTTGTCTTGATATTCCATCTAAAAAAATAATTAAATAATTTCTTTAATACCTTTGAATCAATGCAATTGATACTTACCCCATATTACACTCCATAAAAAATTGCTAAGGACACTACAGTCCAGCCTTATCATTTGTGTGAATTCTTAATATAATTTGTCTAAAATCATTGAAAAATAAAATGAAATAATAAGTATCTTGGATGATAAGGATGAAATATTCTAAGCAAATGACAATAAAGTGATACACTTGTCTTAATATTTCACCCAAAAACAATAATTAAATATTTTCTTAAAGTAATAACTCCATACTCTTCCTACCACTAAAACTAGAGGCCAACCTTATCATTTATGTGAATTTCTAATAAAATTTGCCTAAAATCATTGAAAAATGAAATGAAATAAGAAGTATCTTGGATGACAATGATGAAATATTTTAAGTGAATGATGTATGACAATAAAGTGATGTGATTGCCTTGATATTCCACCTAAAGACAATAGTTAAAATATTAAATATTTTCTTTGATACTTTTGAATTAATGCAATTGATACTCATCCCATATTACACTTTATAAAAGAACACTAAGAATACTAGAGTCCAACCTTATCATCTGTGTGAATTCCTAATATAATCTGTTTAAAATTATTGAAAAATGAAAGAAGTATGTTGGATGGCAAGAATGAAATATTTGAAGCTAATGATGAATGATAGTAAAGTGATATGGTTGTCTTGATATTCCACCTAAAGGAAATATCTAAATATTTTCTTTGATACCTTTAAATTAATGCAATTGATATTCACCTCATATTGCACTCTATAAAAGAACACTAAGAACAATCTAACCTCATCATTTGCATGGATTCCTATTATAATCTATCTAAAATCATTGAAAAAGGAAATGAAATAAGAAGTATCTGAGATGACAATGATGAACTATTATAAGGAAATAACAATAAAGTGATACGCTTCTTGATATTTCACCCAAAGAGAATAGTTAAATATTTTCTTAAATTCTAGATATGAGCAAAAAAATAGATTTATGAATCATGATTAGAGATGAATCCTAAGAATTTTACTTGTGGGAGAAAAAAAAGCATTAAGATAAATGCTTAGGTTATAATAGAATATATTCTTTAAATTTATGTTCGTTAATGTAAATAGGTCCAATTTAGTGTTTAGACTTGTATAAAAATTCAGTTTTTCTTTCATTTTCATGCAAGGCAATGTAAGAAAAATTGAAGGGTCATTATACTTATTAAAAGTTTTAACAAGTAGAAAATATGTTTATGAATCATAATCTTTTAACTTTATTTTCATTAATGTAAATAGATCCAATTTTATAAGTGTTTAGGATTGTATAAAAGTTGAGTTTTTTCTTCACTTTCATAAGCGGTAATGTAAAAAAATTATGAGGTCATCATACTTATTAAAAGTTATAGTGAGTGGTTTGTTTCATAAATCGAAAGCAAATCCTTATAAAAAATTAAACTTCCTAATAAATAAATTTTCTTATTAACTTTCTAAGAGTACTTGAAATTATTTTGATTGACAATATAAAATTAATATTTTTAAAAATTAACTTTCTATATTTTATTTTAATTAAGCTTTAAACTTCTTAAAAAGGTATGCCTTTTAAAATTATAATATAAGAAGTTAAAAATTAAAAATATAAATAAATTTCAATTAAAAACTATTTTAATGACTATTTTAAACTTATAATTTCACTATAAAAATTAAAATTAACATACAAAATAATTAAGATAGCTTTGAAAAATTAACTTATATAAAAATTAAAATCAATATTACTATTCCACTTAAAAAAAATCAACAAAAGATGTTACTTGAAAATCCTTTATTGTAAGGCGTTGCAAGCTACTAGTTGAAAACTCATTCCTTTCGACAACCTGTCTAAAGATATTACATTAAAAGTAAAAAATAGATACAAAGAAGAAAAATTAGAATGTGTAGCATCAAACTAATTGAACGATTCACATAATAAAAGTTCACTTTTAAAATGGTTAATAACTTTTAAACTTAAATTTCACTATAAAAATTAAAATTAAAATTAACTTATACAAAATAATTAAGATAGCTTTGAAAAATTAGAAGGAAAAAAATCTCGTACCTTTATTGTAAGGTGTTGCAAGCTACTGGCTGAAAACCTATTCCTTTCAACAGCCTTTCTAAAGGAATTATGTTAAAAGTAAAAAAACAAAGAAAAAAAATCAGAATGTGCAGCATCAAACTAGTTGAACGATCCATATAATAAAAGTTCACTTTTAAAATGACTAATGACTCAATTGAAAACAATCCAAACACACCTTGCATTATAAATGATATAAAATAGGATGTCACTAATCCATAATAAGCAACTTTTCTAACCATTTGGCCATGTGGTACACTTCTTTAATATATGTATTTGGAAAATGCATAAGATTAAAATTTGATAAATAAAATTGAAAAAAGAAGGGAACCATCACAAAGGGATTTCTAATTTACTGATTACACAAAACTTAATCATTATATAACAAAGGCATTCTCTAACTCATAACACTAACAAAATAACCAAAAATATAGAGTTTACATAACAACGTATAGAGTTTATAGTTTATGTAACCGAAATGTAGAGTTTACATAAACAAATAAGATCAAAGGTATAGAGTTTATAGATGTAATAACACTAACAAAAATAACCAAAGAAAAATAAATAAAAAAAGCATCACACACAATGTGAAACTAAAACAACAAATAAAAATTGAACATCAAATTATGTATTTCCACTTACTTTCATCCCCAGCTGGTGTGATTAATGGGCTCAACTTGCAAGTCATCTCACCATCTTCAAATTTACTTAAATTTTTATTAAACAACAAATAAGATGTTCACTAAGAGATAAACATAGCCCAAACTAACAAATAAGCAAACTCCTATATGTAGAGATAAACCTCCAACCAATTGACATGAATGAATCTATAATAAATCTCAAAATGTTTAGCCATTTAAAGCATGAATTAAAACTAAATGTAACTTTTTCACAACATTAAGCATGACACCATGAAATTAAGTATCTATTCCTTCCCATGGAAAGAGAGTGACAGGGTGTAATTTGAAATTTGAACAATGGAAGCAGTGAAAGACAAATGAACACATGAAGGAATTAAGATTGTTTACTATTTTCTAAGATAAAACTAATAGAGGAAGGAAATAGAATTTTTTAAAAAAAAATCTTGTGTAATAGGTCAACTATTTGTTCCATATAAAAGAAATTTATAAATCAAGCAAATATCAAAAGTCATGGATTTTAGTAAATTCCTTTTATATGGAACAAAGTCAACTAAAATTTTTAACTCTCTTATTGTTTTCCTAAAAAGTATTTGCTCATAGCACAAACAATAATTTCCTATGATTGGGATAGATGACAATTTTAAACTAAAGAAATGAGAAAAGTTAACACAAGACACACAAGCTTTGATCAAGATGAAAGTGTAACCAAGAATTTAAATATCAATGCTATGAAGGACTATTACACTAAAGATCCATTAATTAGATTCGTTTGATAATATGACATACAAGCTTATTAATTATTCAAAGTGTTTTAAACTAATAGAACAATGAAGTGAATGAAATCACAATAATTAAGGATAGGTTTTGAAAGCAACACAATTGATAGAAAGGAAAGTAATCACAACAATATTAGTTCTTTCAAACATTATTATGAATAGCATGGGCTATAAGTAAAGAATACAAGAAATGACTTTAATGTTGTGAGAAGGATATTTCAAGCTGCAACCTAAGCAATAAAAATTCAGTAAATCGAAAAGAAGACACAAAAGAAATAGCTGAGGAAAAGAAAATAACCATGCTAATAAGCAAAACGCTATAAGATATCATCTCGTAATGAACTGTATAAAGAAAAAAGTAGCACCAAGGTGTACATTATTTCAAGAAGCAAATAAGAAGAAAAAATGTAGTAAGATAATAAAATAGTTTCAAAAAATAAAGGGTGTAGATGAGTAGATTGAAGACCTACTAGTAGAAGTACACTGAAAAAAAATAGTTAGCTCTATTAAATCAAATGCTATTGAAATTTAAATGTGTATCAAAGAGAAGAACTGTTGGAAAAGTGAAAACATTTCAAAAATTTGAAAAATTCAAGTATGCAAAGCTAAAATTGGAAAAGAATACAGAGCAATTTGAAAATTTTTAGCACTATAACTATCTCATGTAACTTCTTAGATAATTAATTATAACTATTTAGATATAAAAAAGGTTCCAAAATTGGATACAAGAGCTTAACATGACTTTGAGTTTGGAAGATGACGTTGAGGTTCAGAATTTATGTTTTCGACTGTCAGATCTTCCCCCTCAGTCCCCATGGCATGAGCACTAGTAGAAATGCTCCATAGTATATCCTTAATCCTGTAACATTTTGGAGAACAGAGGATAATCTTACTAATTGCCTTTAATTTTAAAAATGAATGTTTAGTATTCATACCTAGGCCATTGGCAAGCAACCATCAAAATCCAGACTGCTTGCTGAGTTACTATACCCCAAAGCGGCTTTTTTCCAGGTTTTGTAATGACACTAACAAAATGAATACCAAGGACTTTGTCAGAGGTAACTTTATTTGCATCATCTGTATTCTCTATCCAAACAAGCAGTGTTACACACTCCATTCATTCAAACATAATATCAAGGTCTTGCTGCATTGCTATGTTCATAAAAACTCTTTTCAATTAAGTTAGAACAAGCATTGGAACACTAACTAGTTTGTAATTCCTGAGCGGATCTTTGAGTTGCTTTACAAAAGCCACTGTGAAGTAGTTCCCCAACAACCCATGCTTCCAATGATGTATTATATAGCCATGTCCATGAGATTTTTAAATGCTTCACTTTTTAAAATCCCTAAAATTAGGATGATGCAACTTTGAGGATATTTAATATTCAATATTTACTACTAAATTTTGATCTTCTTCAATAACTCCTAACATCTAATTCTTAACCATTATAATAAAATATGTAATTAATTATTTTTATATTCAAGTTTTAATTTGTTTAAAATATTTAAATAATTTTAAAATAAAATATATCATTTCATATTTATATATTACAAGTGTGCATGAAAAAAAATGCAGCAAAACAAATAGAAAAGAAAAAAATAATATGTGAACAAGTGTAAAGTAACAAGAAAAATAGAACACATAATAAATTAATTAAATAAATAAAAATTTTAACTTATTTAAAATATTTTTAAAAAATATAATAATATATAGAAATATTGGTGTTTGAGTTTTAAATTATCTCAGTTGACATGTATTTATTTTGATATATAATATTTCAAAATTAATATAAAAATATTGACAAAATTTAAATAAAACTCAACTCCTTAGAAATACAATAAGATATATTTATACCACTTAGAAATGCAAAACTATCTCACCAATTGGGATTTGACAATCAATCACAAAAATGGTCAGCAAGTCCATTGACAAATAACTTGAAAAATATCAGAACAATCAGTACATCTAACATCAATACAACTCAAATGTAACAACTGAATCACCATCCATGTCGAAGAAATTCGTAACTGGGATTACACTTAAAGATAATTTGGAGGTAGTAGTCAAATATTAGACGAAATAAAACTCAACTGCTCACAAATAATTTCAGACTAACCTTGCGACATTGTGGCGAAAGCCAGGTAGGCCTCGTACTATCTGAAGCATTGAAGTAGAAAATAAAGGACCCCTAGATAGCCTGCATCAACCCATCAATGTCAATGCTTATATACCTATATGTCACTTAAAAGATAATTTCGAGGTAGTAGTCAAATATTAGATGAAATAAAACTCAATTGCTTACAAATAATTTCATACTAACCTTGTGACATTGTGGCGAAAGCCACGTAGGCCTCATACTATCTGAAGCATTGAAGTAGAAAATAAAGGACCCCTAGATAGCCTGCATCAACCCATCAATGTCAATGCTTATATGTCACTATATTCTAGTAATAACTTAGCAACTCATAACTTGGAAAACCCAACCAGATTGACTTTTTACCTACAGAGACACAGTGGCATGTTTAGGAATGGACGTATTATGATGGTGCCTTCCTCATTTTAACATATAATATTGTATTCAGCTCTTCTATTGAAAGTGATTCAATCTTATTATGGTTATAGACGCTACATCTTCCAGAGACTATCCAAGCCCATTCAACTTCATTCTGTTAAATTTTTAATTTAAAGTTGCTATATCTCCAATCAATTTTCAAATTCTTCAAGTTCTTTTGGGCACAATTTGAATCCTACCTAAAGAATAATTCATGCTGCCAATTCTGCTAACAAATAGAATTAATAATGAAAGTGGAATATGAAATAGAAGTTGAAGGGAAGAGATAAAGGATAATCCACTTCACAAATAATGCCACTAACATGCTTACTAACTTTCCAGGACCTGCCATGCTGGTTGTAGCATTCCATAACATATTTTCTATTGATTTTCCAGTAATATCCTGCAAAGGAATTAATTTATTTATATGATCACACAGCTCCTCTACCTCAGCATAAACCAAAAAGTTGCATGCAATAATATCTCCACTACATTATTACCCATTTTTGCAGGCAGAATAGCTAGACTAGATACTTGAATAATTAAGCTACCTCCATTCTTGGCATTTCCAAAGAAAGAAGAACTCCTAGGGACCTCAAAAGGCCTCTATCCTTGATTTGAATAAATAAACTAAGCTCAGGTCCAATTGAAGGTAACACATGTAGTTCTTCAAAGGCTAGTTTAATTGGACTTCCAAACCTACCCAAGAGTTTGTGGATGGAGGTAACACATGTAGTTCTTCAAAGGCTACTTCAAGGTAACACCTGTAATAAGGCCAAACTGCTAGTTACTATGACAAATATCAGCAGCAATGCAGCATCCACCAATTGAAAGATGTAGAAGTAATTTTAGTTGGTTGATTTGATTATAAAAATGATTAAATAGAAAACTGATTTCAGGAATCAAAGCATGGTTTGAAAAGGAAAGGTGATCAATGACAATATTAAACTAGAATAGAACACGAGGTCAGACATACTATGACAAATTGTTTCAGGTTTCCCCTGCAAGCAACATCCTGAAGAAACCTCAAGGCCGCGGTTTATTCTCAGCACCAACTGCAGTTCGCAACTATTGACAAAGATATCTTCTGGGAGAACAAAACGGGGAACTTTGGATGATGACCTGTCATCTCAATGAGAAGAAGGCTTACATATACTTTAAGCTGTATAGTTCTCTGACACAGATCTAAGCAAATTTAGGAAAGAAAGCAAGGAAATTAATATGATTAAATTACTGTTAATAGGCCTAGAAGCATTTGTCCTAAAGAAACTGAACTACCATGCCTAGAATCAGAGTTAAGCATAAGAGAGTAAGGAAATGATACATTAAGCCATTCAAAAAGCACCCAACAATCGTTGCAGCAGTTAAAACACTGGCAGAGATCTTTTTGTTCCTCCCAGTAACAAGACAACAACAGCTGACATTAAGAGACAAATAAATAAATCAATAATTTAAAAGGGCATGGACTTTGATTGTCATACATTTTCCATCCCCTAATATATGGTGCAAAGGCTTCTGGCGACCAAACAGTCGATTAAACTGAGAGCTCACAGAGCTAGGTTTCTCTTCCTCAAAGAATGATCCAGTTTTCTGCTTCTCAGCAATTGTTTCCACAAGGCTGTTGAAAAGATTCTTAGCTGTGCTTTTCTCAGGCATTGTTCCTGGGCTTCCAAAATCAAAAAAGAAAATATTCGAAGACTATACAAAATAGCTTCAAGACCTAACATTACCATATCATCACTCAAAGGAACACCAACACACATAAAAGAGCATCAAGACTTGTTTCTCTGATGCAGGCCCGAAGATAGGATCTTAGATTTTAAAGGTTTTAGTATATTTTATAACCTAAGACTAAAGGTTCATCCATTCAACATCAAGGAAGTCTTTTATGTTATAAAATAAGCATCTGTTGCTATTTAATAGCTCTCTTTCCGAATTTTGATTCAACAAGTTTATTAAATCAAGAGTATTCAAGTAAATCAAAATTATATCACTAGCAAATCAACATTTAAAATATATTACCAAAAAGAAATCAACATTTAAAATAATGCAATAGTTATTAGGAGTTCATGGCAAATGCACGAAAATCCACAAAGCCAATATTATAATAAAAGCCTCAACACTTAAGTAAAAGGCATCACATGCAACTGAAAGTCTAGAAACAAAATAATTACATTTTAGGTTAATAGAGCCATACAAATTCAAAGATCAATAGCAGCAAAAAAGGAGTGAGGAATTATAATCACTATGTAAATCCCATTACTAGCATGTATAAAGTAGGTAGACAGTTTGAATATATTAGCATGAGATCTATGAAAGTACTCTAACACTAACAGGGAAAAAAATGTTTAAGAAATCACAACACACATTTATTGAAGAATCCTAAAGATCTTGTCCAGCAGACTCAGGGAAAAGCCTACTTTTCCTATAGCAAATAAATTTCAGCACTAATATAACTGCTTCCCTCTAATCATCACGTGTCATAGCAGTTCTAAATTAACAAATCCTCCATCTAGAAAAATCAATACTCAAAAATTTTTGAAGTCCCTTTCGTCTAAACCCCATTGCTTTCTGGATCTTCAATGACTTTGGCCCTCCTTCTATTTATTAATGATTTACTTGCCCTTACATAATCCTCTTCAGCATCTTGGATAATGGAAGACAAATTAGGATCCAAAGCACCATCAACGGAACTAAATCCAATTTGATGGCCAAACTCCAGTTCATCAGTATTTGCATCAAAGTTGATAATGAAGTCACCTGAAGTAAGAAATTCTTTCTCAAATTATCTTATAAAGCTGCTCTCTGGGAAACTACTGATCACCATCAATACTCGAGTCAAATGAACCACTCTCCAAACCTAGTATGTTTAAGAAATCACTTGCCATAGATTTAGTGATATCATCCAAGCTATGTGACCTTTTTGACATCTTATGCAATTAATAATTTAACTTAACACACATACAGTTTTCCTAGTCAAGAAACTCATTTATAGGTTGCAGAGGATTTGTTACTAGCAATTCTAATACCTTAGGAACTAAACCTAATTCTGCAATGCCTTGTAGATTGAAAAATGAGCTATGGCGTTTATGTTTGTGCTCATCCACCATGACCATCCATGCAATTAACACTGATGTTATTTTTTAAATTGCATATTGAATTATTGTCTACGGATATGTCATCATGCTTAATCTCATCAATGATTTCGACTGCAGAGGCATTAACTGTTTGAAGTCTGGAAAATGCATAACATAAAATCAAAATTTCTTGATAAATAAAGCTGAAAAAAAAGAAAGGAACTATATGTAGTTTACTGACTACACAAAACTTAATGACTATATAAAATATAAAAGAAGTACTCTTTAGATCATATTAAAATATGCATTGTATGGAGTATATTGACTACATAACACTAACAAAAATGGTTAAAAAAAACCCAGCATTAAAAAAATAAATTAATAAGTATAACTGGAATGCCTATACCCCTCCTTTCAAACTACATCATACACAATGGAAATTGA
Source organism: Sindora glabra (assembly GCA_020226215.1). Classification (NCBI taxonomy): domain Eukaryota; kingdom Viridiplantae; phylum Streptophyta; class Magnoliopsida; order Fabales; family Fabaceae; genus Sindora; species Sindora glabra. Next base: position 31,512,727 of record CM035227.1, on the reverse strand, counting down.
AACAGTAAATGCAACCATCTTGTGTTTTACCCCACAGGTGTGATCATTGGTCACCAACCTGCAAGCCATCTCAACATCTTCGAATTTAGTAAAATTTTACCCAACTACAAATAAGAATGAAAACCGAGAACTTGCATTGAAGAAGAATGTTCACCTAAAGGATGAAAACAAACAAAATTAACAAAAAAGGTTACTACTATATACAGAGATGAACCCCAACCGTTTGTCATTTGTGTGCCTTATATAAAGAAGACAATTTGTTGCCTTATATATATATCTGTAATAAATCTCAAAATATTTAGCCATTTATCGCATGAATTAATCTCAATAAAACTTTTTCATCACATCAAGCATGACATCATGAATCTAAGTATCCATTATTTCTCTTGGAAAAAGAGTGACACTACAATTTGAAATTTGAAAGAGGAAAGCAGACAATGAAAGTCATGAACACAAGAAAGAACTGGAATTGCTTTTACTTTCGAGCATGAAACTAACATAGGAAAGAAACAAATTTTCTTATTTAACAAAAGCACAATTTGAAATTTGAAAGAGGAAAGCAGACAATGAAAGTCATGAACACGAAGAAAGAACTGGAATTGCTTTTACTTTCGAGCATGAAACTAACATAGGAAAGAAACAAATTTTCTTATTTAACAAAAGCTCTCTTGTAACAAGCCAACTATTTGTTCCATCTAAAAGAAATTTATCAAATCAAACAAAAATCAAAGATCAAGGATATGGTAAATTCCTTTTATATGGAACAAAGCAAAGTAAAAATTTTAGCTCGCTAGTACTTTTTTCCCTTTAAAATTTTTGCTCATAATATAAACAATAGTTTCCTATGATTGGGGATAGAAGACAATTTTAAACTAAGAAATGAACAAAATTTAACATGGGGCACATACACGCTATGATCAAAACAGAAGTTTAATCAAGAATTTAATTATTAGTGCTATGAGGGACTGCTACACTAAAGATACATTAATTAGATTCTTTTAATAATATGACAAGTTTAAGCTACTAATTGTTCGCGATGTTTTAACTAACATAAAACTTATTATACAATACGAAGAACAACTCAAACCTCAAAATTATATCTACATACAATTTTGGAAACAACATAACCGATAGAAGTAAAATAATCATAGCTATGTTGGTTCTTTCAAGCATTATTATGAACAGCTTGGGCATAGGTTATAAGGCAAATAAATTTAAATATATTTGAGGATATTTTCTTAGCTACAACCAAGCAAGAAGAATCAGTAAATAAAAAAGAACTAAAAAAATATATATAGTAAGGAAAGTTAAGCAACCACACTGATGAGTAGAAGGCAATAACATATAATCTTGAAATGAGCCTGTAAAGAAAGAAGTACACCGGATGTACATTATTTCAGAGAGCAAATAAGAAGAAAAATGTAATAAAATAATGAAATAATTTCAAAAAATTAAAGGGCAAAGATGAGTAGATTGAAGACCTACTAGTAGAAGAAGCACACTGAAAAAATAGCTTGTTCTACTATAAACCAAAAAGGCAACTAAAATTTGAATACCTATCACAAAGCAAAATAATAGAGGGAAAGTGGGAACAATGCAAAAACTGAAAAATTAGAGAATGTTGAGCTAAAATCGGAAAAGAATACAGAGCAATTTGAAAATTTTCAGTACTATAACAGATTCTTAAATTAGCGAACCCATGTAACCATGTACGCAGCTCTCATCTCGTGCCACAATTTCCAATCAAAATTAAAGTGGGAGAGACAAAATGAGAAATAGAAATAGAGAAGGAAAAATAAGTGAAAAAGAAGAGTATTACTTGTGTGAGCTATTAGAACTTGTAGATGTCAACAAGGTAATCAACTGCTACCGGTTCATTCTCATTATCATCAATTTCAATGTATACAATTGAATCCTTTGATTTATTAGCAAGTCCACAGACAGCCTGAAATATATTGTCGATATTATTAGACAAGAAAAAAGAACCTCTACTGTCTATACATATGAAAAGTCTTCTTGACAAACTTATACAAAAGAAATTTAAAGAAACCTTGCTTCTAGCAGTGAGGATTGACTGAAGGTCTTCTTGACAATTTTCTCTGAGGATATTTCTTTTTGCCTTTCTTCTTGCAGCAATTTTTTTCCTCATATTCATCATCAGAGCTAATGAGAATAACTTCATGTTTTGGTTGTAGACAAAATCCTAGCTTCTCTGGCCAATACCCTTCGGTGGCCATTTGTTCCTTCCTTCTGCTGCTACATTCTTTTGCTTACATCTCACATAACAACAAAGATGTTACAGCTTCAGTTGCAGAAGAGGATGTACTGGCAATTATGATGGTTCACAGGAGATCATGCAGAAAACAGGAAAAGGCATTCTAGATGCAGACTCAGGAAGAAGATTTCATAAAATTCCCAAAAAAACTGGAATTAGATTCACACAAATTCAAAAACTAATTGAATTTTTTGATCTTGCCAACATCGTAGTCACATATTTAAAGAAACTTTTTTTTCTATAAAAGATTAAAGTAAAACCCAAAATCAAACTACGAACAATTTCAGGTAAATTTAGAAAGATATCTCCATACACATAAATGAAAATTAATTCCGCATTAGTCTGGATCGATCAAGAGGAAGGTTTCATAAAATTTCAAAAAAAAAAAACTGGAATCAAATTCGCACAAAATCAAAAGCTATGATCTTGCCAACATCGTAGTCGACATAATCAAAGAAACCTTTTTCTTTTTTTCCATAAAAGATTAAAATAAAACCCAAAACAAAACTATGAATAATAACAAGTAAATTTACACAAATACCTCCATATACTTAAAAAAAGAATTGATTACTTATAAGTTTCTGGTATCTCAATTTCATAATCAGAGAAACAAAAAAATAATAAAACCAAGAACCCCATCGCAGATGGAATTGAAAAGGCATAAAGTAAACGAAGAACCGAATCAATAAATGAGTGCAAACAAAACCTGGTATTATTCCGTGGGGAAGAATAGCTTTGGAAGCCATATCTAGATCCTCTTCTCGTCGAAACCTACCCCAAAAACAAGACTAGAGAACTACGAAGATAGAAAAACCCGAAGACAACCATTTCACGTCTTTCCTCCTCCGTCTGCATCGATGTTATTCACTTCGCCAAATCATTTTCCGATGGCAAAATCTCAAGGCCCCCCCTTTCTTTCAAATTTCAATTATTCTTTTGAACACAGTTTGCCTCGACGTATACTCGAAATGAAATGAAGAAAACAATTCCAATATTTGCTTTGGGGATTTTATAGCAAGTGAAATGGAATACCACTGTGTGAACAGACGCTTCTAATAATTCTAACGGTTAAGACATTTTTGAATTGTAACTGTTGGATTATTTTCTGATCCAACGGCCATATTGCATTCTTTCTTTAAATTTCGATTATTCTTTTGAACACCGTTTGCCTTGACGTATATTTGAAATGAAATGAAGAAAACAAAATTCAATATTTACTTTGGGGATTTTATAGCAAGTGAAATGGAATACCACTGTGTGAACAGACGCTTCTAATAATTCTAACGGTCAAGACATTTTTGAATTGTAACTGTTGGATTATTTTCTGATCCAACGGCCATATTGCATTCTTTCTTTATATTTTCCTTTTTTATTAAAAAAAAATAAAATCGATCTAACAGAAGGAGTGTTACGCACTCATGGCCCATGGGCCCTATCAGCCAAGTCTGTTTTAGGTCTAATATATTAATTTAAAATTCATAATCTATAAAATAAAATAAACTTAGATATAACTTTTTATCCCATCTCCTTCGTATTAAATTGGTTTGTATTCTTTATTTTATATATAAAATTAATTATATAATTATGTATAAATATATAACTAATATAAAAATTTTACATACTTTAAAAAATCTATGAAAAAGACTCTAATGATGTTCCCCTTTTTATTTTTCTAAAACAAATTTTGCTCATAATTCATCAACTATTTAACACAAATCCTCTTAATTTAATAATTCATTTTATTTATTTACTCCTTTCCACATAAAACATATTTAATTTATCAACCTATTACCATTAATTAATTTCAATATACAAGAAATTTTAATTTATAATAAGTGTAACATGAGATTGTGTAATGTAATATGAAATATTAATTTTTAATTCATTAGGAGTATTTTGTATGTATTTGATATTGATGTATTTTACAATTAATTTTTATTTCTTTTGAGAGTTCTTTATACATTTAAAATCAAAAGTGGTATAGTATGAAGTGTTTTATGTACAGATGGGAATAAGAATTTTTTGGAAATCATATCACATTGGTTATTTAATGACACCAACATAATATATAAGACATTATACATCGGATTTTTAAAATCACTAATATTTATTATTTAGTTTCAATGATAGTTGCTCAAGAAAAATTGATATCTTTTTTTTTAATAATTGACATTTTATCTTATTGTGTAATATTTCTCCTAAATAAATAATACCAATACTTTCGATAAAAGATCCGACTAACCTTTTAACATCAATTATATAACTAATATCAAAACTTATAAATAATAATGCTCATTTAAATATTACTTGAAAATCGACCTAGATTTCATTAAATACTAAATGTCTATTTACGTTTTTATAATAATGTTTATGATAACAGATCACTAACTTTCACACTTTCATAAGATGTTAGCATCATTTGCATTTTTAGTTGTTTTAAAAAAACTACTTTTAATTCATGAAACAATGTAATATAAAAAATACTAAAGTAATTTGTCAACAATATTAATTCTTTAACAATTAATAATAATCTCCACTAATTCTCTCTAATCACATATATAATTCCCTTTGATAAGATGTCGTTTGGTCCACAAAAATAGTATAGAAAATATAACTTCTTAAGAAGTAAGCAATCCTTGAATTATTTAACTAGTCAATCATTGTAAAAATGGAGAAATTTTATGTTTTAAAAATTATGAAAAGTTGCTTACCATACCCTTCTCCATCATAAAAACTTCCCCTATTATTTTTAAATTGAAATACAAAACTTTCTCCACTTAATTGAACTAATGAACACTTTAATAGTTTAACCTCACAATTTAAAATTTATAATAAATATAATTTATTAATAATAAATATAATTATTTTATTAATTATATAATAAATGAAATGAATATTATATAAAATTTTATAATATAAATTCTAAATAGAATTATTTTATATTTAATATATTATATTATATGATTTATAATCTTTATTATTTATTATTTTAATATTCACTTATAAAAATAAGAAAATTGTATTTCTTATTATAAATTTGTTAAAATTAATTACTTCTTGTATTAATTATTCAACAAATATTTTTCTTCATTTATATTATTTTATATTAAGATAATTTAAAAATATACATATAAGACATTTCAATTTTTTTATATCAAGATATATTACTTTTTCATAAAAAATATTAGTTTATAAAAATTATGATGGAAATATAGTTTAAGCAATGAAAATCCATTAATATTTCTTATTTTTAATTATAATTTTGAATATTGTATTAATTATTTTGATAATACTTCTTAATAAATTTCAGAGTTTAACTAAACAAAATATAAAAAATTACTTCTTAAAAGATATCAATTCCTTAAAAGTGAATAAAAAATCTCTAAATAATTTTTGAAAAATTCACCAAAGAATTTGTTTTTTAGGAAGTTTAACCTCTAATAAGAATTTTTTTAATGTGAATCAAATGATTTATAAATTTATTTAACAATACAATGAAGATTGTTATAAAAAAATATGGAGATATTTTTATTGCTAGCATTGAAAGAAAAACATTTACCTATTTTTAGTTTTATGAAATATTGCTAATGTAAAATGAAATTATAAATTATTATTTTTTATAATGGTAGGAGAAGTAGGAATAAATTTGATCGAATTAATAATAATTTTTTCTTAATAATGTGAACTTTTTAGTCTCTTTTTTTTCTACTAGAAATCTAAAAGAAGTTAATGCCTCATAATTTATTTATATCAATTATAAAAATTGTGTTAAAAGAAAAAAAGAACAAATGCTGTATTCCTGAAGAGGAGAGAGAATTACGGTGAAGAGAGACAGAGATATAAATAAAGAAGTGAAAATCTCTAATTGTCAAATAATTAATGTTATTAAGAAATTATTTTAAGGAAAATGCTAACATTAATAGGTTATGCCTAAGAGTAAATAAATATCGATCGTTTATTATTATTTTTAATTTATAAAAAAATTTATCAATAATATTAACTAATAATTTAATTTTTAAATATATTATAATTATTTATAATTAATATTATCTTATAATTTTTTTAAAATAATAATAAATAAAAATGTTTATTAAATCATAACCATTAGATTACTGTTAACAAAATCTTTATTTTAATATCCTTTGTATTGCACTCCTTCAAAAGTCTGAAGGTTGTCTTTTCGACCAATTGGAAATGCGGAGGACACTGACCTTTTTGGGAAGGAGCGGGACTTATCAACTCCAATTTATAATAAAATTCATAATATAGCTATTATCAATTAATTTATATATTATATGTTACTATTATATTAAATTATTTAATAAAAAATTATTATTTTTATTATATACTTATATTGCTAATAACTAACTACTTCTTTTCCATTCAATTTCTACTTTATTTTTTATGTTTCCAATATAAAAATAATATTCTATTTATTTTGATGAAAAATATCTTTTATGGAAATGTTACTATAAAATATCAAATATCAAAATAAAATATTAATATGATAAACAATGATTTATATTTTTTTCCATCATTCGAATTCTATTTTTTTTAATCAGAAAGTATAAATATGCATAGTATTTCTTTATTTAAATAAAAAAATAAAATTTTATATTACTAAAAACATCATCTAAGAAACAAATGGAGTGGAAATATTTTTTCAATTTCTGCCTCTGCTAAATATAATTATAGAACTATCATTTTATTTTTATTTGTATTATTATTTTCATTCCATTCCATCAGTCATTAAAAACAGAATTGTGGTTTACATAGCAAAAAGTAACGGTATACATTATTCATGTTTCATTTTGAGAGTTATGGTTTAACCGACAAAAAGTAACCATCTGCATTATTCATGGTTCATTTTGATTTCTATTTTCAATTGAAAATAATAATAATTGGTTTTTATATCATTTTAAGGCACAGTCTCACAATCTGAGTTTCAACACTCTTAATACTATAGCTCCGACTACAATCTAATATTTCGTTTCAATTTTATAAATTATGTATCACAATTCTTATTTCTATATAGTAATTCTAAAACAAAATCTAAATATAAAATTATTTAACCATTTTATCCCTACATTGTAAATAACACAGCATCATTGAAACAAAAAGAAATATCAAACGTGAGATTTCAGTAACAAATATATTCTTCACTCGTCAGTCTATCAACAAAATACAAAGGTAAACCATATGCAATTGCTTATGTGTGTCTCTATATAAATGTAATTTACCCATTCACGCAAAACCCAGACCATCTTATAACAACTATTATCAACCCCAAATTCAGAAACATCATACGACAAAAGGGTAATTCCCAAAGAAACGCTATAATCCAACAAAACAACACTAACAACATTAAAATCTACCTGTCACAATATCTAGTATCAAGGCTCATCGAAGATGCAAACTTGTAACTCAATCTGTCCTGAATTACCAAAGAAGCGAGAAAGAATCACCATCGTCATATGAGATGAAGTCTCTATATTATCATGGGTAAATGACAGATAAGTCATATAGCTAACTTCGTTTTCCACGTTGAGAAAATATTTGAACATTTTCTTCGATGCATTTGGATCAATGCAATTGATAGTTACCTCTTCGCCACCCTGCTCAAAATTGTTAACTTCAACAACAAACAAGATCATATCTTTCTGTTCTTGAAGAATGATCATTTTATCCTTAATATTTTTATAAAAATTATATGTATTATTATACCGAAAAGACTTTATAGAATGTTTATGGTGATCGCCAAAATGTTGTAGAATTCCTTTAAAGGAAAAACAACAATGCATTCAAGAAGAGGGCAGAATGTGGGTCTGTAATCGCACGATTCATGATGCTGCTTCCTCTCATTAAAACTTATCATCTGTTTGCAACCCAAATTTATATTTTACATGAACATTTGATTGATTCTAAGATCCTTTCAATGAAGCGACAACGAATAGTACCCATCGGAAATGAGCACACAGGACAACTTTTCTTAGGAAACAGGTCACAGCATAAAGAGCATGCTGTATGTCCATTTTGACATTGAAAGACAGGTACCCGAAGGAGTTCCATGCATATGTAGCAGTTAAGGATGCCTAGTTCCTTTTAGAGTCGAAGGCGACATTTCAATAATCTCACGGTCAGAATCAACCATTTCTTCTGTTTTGGATTGTTTTTGGCTCAATAATGGCCTTTCAGATCTCAAATGAATGAGAATCGCCTGAGTTTCTGTGGGTAATGGGTCATATAGGCCATTGGCAACATATATATATATTTAATTAATTTTAATTAAAAATAATTTATAATTTTAGTTTAAATTTTTAATTTTTAAATTATAAGATATTCAAATGATTAATATAAATTACGTTATTATGTTTATATTAATTAAATAATCATAAAATTAATATAATTAAGATGTACTATATTATTTAACACAATGTTAATTAATAAAGTTATTATATTATTATAATATTATATTAATAGTAAAGATTACTACAAATAAAAAAATGCATACACATTTAAATATTAAAATAAATCCAATTTAGAAAAATGATATAAAATTATATTTTATATATATGTATATATAAAAGAAATAACATATGAAATTGAAATTCTTAATTTTATATGAATATAAATCATGATAGACTATAAAAATTAGAAAATTGGATAAATCAAGGAAAAAATAAAAAAATTTATGAAAGTCTAATAAATGAGAAAAAAATCAAGAAATTTTTTTTCTCAATCTAATATAAATCACTATATATAAATGAAAGATTAAGACCTAGAAAATGCAATAAATTAGGAAAAGAGATTAGAGAGATTAAAAAATATAATAAATAATTAAGAGAAATAAATCACAAAAATTATTTCAAAGAGGAAGAAAATATGTGAAAATTAGAAAACTTAATAAATTAGGAAAAAATTAAAAAATTATGAAAATATAATAAATGATAGAAAAAGTAGAATTTTTTTTTCAATTTAATATAAATTACTATATATAAATCAAAAAAATTATTTCAAAGAACAAGAAAATATATGAAAATTAGGAAACTTAATAAATTAGAGAAAGAAATTAAAAAATTATGAAAATATAATAAATGAAAAAAATAATTTTTTAAAATTTAATATAAATTACTATACATAAATAAGATATTCAACCATTTGCGCTAATTATGTAATTGTAACACATCACATTGTTCAATAAAAAAGAATTGATGATTATGCGAATGTGATTCACGATAGTATAATATTTATTAAAAAATAATAAATTGATATATGATAAAATATAAAAATGATATTTGAGATAAAAAGGATTAAAATTATTACGATTAATATATAATATATAAGTAGATATAGGGAAAATTAAAAATAGAATTTTTATTTATTTTTTCGAGTGAAAAATTAAAATGGAACATGAAAAGTCTCTCGGACTGACTAGAGGTACAAACGAGTCGAATCAAGCCGAGCCGAACATCTGTATACTCAAGTTCTAACTTGACAATATTAAACAAGCTCGAATTCATCAAATTTGAAAAAGTCGAGTGTGAGTTCGAGTTCAATTTCAATTCGAACACAAGTTTAATCGAACTTATTTGAGTTTAAACGAGTTTTAAATTTCTTACTCTAAATTTCTAATCGAAGTTAAGTATTTGAGTTCAAACTCGAGTTTAAGTTATATTTGAACTTAAACGATCTTAAACGAACTTATATAATCCTAAAAGAGCTTAAAAGAGTTTAGTGAATTTTTTATATTTATATTATATATAATATACAAATTTAAATGGATTTAAAAAAGTTTAATGAGTTTTTTATATTTACATTATATATAATATACAAATTTAAATGAGTCTAAAAGAGTTTAGTAAATTTTTTATAAAAATATATTTTATATTAATTTTGTTTAAGTTCAAGAATAATTTGAATCAAATAATAAAAATTTTAAGTTTAATTTATTTAATAAATAAGTTAAACAAACCAGAGCTCATTTTAACTTCACTTATTAAAATTTGAACTTAAACCGATTTTTTTTTAAATCGACTTCATACTGCTCTCGAGTACAACTCGTTTGTACTCCTGTTACTGAGCAAAGATTAATTCCTACGCTGAGCCAAATTCATATTGAAAGCAACGCTTTTAAGATGGATTAGGGTTTCAACTTCCCGTGCAACGAAGATTCCCCAAATATTAAACTACAATTTCCGAGAAAATATTAAAGTTCCGACACTGATGAATGCGCTATCCAATGAATTCAACCTGAAAATATTACTTCTGTTCCTCTGATATTGTCGAGTTTAATAAATACACAAACGACAACTTCGAGCTTTTAGGAGGCTTCAACGGAGAAAAATGGATGGATTTATAACGGGATTCTATTTACTTGGGTTTTATGCACAATTAGATTAGATTATATTTATTTTTATAATTTTATAATTATCGATCCCCTTTTTATATTAAAAAAAAAGTAAATTATTCGGAACCTCTTTAACTATTCGCAAGGTGCACATAAACTAGGAAATTATAAAAATGTATAAAATCAACGTACAATTTATTAACTATGTACCTAATCCCTTATGTTCACTTTTGTTATTCATTAAACTTGACGGAACAACGCATGTGCTAATTATACAATTAATTAAAATTATAAAATAAATATTCATTGTTTAAGAAATTGGTTGCAATCGGAAAAATTGGTGCTTGTAGACAAACACGGTGACTTCTTGGGATGAGATGTGTTCGATTAATGTCCCAAAATTTAAAAACGACTGATTCCAATTATTGAAATATGTAGGGTACTGCTAAATGTATAAAAAACAAAGGATGAAAATATGTTCTAAAATATTTACAATTATATATACATATCCAAACGAGTTAACTTAACCCTACTATATTAATTCAATTAGTAAAAATTATACGTTAAATTAATTTTAAGCTGAGTTACTTTTTCACCTGATTGAATCTAGCTTGTATTGCTCTAATACTAGTCTCAATCCCAAATTGACATTTATCAAGTTGATTCAAGTGAATTTTATAACTTGTTATATTTTATTATTATTATTATCATATTAATTAATTATTTATTATTAATTAAATATAACTATATTTTATTATTATCATTTAAAATTTTATTACTTATGTTAATGAGTCATATATATTATATATGAAAATAAATATATATTATTAAAATCTAGTAAATATATAAATTTGCATTTAATAATATATATATTTAACAAAACAATTTGAGTTTTATATTGATCAAGAATTTTATATTATATATTTATTTTATTTAATATAATAAAGATATATTATTAAATATATATTAATCAAGTCTAAAGTATTATATATAAAAATAAATATATTTAATAATTTAAATATTATTAAACACATATATAAATAAATAATTATATAAATAATATATGAATAAAAATAATTATAATAATTTATATATAATAATAAAAATAAATAATAATGTATTATATTATGTATATGTATATAATATATTTAAAATTAATATCAAAATTATTAATTTAAAATTTTTAAATAATTCAAAAATTTTAATAGAAAAGTACTAATTCATATTTTAATACAATCATTTATTTTGATGAACTTATATAATATATATTAACAATATTAAATATGTAAATTTATTAATTTTAATATTTAAAATTATTCAATATTACTCATATTTATAATTTTTAATATTATATATATATTAAACTATAATTTTAATATATTAAAATTATTATTTTAATATATATAAATTAAACATATAGTAATAAATTAATTATTTACTACTTACTACTATTATCAGGTTAATAGGTTAACTCAATAACTTGAGGAATTAACACTTACTAGTCCTAATTGTTTACCAAGTCGGGCTAATCAGTCTCAGTTCTTTATTAGATTGGGCTATTGTTATAATTTTTTATACCAATCTCATTCCTAAACTAGATAAAATTATCTCAATTTCAAGCCAACCCATTAAACTTATCCCATTTTAACATCTCTACAACTGTATGATTGCATTAAGCCTATAACTCAAATTACTAGTCCTAATCATTTACCAAGTTAGGCTAACTAGTCTCAGTTCTATATTAGATTGGGTCATTATTATCATTTTTTATACCAATCTCATTCCTAAATTAGATAAAATTATATCAGTTTCAAGCCAACCCATTAAACTTATCCCATTTTAACATCTCTACAACTGTATGATTGCATTAAGCCAATAACTCAAATAACTAATCAATGATAGTAAAAATATTTATCACATTTAGAACTCAAATTCTAGTACATGACTTGGTGGACTAATCATTATCCTTTATGATAAGGCATTGATTAGATATGATGGGGCAATAATTTAGTTTAGGGGAAAATACACATAACACCTTTAAAGTATGACCTTTTATCAAATAACCCCTTAAACTTTTAAATGTAACAAACAATCCCTCTAAAGTTTGAAAAGAAGTCAAAAGTGCAATAAAATGGATTAAAAAACTTAGCGGTAGTTTTATTTTATTTTATTTTAGTGGCGATTTAAATCATTACCATTCACTTAGCAGCAATTTAAAACTGCCAGTAAATTAAAAAATTGCAGTGGTTTTGAACCACCAGTAAGCGAAGCATGATACCGGTGATTTAAAAAATTTTCAATTTTTTCAAAACTTGAGAGGGTTATTTATTATGTTTAAAAGTTTATGGGGGTTATTTAATAAAAGATCATACTTTATGCGAGTTATATGTATTTTCCTCTTTAGTTTATTTAAATTTAATGAATAAAATGAGTTAAATACATAACTTATAAAATTTAAAGTGTTTATCTTACATATTTTTGTAGTTTGAGGTGTTATTTGCTATGATACTTTCAAAACTTAAGCAACTTCTACACACACATGCTAAGATAATTACTCCTTCTTTTTTTACATGCAGTTTTGAAAGATTTTTCTCATTACTTTTTACTCATCACTTTAGAAAATAAAAAAATATATTTATTATCTATTTTTTACTCACTAAAAGAAAAAAATGTGATTAGCGATTTTTAATTCATTTAGTAATGCCCTTAATTCATTTAAATTTAATAAATAAAATGAGTTAAATACATAACTTATAAAATTTAAAATGTTTATCTTACATGTTTGCATAGTTTAGGGTGTTATTTGCTATGATACCTTCAAAACCTAAGCAACTTCTACACACACGCGTTAAGATAATTACTCCCTCCTTTTTTACCCATGGTTTTGGAAGATTTTCTTGTTACTTTTTATTCATCACTTTAGAAAATCAAAACTATATTTATTATCCATTTTTCCTACTCACTGCAAGAAAAAATGTGATTAGTGATGAATGAATCTCTCGCTAAGTATCTTTCCCTCATTGATCCCTAACTAAATGTCATCTCGCTAATTATTAGTGAGGTATACATTTTTCCCTCACTAAATTTAGCTAAAGTAACAATCCCTCACTAATATTGGAAACTCTATTGCTAATTGTTAGATATGAGCAAGGTTTTAGGGCTTTTTAATGAAAGAATAATGAGGGATATATCCCTCATTAATATTTAGAGGAGGATAGTGACCCTCGCTAAGTTGGCCGCCAATAAAGTTGGACTAGATATCCCTTAGTTTTAAACCTCATCTAACCTATTTTGGTGAGGGATATTCCCTAACTAAGCCCCTTGCTAAAATATTACCAAAGGTCGTTTCTCTTGTAATGTTCCTTACAAATATTTTAGCAAGGTATATAACCTTTGCAAGTCCTTTTCTAATTATTAAGGTTATTTACTGGAATAGTTTGTTCAAAACAAAATGTCCTATTTGCAACCGATCAAGGAATAGAACACAACCTTTGTTTAAAGCAATTGAAAAGACTCAAAAAGGAGAATCTTGAAGACAATATCCCTATCTATTTATTATCACACAAAAAAATGTAAAAATCCTATATATATAGACACACACACACATGATAGTTAATATTGATGTGTAATCATCTGAACCATAAAACCTAATCAAACAACACTAACAAGCAATGTTGCTCACACACAAACGTAAACATGAAATGTAATAGTAGTAAGGAGGCTTCTTAAACAATTTGCTCTAAATAATATGTTTCAAGGACCATTGTTGGAAAGGAATTATTAGAAAATGATGGGGCTTTTATATATAAGCCTTGGGTGTTTGAAAGAACTATTGATGTGAATAAGAATTAGGATATTTAATATTTCAATTAGGCCATTTGTTGCTTATTTTGCACTTCAAACTTAATTGCCCCACTCATTTATCCATAATTTGCTTTATTATGTTCTTAAATTAGGAAGCTATGACAGTATTGTTAACTTTAATTTGAGGTTACCTTGACTATGGTGTAATCAATGATCCTAATTGCTTTGATGCTAAAACTATACCCTCAATCCAAGGCCATAATGTGTCCTTTTTTTCTATCCACCAATTGCCCTATAAAAAGTATTACATCATTTTTTTTCAATAAATTTTATTAATGTATGCTTGATTTCATCATCTTATTCCTTGCCATTAGTTGCAACACTTAATAAGGATTCTCTAAATTTCTCCCTATATAATTCATTATATCTTTCCTGTGAACAAAAACACAACTAAAATATTAAAAAAGGAAAATTACATTATTAAAATATAACTAAAATCTTTCATATTGTTTATCATTGATGAATAAGATCAAGGAATGCCCTAACTTTATCATTATATTATTAAAAAAGATAAATTACTAACCTAAGTTAATTAAGACTTCTTGTAGACAGACTACTTACCATCTTTGTGAATTTACGGTCTTGGTTGAATTATTTATACGCTAGTTGATGTGAGCCTTACTCTAGTTAGCTTTTCCTACAACAAATTACAACAAAAATTAACTAGTGTACATATAATTCAACCAAGACTGTAAAAATAAAATTATTATTCCTCATATGCTTTTTTTTATATGTAGTTATTAGGATTAACTCTCTTTTATGGAAGAAAAGCCCTAAGCTACCATAATTAGAATTTCTATTTTTAGTATTTTGCTCAAACAATTTTTTAAAACTCTAGTGTCTCTACTAAATACTAAGCATAGCTTGTAATTTAGATCACCTATCCATTTAGAGATCTTTTCTTGCTTTTTGTGTTCTTTCCTTACCTTGTATAGAAGGTTAAACAATCATTCAACACATTAAATCTTTTATATCCTTCAAATTTCAAGCTCTTAACTAGTATCCCACTAGTACTCTTTTTGCTAGATTAAAATAAGAAATCCAAGCATGTGTAAGATAAGTTAATAATAGAAAATTAGTTATAAATTATAAAAACATGTAAGTTAAACCTTGAATACTATAAACCATCTATCCTTTTGCTTGTCAAGCACTTTTGACTATGTGATCTAGAGGCTATGATGTAAAGCTTTTATTATCTTAACAATTCTCCTTACAGTAACAGTACCAAAAAATCTGATAGAAGCAAATGATTATTAATTATTGAATTAGTATATCTTGCTCCATAAAAGTAGTTAAATTCATTTAATAATACATTTTTCCTTTGTATTCAATTGTATCACTTGGAGTTGTGTCTGGTTAGAGACCTCTGCTAATTAATTATCATGTTATAGGGGTGGCCATCTATCTGCATTACTTGGCTCCCTAATGTGTATAAGATTGCCTTCTTCAACTAGAGTACCACTTCATCTCCCCTTAAACCATTGTCTTGTCTAACTTTTTTCCTAGATCTTGCACTTCTTCCTTAAGGCATAATCTTTTATAGGTCATTGAACAAAAGGAATTAATTAAGAAAATGTTACACAATTAATTAACATTAAAATTCTGTCTAAAACATCAAATTTAATACATTTAAATGTAATAACACACAATTAATTAACAATAAAAGTGAAAATTGTAATAGCACAAATTATGTCTAAAGCATTAGGTTTAATGCATTCAAATGTAATAGCACATAATTAATTAACAACAAAAGTGAATTTATTAATAACATAAATTATGTTTAAAGCATCAAATTTAAATCTAGAATAATATGAAAATTTTAATATCATAATCAATATTAAAATTAATACAAGAATTGAAATGTCTAAAGTATTAGATTTCAAATTAAAATACATACTTAATCAATGAATGTCATTAGCAATAAATTGATCATCATCCTCATCTCCAATGTTAGTACTATCATCCTCTATGGTTTCCTTTAATTTAAGCTTTGGTTTATATCCTTTTGAATCATCATCCTTAGATAAAGAAATAAAATTAGATTCGTTATCACCTTCTCCTTCCATAACCTTATCAATATGAACTAAATCATTTGATTGTATCTCTTGGCTTTCATTATTGTTAATTATCAAGTTGTTAAGGTTCTTATCTATGTTTATGGATACAACTACCTATCAATCAAAATTTGAACAGCTAAAGTTTTAGCGTACCTCTGTACCCACATTTCAGTAAGTAGGCACCCTTCTTTAAGGATACAATTGCCTTTATGTCCTAAAAAGGCACCATATAGGTAACATTAGAAGGATTTCAAAATTATAGTTTCATTAGCACTAAGCAACGTATTTTGTTACTAAACAACATGAAAGTAAAAGAAAGTAACAACATAAAAGTATTTCACAAAAGAGAATAACTTTCAAAAAAGTTGAAAAAGTTAAAGAATTAATATACTCATCTATTTGTTTGTTGTTAAAAAGATGATGATTTGGAGAAATAGGTGATCTAAACTGAATTTTTTTATTCATATGAACAAATATACTCATATGAGATAGTACAATTTAGATATTTTAAAAAAGAGTCATTAATGTCGTTAAGAAAAAAAAACTATGTTGTTTTAAAAGGACAATAAAAAAGAAAGACATTTCAACACTTCCATGCTAATATTTGCTTATGATATTTTTGTATTTCTATACCAAGTTTTATAATCTAATATAATATATAAATGTGAAATTAAGAATGGAACTAACAATAGTCACCTAATCTCTTAATAGAATCTATCTATTTTTTTATTTTAATATAAATGAATTTAAGAATTGGACATTTATTTCTTACAAAAAATAAAAAGAAAGCAATTCAAAATTCAAATCTATCATGTTAAATTCTAGAAGCCTGGATGAATAGCTATATGTAGCAAACATATGAACTAGTTTATGTATTGTTTGTAATTGCTCCATTTGCTTTTTATTTTTCATTTTTATTTCGCTTAATTTTTATTTCAAAAAATTGCTATACAAAACCCTCTATAGTGGAACTATCTATATGTCATTGAGAATTATTCTAAATCAAGTTAAAATAAATAGTGTTGCAAAACTTTAAAAAATGATTTTTCTAATAAGAAATGGCAAAGGTAAGAAACTTATTAGCTTATTAAATAAGGTATTTAATAAGAAATGATAGAACTTCTTATTTCTTGACTAACTTCTTGATCTTAACTAACGTCTAAGATGCTAAAAACAAAAACAAGAAAAGAAGAAATAACACTAATTTTTTCACCTTTAATTTTTTTTTAGGAAACAAACAAGAGAAAGGAGAGTAGGATTATAAAAAACTTCTCTAGTCTTATTAAAAAATAAGAAAAAATCTATCTTTTCTTATGCTTCATATAGTTAAAATAGTTTAAAGGAAAATACAAATAAAGAAAACTTTTTGCAAGGCTTTCAAAAATATTTTTTCTTCATTTTTAGGAAAATCAAAATCAAATAGACATGAATAAAAAAAGAGCATAAATGTATTAAGAAAATCCAATTCAATGAAAAATAATAAAAATGTAAAACTACAAAAAGATTCCTTTGTAAAAAAGATATGTTTCATTTCATTAAAGAGTATTTGGTTTTGTTTTTTAGGTAAAGCAAAATCAGAAATGCCTTAACTTCAAGAAAAAGCATAAAGATAATAGGAAAACCCAAATCAATTAAAAAGTTATAGAAAACAAAGATTGTAAAAAGGCTTCTTTTTTTTAAGAAAATATAGGAAACAACAATACAAAAAAAAAAAGAGCTAAGCTAATAAAACTACAATATTTTTTAGAATAATGCTAAACCTAACTAATATTTTACAATTGTATTTAGAAAATACATTTATTATTTTATGATAAAATCATTTCCTTCTTTTTCACAAAATGCTATAGTTAAAAGCAATGCTAGATTGTAATTTAGGGACCACAAAAAATAAATCAAATAGTACTTCACAATGCAAGAATAAAGTAAGTCCTACAACCCCTAATCACCATCAACGAAAACACATATTTTTAAAAATTCCAACACAAATAAAAAAATAATGCCAGAATAAAGAATACAACCCTAAATTTTTTTTTTAAAAAAAGCCCATCATTCATTGCCCTTATTAGAATATAAGCTCTCCATTATTGGCAACCACTTGCTCTCATTACCAAAATCTTCCCTAATTAGTAGCTTCTATTAGTGCTAATCGTGGAACTCTCCTTCTTCCCTATTTGCAATTTAAGGATTTTTTCATATCAAAATGATAAGCTAAAATGCAGGAAAGGAGTTTAATTTTTTTTAATATTTTGTAAAAAGATTAGTCTCTTACTAGAAAAAAAAAGCAAGGATGATAGCCTAATAAAAATGATTGGTATCTTAATGTTTAATGATCGAGTAACATGAGTACAACATCCTCGTGTTGTTCAAGATATAGTGATTTAGGGTGTTTGTTTTAGTTTTACATATGTGTATGGCATGGACATCAATTTTTTTAATATTTATATTGAAAATTATTGAGTTTATTGTATTATTACTTGATATAAATAAAATATGTAGCTTTAATTTTGTTTTATGAATAAATTTTATTTCATAAAATTCTATTGGAGTATTAACCTGATTGTTGAAAGGGTTTAGGCTTTATAAAATTTAATAAAAACAAGATTTTTATTATTTGGATTACTACACAAATGAATAGCATATTGGAAAATTAAGATTTAGGATTTAACAATGAATTTATCAATAAGTTAAAATCAGAGATGGATTATTCTATTGCTAGAACTATATCTAGCAACAAAATTCTATCACTAATGTGAAATTTCAGGGTGGAACCTCCATCATTGACTACAAATTTTGCAATGAAAATATACGTTGCTAATTTCATTCATTATGCATCACTTTTATCATCATTCCATGATATAATAACAGACATAATGATGAAAATTAGTGATAGAGTTTGTCAATCCATTGCTAATATTTTTCCTAATGCATTATTTACTAATGTTATGTATTCTATCACTAGTTCTATTATTAAATATTTTAGCAACAAAATTTTCCTTAATAGTGGTAAATTTTTGTATCACTAATTAATTTTTTGGTAGTGTTTAGATCTGTTACTGTCACATGTAGCATCAAAGGAGTACCTTATGCATCAATCAATTATCACAATCCTTGCTAAGTTCCATTATGTAATGTGCACAAAAATTTAAATT
This sequence comes from Sindora glabra, assembly GCA_020226215.1. Classification (NCBI taxonomy): domain Eukaryota; kingdom Viridiplantae; phylum Streptophyta; class Magnoliopsida; order Fabales; family Fabaceae; genus Sindora; species Sindora glabra. The sequence goes on along the minus strand of CM035227.1, from coordinate 31,493,035 downwards.
TTTTAATATTTTCTAATGTTTATCTACTGTATTAAGCTACCTTCATCATGACCTTTTTTCAAATAGCATAGAATTGCCCTATTTAAAAACCCCACTTCACTCTCATTTTTTAACCTTTCAATTCTTAACATTATCACCTTCTTGCATTTGATTTCTTAAACTTGCTTTTTTCTTCTCCTCTTCAAGCGTGCATTTGCTTTCTTAATAATTCTTTACCATGGCTTCTTAACCTTTAATTAGTTTACTCAATTCTTAAGATTGGTTAAGTTTACATATCTATATTATTGAACATTGAAATTTTAAAGCTCCAGGTACTATTTTAATCCACTAATTTCATTGTTGAAAATGGTGAACCATTATGCTTCAATATTATCTCTTTTCCTAATGATTCCATTTCCCTTCTTAACCTTTTTATTCACTAAAACTTCCATTCCTATTTTTCCTTAGATTAACAAAAATAATAGATGTATTCAGACTTTCCTTTATCTTTTAATTAGTGTTAGCTTCATCCTTTATAACAAGCCAAGAGTGAGCTTTAGGAATCTTTTAGCATTGTAGCTCTCTCTACTTCCTATCAAAGATAAACTTCCCATCTTAGGTGCTACTATTTCTTTTTATTCATTTTTGAACAAATCTTTACATGTCCTGTATAGTACAATAGGTCCTTCTATTTTTTAAGTTTCAGTTGTTACTAAACTTATTCCAACAAGCAAAATAGTATCCCTGCTCATCATTCCTTCAACTAATACTTACAAAGTCCTCATACTGGTCACCTTAAAATATTCTACTTCATTACTACAAAATTACAATTCTAGAAAAATCAATAGATGTCAGCCAAAGTAAAAATTGATATTTATATAAATATGATAGCATTTTTAAATTTATTATGATAAATAAGATGATACTTTTAGAATTAAGCTATAATTATAATTATGTGGTGATATTTTTAAAATTTGTAGAAAATTAAATATGATAATTAAATTAAACATCAATGTTTAAAATAAATGCAAATGAAAGAGCAAAGTTCGTTGTAAAATTAATATGTTAGTTATTTATATAACCATCATCTAAAAAGCATTTCAAACGTTATTGAAAAAGATGTTTGACATTTATACATCAATTTTGTTAGAAGTTAGCATGTAAAGGTATTAAAAAATCTTTCTGCAGGATTGGAACTGTCATTTATTTGAAAATCATGCATGTTTTAAACATTAGTATGGAGTTAATAATTAACATCTTTAGTTTTTTCAATTATTTATATATTTAAATTTGCCTCTCCATTTGAAATCATGTCAATGATGCTTTAACTTCCATTATCTAATTCTAGTGTTTGTTTAAGAAGAAGGAAAACAAGTCCCTCAACATTTCATCTACCACTTTTCTTTTTATCATAAAATTTAATTATTATTGCTTTATTCATTTCCATTCGTTTGTCTTAGATAAGATGGAGTGGAAAATATTTTCCTCTTCCTCAAATACACATTAGCATTGATAATGGAGATAAATATATTACTTATATCCATGATTTACCAATATCTATTTTGTAATAATATTAGGCGATAAATGTGAGAATTAGCACTGAATTCAGCAACGAGACTAGAATATCAAAGTCCTTTTATTTTATTTAATACTATTATAAATTTCATTTGTTAATGTAATAATATATAGAATAAATAAAATTATATAATTAATTTTCTTATATTGAAGTCTTCTTTCTCATATTTTTGTATGTTCAGGTTTAATGTGTTAATATTTATATTATTGTAAGAAAAATACTTAAAAAGAATATATAATTTATCATGAATTTCTGTTATTTAATGAAATTAAGGAAATATTTCTTTATTAATTTTAAAAATAACCTTTTTCTTTAAACTTAGAAAAATTAATATCTTAAACCATAGTAAATATTTCATCTTATTTATGCAAATTACTAGCTTTCTAATATTTTGACAATTTGTAGAGTGGTCAATTTATTTTCTACTAATTTATGTAATTTTGTAAAATTTGATGTGGTATTTGAATTCATAAATATATGTAGGACAAAATGACATCAATTATTTATAAATAATTAACACTTAAAAATAAAATAGTGTTTTCTATATTACAATTGATAAGATATTATTCTAATTAGAATGACATTACTTTAATATAGATGACATTTATTGTAACTAAATTGTTATTCAATAACTGTCCTAGTTTAGTTAGTATTTGTTTCTATATTATTTGTTATTATAAATTGACGCGAAAAATGTTGAAAGATAAAAAAGCATTTGTGAAAGTGTAAAATATAAGATTATTTCATTATGATTCCTCTAACAAATGAAACTTTATCACACGAACTCTAAGTAAAACATATATTGATCTTTTATTTTTCTATGCAAATAAAGTATATCCATCAAATATTGTCAAATCTAAACTTATTAAATAAATGCATTATTCTAGTTTTATATTACAATTGATTCACTAGAAATTTTTTTACTTAGAATAATTTTAGATTGGAAATTGTAATAGAAACTTTTTATAAATATAATATATATTTTAAACAATCTAGTAAGATAGAAAAGAGTAATAGTAAAGGCTGTTAATAAGATAAAACCAAAAAACTAACTTAATATAGTTTAACATTAAACCAAATAAAGTCTATTCCCATCTTTCATATTATGTTCATCTTCAATACAAGTAGAATAATTGCTACCTTCTAGAAAAAAACTTGACCATCCTTTCTCACAATTAAAATCACTTACCAATATATGCATATATCTAATTTGATCACTTTAGAAGCATCAACAAAATGAGGCGGAATCAAAAGGAGCTTTGATGACAAAACTTCACTCAAAATGTCCATTAGACTACAATATGCAAAAGATTCCACCTTCACATCACAATCTTTCAAATATGCCCTGATCTTATATTTATTTGACCAATTATCCTTTGATTTAGTCAATCGAATGCAACAAAGAGTAATAACATTCTTCGCATTATTCATAATATAATTGTTGAGAACAAACAAAGCTTAATCATCACACTTTGATAGATAAGCATTTTGTCCTCAACATTCAACGAGACATTGCATAAAATTTGATCATGTTCCAAACAAATTGTAGAATCCTCATATTTATCATTGAAATGCTCTGATAGCTTATAAAATGGGCCAACAAAATTGCATTCTAGATGCGGACAGTAACATGATCATACCTGTACATATCAAGGTGTGTGTTCATCTGACTACATCTCACATTCTTCTTACAACTATAATCCGTATTTAAGCATGGAAATTTAAGATATTCAAGCATCATAATAATGGCCCTGTAGTGGGTAGTGCCAATAGATGTGGAGCTACCTGGACATTTTATCTCAGTTTGAGATAACAAAAAGAGTAGGCAATATGACCATTTTCACATTAAAACACTAAAATAATTAGAAGCTCTGAGTAAATGCAACAATGAAGCAAATTAGGATTTATTAGTATCATGGATATAGATTTATCTACCTACTAGTTTTCCACTTCATCCTCTTCATATATTTCTTCTTCTTTTTCTCCAACCTTAACATCAGTGTCTATCATTTTTCCAATCAAATGGATCTTTTTGGTTTATTTTTGGTTTATCTTCAACTTATAGACTTTTCAGCTCTCAAAACCAAAACCCTTTGTACTTGGCAATGACTATAATTTTCTTAGCATGCAAAGAAAGCCATTAACAACATAAATATAGGAAAATTAAATTAAAAAGCTATTTGGGTCCTTCAGGGAAAGAGTCTATTGGAGTTAGTGAAATGACTATTCTTTAGGATTCACATAGTTGGATACAAATTCACATTGAAAGGTAGAGCTCATTTAAGAAAACTTAGAGTTCTGATAAAATAAAGATTCCAAAATTTTTAAATTATGACTTCCAATTAAATATTCAGGCTAATGATAGAGTCGTAGGTGCTTTCAAAGTTCACAAATACTTTGTGCACTAAATTAATGAAAATAAATAAATCTTTAAATAGAAACAAGAAAATCATTAATTTACAAAAAAATCATGTTCACAATCAAAATAGGATATTATATTATATAATTTTGATTTTATTTGATTCTTTAATATATAATTGATTATGTTTGCTCTTTTAAATATAATATTATATTTAGATCATTTTAATATATAAATAAATACATATTAGTTAAGGTACAAATGAATTAAGTAAAGCCAAACAAAACTCGCTAAAAATAAATGAGCTTGAATTCGAGCTGAACATAATTAAATTCAAATAATTCAAACATAAACTCAAGCCTAACTCAAATACAAAAGTCTAAATAAGTTTACATGAACTTATTTGAATAGTATATTACTAGACTTTAATTTCTTGTGAAATTTGAAATATTCAAATTTGACTTTGAATATCTAATGAAAATGAACCTAAATGATTTTTACATCCTTATTCAAATGGCCTGTCATTTCATCTCAATTTGAGTATATAAATTCTATCTTTGACAAATAAATCAAACATCAGATATCTTTTTTATATCATTTTATTTATTAATATAAATTTTTTTACAACATAACCATCAAATCTATCAAACATATCTACACAATCGTTGTATAATGTTAATATTCACATTTAGTAAAAGTAATATATACTAAAAAGTTAATTACTTCAATCAAAATATCATATTTATTAATATAGTCTCAATAATTACTAATCAGATTAATTTTTTTATATATTATGTTATTTATATATAGTAAAAAAATAAATAAATATTTCATTATTTGATTTTTTTAGCTTCATGAATAGTTTGAGTCAAGTTTGAACTCCATATTACTTGACTTAAATTAATTGAGTTTAACTTGTTTAAGTATGAATTGTTTAAAATTGAACTCAAATTAAACTTTTTGTAAGTCGATCATTAGTAGCGTAACTCATTTCCATCTCTATTAATAGAATATTATATTGGTAGGGGTGCAAATATGCATATATGCATGTAATGATTTTTACAAAACAACGATGCTATAAACATTGAATGCAGTATCCAAAATTAGAAGAATGTGAAATCAAGATTTTCCATTTAAAATCAAATAATTAGGAATATTTGTGAAATTTAGCCTAATGAATATAAGATACTAGTTTTCTGGCCTGTGCTATGCATAGGTCTATTAGAACTTCAAATATTAAACAATATGATAATAAATTTATTTTAAAAATTTAGGAAATAATTATATATGATTGCAAGAAAATGTTAATTTAATGTGATAAATTTAAATTCAAATTCAATTATTATGGTGTTCACCATTAATAAATAGTCGTGTAAATAAATTTGAATTCATATGTTGATTTTTGTGTTTTAAAATGGTTCTTGCATCTATCTTACTAAAAGCCATGATGATGCACAAGTAATTAACATTTCAAGCGGATTAACAAATTTATTTATCTGTCAATCAAATTTCTTAAAATAACCTAATAATTAGGACAAATGGTTAATTTGGCCTCAATTGTATAAGCTTTTTGATGAATTTCAAATTCCATATAGCAATTTGATTATCAAATTGGCGGACTAAGAGGTAAAAGGTTTCTATATTTTGTACCAATAGTTAAAGCAACTATAATCATTTCATAAATATTCTTTTAGATGCCTATTACATAAAAATGTTTCCATCTATGTTAGAAAACTAAATAAATGATCTCAAATGCTAAGTATAGACCAGCATACTTTGTTCTGAAATTCATAACAATACATATAGAGATGGAAATGGCATATATAATTTTCAGCATTTTAATTGAGTTAACTTTGTCTAGGTGCCCTGCAGACAAAACTCACATGCTACTAAGAATATAATGGAAGAAAACCATTTAAATTTTAATAGGCCACTTTTATTGGGAGGGCAACATTATCTTCTAAAGCTGATAGTAAAAGAAAAATTGATAATTCATTAGTTTCCAAATCAAAGTCTAAACCAATAAGGAATCCTGGAACTATATAAGAGCAAATTCTAGGAAGACTAAAAGATGAAGCCAAATTATAACACATAACATTAAACAATTTGTTCCAATTATTCCAAAGCTTAAGTAGGAAGGGTCTTAAAAGTTAAACAACAAGATTCTAATTTTTGGAAGGCACTTTCATTTACTCAATCTATAATAGGAGAGCAATTTCTAACTCTCAATATGTCATGTCTATAGATAAAAATGTAACAAAACATAAGAGGCCGAAAGAGGCAATTAAGTTGTAAATTTTATAAAACCACTACAGTTAATTTTATTGGCCAATATTGAGCCATGATGAAGCATTAAATTATTGTTTGCCATATATAACTTTGTATGATAGTTTGTCTTCTTTATTCTTATCTTATTTACTTCTCGAATTCCCTATTCTCTTAGATACATTTCTAAAAATAGGTGGTAGGCATTGAACTGCCATTGCCACAGAGGACATAAAAGTCACATGCAAAATAGAAACTTGGAGCAGGCTAAGCAGGAATTAAATCAATGTTATGTAACTAAACATAAAAAATGAAGGATCTTAAGCTTAGAATTACAAAAAAGGAAAGATCACAAAAAAGGAAAGCCTAAAATCTCAACTTAGATCGCTAGCAAAGAAGCGATGGATTTAATATTGTCACCCCTGCTGCACACGAGTTCCATGATGACACCCTACCAACTGAATGCTTTGAAGTAATAAAACCCATTAAACTTCCAAAATCAAAACCTTGCTCATTTGTAAATAGATGACTTGTTCATTTGAAAACATAGTTCTGTGTGTATCAGTGGTATTCTTTTACTTACAACAGTTGTACCACTCGTACAATGAGATTGGCTCATAATGGCCTAACTCTGATAGAGGGAATTAGATCATGAATTATGTTAGAGTCCACCCCTCTCACGAGGTCATTATTAGCCTGTCTTATTGTATAAGTAACATTTTCATTGGTAAAAGTTAAACCTATTTTGTGAGTCATATGTGAGTCTTATCTGGTGGGTATTCTGTTTTCTAGGTACTTTAACTCTTTCGAACCTGGCCATGTTCTACTTGTACATAATACTAAGGTTGGAAAATATCTAATATGTGTAGAAGGATAACATTAGAAATACCTCAGACTTCTTCACTACCAAATTTAATAAAGGAAATGTAGAACCTGCAACAATAAACTGAGAATAATAAACTTTAAAATTTTAATGAAACAGGATTTAAAACAAGCAAGATAAATGTTGAATTTATGTTTAACCTCAAACTTCTCCATTGTCAAATTTAACAAAGGGAAGTTATTTGCAGTAACTAAACAACATTAAAAAGGATTGGAAAAAAATTATTTACAGCAACTAAATGAAAACATAAGTGCAACAAAGAGAAACGGAATATAACCAATTTTCAAATTACTAATACTAATCAGACCAAATAATCCTTTTCATACTACCAAAGTGGTATTATAGTGCTTAGTCTTTAATAAGTGTTTAGTTAACAATATCAACTAAACAAATCCAGCATATGCATATAAATTTGGCATCAAAAGTTATATATATGTCATCCTTATTAAAATGTTAATGGGGTCTCTAAATCATCATTAATTTTGTGTATTTAATAAGGTCCCTACTATTATGAATATGTAAACTCATTCATCATTTTCACATATAAGTTCTAGTTGCATTAATGTCAAACTAACTACTACACAGTATATCATTTTCACACAGAAATTCTACTAACATTTTCACATGGAAGTTCTACTTGAGACTATACATCATTTTCACACAAAAGTTCTATAAACATAATTGAAACCCCTAAAGTGGTACTTCTATTCTAAAAGGATGAAAAGGATAGTGAGGCAAAACACCAGAAAAAGTTTTTATGACTGCTTTTTATAACTAAAAAGAAAAAAAATACACATATAGATGAAATCAATCAACTTTAGGTGCAATTCTATTTCATACTTAGTCAACTACCTTTAATCCAAAGATTAATTTCCTTTATAAACCAAATGATCATTGTAGTCCATACCTTATCAGGGTGATCAAAACTATCATGAACAAAGTTAAGGACTAAAATAATACTAAAAGCAACCTGGGAATAAAGTTGATTTGGCCTACCATATCATGAAACAGAGAGATGTTACCTCTTGGATATGCATATCTGATCAAATTGCAGAAGATTTGAAACAGAGGGGCGATAAAAAGATAAAAATGAAATTAAAAGCAAGCTATTTCAATGGCTTTGATTCAATGTCCAAAATGAGAAAATAAAAATGATGATTCAAACAAAAAGGAAGAAGGAAAAGTGCACCAATTGAATGATTTGGGTAGAATGACTGAGCCCAATGCACCCAGAGTCGAAGGAAGATAGTTGTATCAATTCGTGAAGACAACTAGGCAATAGAAAGATAAGAATGAAATTGAAAGCAAGCTATTTCAATGGCTTTGATTCAATGTCCAGAATGAGAAAATAAAAATGATGATTCAAACAAAAGGGATGAAGGAAAAGTGCACCAGTTGAATGATTTGGCTAGAATGGTTGAGCCTAATGCACGCAGAGTCAAAGAAAAATAGTTGTATCAATTCATGAAGACAACCAGGTGACAAAAAGATAAGAATGAAATTAAAAGCAAGCTATTTCAATGGCTTTGATGCAATGTCCAAAATAAGGAAATAAAAATAATGATTCAAACAAGGGGGATGAAGGAAAAGCACACCAGTTGAATGTTTTGGATAGAATGGCTAAGCCCAATGCACGTGGAGTCAAAGGAAGATAGCTGTATCAATTCGTGAAGATGAAATATGTAATCAGTAAATGTAATTTATTTTCATTTTAATTGAAAAAGTGGTAAATTGATCAGGAACCAACACGAGCAAATTGCAGAGGATTTGAAGCAGAGGGATAAAACTAGGCGAGTAGAGGACAACATGGAATAGATGCATCCTACTTTGGTGAGTGGAGGGCAACGCGTGTCTAAAGAATATTAGGCCAACAAAATGAAGCGGCCTAAAATCATGACAAATATAAAATTAAGTAGATTCAAAACCCAAATCAGAATCTCATTTTTAATACAAATAATATTTTTAGGTGCAAAAATATATGCCTAAATTGATTGTTATCATCAGTAATCCACTAGTTTTCTTTTCAATTATTGCCAACATAGAGTCTAGTCTTATATGACAATTATAAGTTTTAATATTTAATTTGAAAAAATTTATTTATGAGGATTGAATTTGGCCATCTCATTTGTATATTTGATGGATCAAATTACAATATTGTTTTAAAAGGATTAATTATAAATTTGGTCCTCTTTTAATGTAATATCTTATTTTAGTTTCACTAATATACAAATTAAATTACATTTGGTCTCACTAATTGTTTTAGTAAAATTGAAAAATGAAAATCCTAATTGATACATAATTCTCTAAATAAGGTTCCAAGTGGGTAATCATTGAAAAGAAATTTCACTTTAAATAAATAATGTGATTTTGGCATAATATAATAAGATTAGCTTAAATAAAATTTTCCTTCTACTGATTATCAGGTTGAATCCTATTGAAGATTTATGTATCAAATAAGAGTTCTACCCTAAATTTGAGAAAAGTCCATCAATTTGGATCTAATTTAATCTAATTTGTATATTAACAATATTAAAATAGAATATTTTATTTAATAGGGATCAAATATTACTAAAAAATATATAAGTAATATGATATACTAAGTAATAGGGATCAAATATTACTAAGAGCATTTGACTAAAGTAACATATAAATGATATTCCTTAAAAATTAACTTTGTCTTCTTTTGCATCCTATGCTCAATCCCAAACCACCCATTAGGAGCTTATGACTTAATACTTTTGACCTAACTTAATTTTTTTTATCTAAATTGATAAAGCCAAGATTGATCAAACAAGCTTATTTAAATAAATAAGACATGCTTTGTATGCTCGGCTTAAAAATAAATTAAGCCAATCTATTTAATATTCTCTTTATCTATTTTTTTGTCACTTAAAACTATTTTTTGGAGATTAAGAAAGTTAGTTTGTCATTACCTTTTTGTTTTTACTTTTATTCTACTTTTCAAAATTACTCTTTAATTCAATAATAAAAATTCATTCCATCATTCACTCTACCATTATTCCAACATGCATTTAAGTTTTTGATGACTTATGCCAACCTAAGATGGTTAAGAGTAGAAAGAGAAATATGATAGAATAAATTGCTTAAAACAATTTAAGATAAATTTTGTGAGTATTAAGCATTTATTAGAGATAAAAATAGATAAAAGTGAAAAAAAATTAAAGCTTTGTTAGATTTCTAAAGCATAGACAAAAAAGAAAAAGAAATTTTTTCAAAGAAACTAATAAAAAAGAATAGGAGCAATTAATATGTTCATATATAATATAATATAATGTTATATATGAGATATATATATACACATTTATAAAATATACATATATACATATATCTAATATTAATTTAATTTAACAATTATAAATATAAACTTAATTTAATTATTTTTTTCTTTGAAGGCCTTTATTTTTTAGCTTCTTTGAAAATTTATTTATGTAAGTAAACTTTTATATAAATTATAACAAGTTAGGCCAAGTACAAATTTTTATCTTATAAGCTAACATGTAAGATTCAAACGAATAATTTACAAAATAGATATGACTTTTTTTAAAGTAAAGCCTTAATTTGTTTAACCTATTTTTACTCCTAATCATAGGATTTTATGTGTGTTTTTAATAGTTTAATTACTACTATTATTTTAAAAAAAACTATAAAAATATTTTAAATAAGTTAAAATCTTAATTTAATTAATTATCTAACTACATGTTTTATATTTACTCTTGTATTACAGTTTGAAAAATTATTATTTTTAGATTTGAATATATAATTATAAAATAAATATGATATATTAAATAAATTTCAATACTTTTATAATTGTTTCTTTCATTATATGTACACATTATTTTATGTTGATAACAAAAATAAAACAGTCGGCGGGTGTAAACGCACGAAGTAAAACACTAACAACAAAGAATAGTTTTATAAAATAGTAATAGCAAGGTAGTTTGAACCTTTTTTCACTGTTATGAATTTAAATATAGTATTCTTTTTAAATATAGTAGACTTTTTTTAAAATTAAATACAGTGAAACAGGTAGCGGAAAGAATTTCACACAAAATATAAGAGTGACCACCAACAAGATGGTTCAATTCTCAAAGCGTTTCAGTCAGGTAAAGAGTTCATTTTAGGTCGGTAAAGTTAAGAGCTGTCAGTTTGATATTCAGGTGTTTGCTATGGTGCCCTTAGGGGTTTGGTGTTCGGGATGGTGTGGTAAAATACAAGTCACTGGATGAGATTACAAAAATCTTAGCATTGATTTAGTAATCTCATCCAATAGCTTATATTTTGCCACACCACCCCGGGTACCAAACCCCTAGGGGCACCTTAGAATTCACCTGATATTCAATGTTGTAAATGAAATGGAGATTAAATATTGGTTTGTAATGCCAAAAATAATTTAAAGCATATTAGTTTTAATTTATAATTTTATTTTTATAGTTTCTTTTTTACAAATTAAGTCTTAATTAAGAATATCATGAATTTAGAGATTTTCTTTTGTCCTTTATTTAGAATGGGATAACATTAATACGTGGATTTATATACAATTATATTATGATATAATCTATTTATTAGAGTAATAAATTATTATAATTTGAATAAAATATCCAAACAGATATAATAAAATTCAAATTCACTAGAATAAAATATATGTCTGATTGAAATCCAAATTCCTGATTTTCTTAATCATTGTGACTAAGATTCTATTTTGTTCATTCGTAGGTCACGGCATGAATTAAGCTAAATATAAATAAAAAAAATTAATTTTAGAGAAAAAAATAAAATAAAATTTCAAAGAAACAAAAAATATAGCATTAAAAGCCTAATTAAACTACTATCATCCCGCCCTATGTATGCAGATTTCCAATTCGAGCTGTTCAGAATGTCCAAAAAAATCAGTTGGAATCAAAAGAAACTCCGAAAGTACAACTTCATCCACAACGAATCCGATCGGTTTACTCCTCGTAAAAGACCTGAATTTCACAGAGCTTCCAGATGATTCAGCTCTAATCTCGTACTTAAACCTTTGCATTAATGATTTTGGGCCAACACTACTGATATTAACTGCCTTCCCTATGTCTCGATCTTCAATGTTAAGAATCAACAAAACCCCATCATTTTTTTCCTGAAAAATCATAATTTCATCCTTATAATTCAAGGAAACACGGTGATAATGATCGAAAACAAATTTAATTCCACTGTCATTATGTTTCCGGCTGTAATGAGGCGGTAAATCTTTATATGAAGCAAGAAAATTGAATCCCAAATACGGGCAGCGACATGGTTCGTAGATGCATGAATTGTAATGCTCATCATCGTTGATGTTTTCATATCTCACTCTTTAATAATTGCAGCCAAATTTTTTATTAGGGCATGGGGTTTTCAGTGCTTCCAAGATCTTTTCAATGCCGTAGCAGCGGTTACTTCGGACGGGCATTGAGCAAATGGGGCAATTGTTCTTCTGCGGTTTCAAGTAGCATGAAAAGCAAGAAGGATGGCCATTCTTGCACTGGTAAACTGGAGTGCGCAAAGGTTCATAGCAAATTTTGCAATTAAGCACATTTGGATCTGCTAGGGTTAGAGAAATAGGGCTATCTTCTGGGTAAAATTCCTCATCTTCTGAGGTTGAATTTTGTTCTAAAATCTGTTGCAGTTCATCAACTAAAACATCTTTCTCCTCTGATTCTAATTCTTCTTCTTGTTCTTCTTCTTGTTCTTCTTCTAGCTCTACCAGAAATTCTTGTTCTTCGTCCTCTACCCCCATGGAGTATAAAGATGCAGCAGATCCTTCTTCTTCCAACACTGAAGATATTGGAGAATATTGCTGCCCTCTTCGTCTCTTTGGCTTCCGTGGGATTTGTGCTTCCAAAGCAATAACTTGATCGCTCTTCATTCTTCTGTTCTGGGGCATGTGTTGTTGAAACTTAAAAATATCGACAGATTTATACACTAACTTGTATATTATTTAATTATTAAATTATTAATTATACTGACATGATTAGGATTGTGATAATCCGATAAATCAGAGATTTGGATTTATCAAGCCACATGCGTAATTATCTGCTAATTAAATCATTTAAGGTTTGATTATGTTATAAATATCTGGTAAGTTAAGTTAATTGGTATCTGATTATTCGGCAATTTGGAAGATTAGATAATTTGAAAGATTAGATAAATGATATCAATTAGCTTGGGATGCAGTCAAAACTATGTGGGCAACTAGCAGTCCGGCTATTTTAGACCTAACTTATTTTTAGATTATAAAATAAAATAATGATTTTAATTTATTTTAGAAAATAAATTAAGTCATATTAAATATGTTGTGCTTATTTATAGGGCATTTTTTTGCTCATGTTATTTAATATGAAATAAATCACTCTTTAATTAAATAAGGTAAAAATTGATGTCCATAATTTTTAATTGTCTTTTTTTTTCCCAAAAATAAAGATGTCTATTATTATTATATCACTTTTAAACTGACCAGCTTTATTATCAAAATTATATCAAGTATATCTGCCGAAAAAAATTATATCATCTGTCTTTATAGAGTTTGTTAAGAAGCACAAATGTCAATATTCTTGGAAATCCCGCCAATCAATTATCATGCTTAGCCCGGATTAAACCATCACAACTAGTACCTCTTGGAACCTTTGCATAAAAATATCTCATCACCACTGAATTCTTAATTTAAGTTTCAACCACGAATCATGACATAAAATTTTGGGTTATAAAATTTTCAAGGGTGAAATGACATTATAGTTCTTGTGTCCCTGTGAAGATTCGTGACTTTTAAATTTCATTTTAATCAGCATTGCTAATTAGCGAGAGCATGACAAGGTGATAGAGCTTGAGTTAAGGTTGGCCCTCTTTTTATATGAATCCAGCTGTTCATGCATGCATGAAACACCTAACAATGTTAATGCTAAATTTGAGTTCGACACTGTTCCAAATGGTATTCCTTTTTTTATTTTGTAATCGGCAATACTTTATAATTTTTTTATTAATTAGATTTATGTTTATTGTGAGAATCAAAATCCTTCAAAACATCATTTGGGGATAAAGTATTGGTAAGCTTTTAGAAATCATGACATGTTTGGTAAGAAAGATTTTAAGGAATTAATAATGAAATAAAAATTAATTTCTTCTTTGATAATTTAATTTATGTATAGTCAAATTTATTATCATTACTTAATTATTTAATTTTAATTATTTTTTTTATGTTGTTCATCTAAAATTAAAAATATTTTTCTCATATCTTTCATGCCATGTCATCAAGATGATTTTTATCTTTATTTTTCATTTTCACCACTTATCATCATTACTTGTTACCTACCTTGACTCCCCATTACAATTATGAACATAAATTATTTTTTATCACAATTACCTACTATGTCCTTCAAACTTCCATCACCCATTAAAGAAAAAAAAGTTAATAATAATGATAAATTCGTTGTAATATTTTTTTTATTTTATTATTTTTAAATTAATAATATAATTTTTATTTAAATAAATAATAAATATATAGAGAGAGAGGGAGGGAGACAAACACACGCACTTGTGCCAACATCAGCACTTCCTTGCAGTTAGAAGTCCAAAGTTATGCCTTCTAATTGGAGATGACTACCACAGTGTCTTGACTCTCTCCCTTTCTTCTATGGCCAAATTGACTGTAAGTAAAACTTGTTTAAGCTGATTGGAAAGGGAATTATTTTTCCTACTATTTGCAACACACACATCACAAACAAACATTTAAATTTTAGTTCTTTTATACGTGACAGTCTCCTGATTTAGAAATTAATTTTAATTTTAAGGTTTCACACTTATATAATCCAAAAATTACAAGAGTAAAATATATTAAATTATGAATTGCTAATACGACAAGCGTTTGTTTTTCTTCACTTCCCATCCTCGTTTGTGTGCCTGGGATTTGGTAGATGAAAATCTGTTTGCTTCTAGTCTTTGTCTCTTCAATTCTGCATGATTCACTTCGAAAGCCCCCCACGAGTCTGGAATGAAAAATATCTTTGCAATTTTATAATTTATTTCTTGGTTTGGAGCAACTTCATTTTCACTTTGAATCACGACTTGATGCATCGTTTGGAGTCATCTTTCCGCGAATCTAGAATGACTTTGATCTCTAAGCGATTTACTTGTGCCTGTCAAGAAGCGAATCTTCTTTCACACAATCCTCATGGATCTGACTGATTTCCAATATTTAAATTAAGCTGTATGATTGAATATAATTTCTAAAGTTTACCTTGCAACAATTTGCTTTGAGAGTTATAGCATGATATATTCCAATTCTGATTCTTTCCTAATCGTATTTCTGATATGAAATTTATCCTTTTTATGTTTTTAATTCTTTCCATTTTGTATATTTTTTTTTTCCTTTATCTTGGCGATATTATCTGTTGATTGTAAAGTATTCTGAATATTATTTTTCAAATTGATTGGAGTTACTTTATAGTTTCTCAATTGTCTAAGAAAATCGACTCTTCATTTGATATTTATCAATATCTTTTACTACAATCACACACCCCGTGTTTGTGAAATTTTTTTACTGGACCTCCACCATATTGTTGGAATATAGATCTGTCATGTAACTGGCTTGAGCCTTGCAAGTATATTTTAGTTGATTTCTCTCATTACATACTCAAACAAAAATATTGTTTGGTTAATTCCTTTGGATTGGATAGCCTAGCAAAAGTTACAAGTTGAGTTCTTGTCAATGCAGGATGACCATGAGGCTTCATGGAGAATCTCAAGCTGCATCATCTATCTGTAATGGTTTCTTTCTGGCTACAGAGGAGACTCCTTTTTTGAGTTGATTTGGTGAGTACCGGTAATCTCTATATTTATAGGTCAATGGAAATACAATGTGAAGACGAAATCAACCCAAGTTGCCGAAGTTTGGAAAACCCCCAATCACTTATAAGTTTGGCTCACTTTCTACATGTATTTTTGCTGCAAGGCTCCCAGCTCTAGTGGTTTTCTTCTTTGGCAGCTTTCAATGGAATAGCTCATGTTATGCATACCCCTTCCGCTACTTAAAATTACAATATTAAATTATATTCTAGTAAGGAGATCTGTTAGTTTAGTATTCATGTTTTTCTAACTAAATTAAATGGAGTAGCATGTGCTCTGCTCTATTAGTTTGTTTTCACATTGTTGTAAATTCATTGATTAGAGATAAGTTGGCAATATAGTTATACAATATTATAATTTTGGTATTATGGATTAATTTATCTTTGTTCTCTTAGTGAAATATGCAAGAAGAATAGAAGGTTAGGACACTTGCTATAGAGTTCCTTTCACCATGGGATTTCCAAAGATAATTTTTTACTGCTTAGCTGCTTAAGGAAGGAAGTATTTGCCTTTTCTTGATTGCTTCCACCTATTTATTCATTTTCTTTTGATTATTTCTTGTATACATGATGCAAACAAGCAAAAACCATGTGTCGTAGTTACCAAGAGTCATAATTTGAGCTAAATTTTAACTCAGATTATTTTATGTAGGCAATTATGAAATATAAATATATGTAAATATAACTAGCATTTTTCATCGAATAAGGTAAGTTCCATTTCCTTTAAATCCCAGAATGATCATGACATCATTGAATTTTGGCATCAAGTTTTAGCTCTTCTTGCAAGCCTTATTGAACTTGAAACCTTTGATCAATTTTCAATAAATTGATGTTCAATCTGTTCAATCTTTCAAAATAATATGTAATGTCTATGTATTCTATCAAGGTTTTCATTCAGCAGTTTAGCAGTGAAACATGACCCGAAATAAAATTCTTAAATATAGTACAATTGTTAAATAATCTAGAATTTTAATCAAACAGAAGGTTGTTTCTCATTCAAGACTCTTGATTATTATTGTTGAACTTGAGAGAGATGTGTGTAATTTACTTCAAAATTCATAAGAATTTCAACTCTATCAATTTAGTATAGATCTAAATTAGAGTTCGAATTGACTTTGCAAGCATTCAAATAAAATTATTATAATTTCTCTTAGTTCAAGTTCCCCATAACACTAATTGTTTTACTTGATAGGTTACTTTTTTTGAGGAGATTGTCAAGCGTTTCATGGCTAGTTGACTCGCTATTTTTCAATCTAATTAAATTCTATTATAATATTAGAGTAGATCTCTAATTACTAATAATCTAGCATGCCACTTTCACTCTAACTAGTAGGATTGAAAGAATATTTTCATCCTACCATTTTATCTTAAAAAAATACAATCTATCTTTTTAAGTTAGGGTAAATAAGATAAGAAAAAAATATTGAAAATTAAAAGTTTGTTTATTTGTTATCTTAAAAAAATTAGATTTTATATTTTTTTAAAAAATGAAGCTTCTGATTGGTGGCTATTTTTAAAAATTTATTTTTACAAATTATAATTCTAAATATGTAACTTAAAAATAAAAAAAATAACTTTTAAATATTTTCTTATCTTATTTTTTTATTTTTTATTTTAGTTTCGTAATTACATAAAATATTTACTTATTTACTCCTCCAAATAAGCTTTGTTCTTTGTTTTCTCTAAATTCAAAAGCAATTTTTTAAAAACAAGTTTTTAGAAAAGTTTTTGGGAAAAAAATCCAAACATATCCTAAGAGTTTGTTTATTTATTATTTTTAAAAATAAAAATTTCTGCTTTAAAATTATTTTTAAAAATTGTAACTTCAAATATATAATTTAAAAATAAAAATATAAAAATAACTTTTAAATGTTCTTTTAACTTTTTTTTATTTTTGATGTAAAATTCATAATTGAATGAAATATTTCTTTATTTGCTTGCGACCCTAATCATTAAAGTCATCAACTCATTTGTTCATTAGCTTTTAAAGATTCAAGTCTCACGACTTGTTTAAATGTGAATCGGTTTTAGCCTAGACATGGCCTGTGCAGGCTTATAAGAGACCACTATTTTTCAATTTTTAGAATCATCTACATTTACAATCTACATCTACATCTCCAATATAACAAGATAAAATCGTTTTCAAAACTTGAACTTTATTAATATCATATTGAAAAAAATAAATTAGAAAAATAGTTGAAGACATATGGGAGGCGGCGAACGCATGCGTGGCAGGAACGTTTAATCCTGTTGAAAAAAGGCAAATTGGGCCCACAAACATAGTGGCACAAATCTGCTCTGCGACGTTCAAACCGCTTCCTCCATCATTTGCCGCGTCAGCATAGAACTCGTTCTCTACGGTATAAAGGCGCGACCACCGTGAGATCGATACGCAATGGAAAAGTAGCATTTCTGGTTTTGCCGTTACCCAAGAATCACGTCTTAAAGTTTTTTCTTTTTTAAAGTACGGACTAATGCAACTTTATTGGGACTAATACAACAAATACCATGGACGCGCGCCCACAGTTCACTTGCCCTTCTCTTCTTAATTCTTCTTCTTCACCCGGCGATCGCAGGCTCGCTACTCTTGCTGCTCACTTTGTTCAAGCGTCGTCGTCCTCCATGGCCGATTCTATCTCCGCTTCGCCAACCTCTGCGGTTGCCGACTCTGTCTTCGCTCATGTTGTTCGCGCCCCTGAAGATCCTATTCTCGGGGTACTCTCTTTCACTTACCTTTTTCTGCTTCGTTTCAGAGAAAACTGAGGAAGTTGAAGGAGGCGAGATGAGCTTTTATCCGATACTCTGATGTCTATTTATTTATTTATTCATTTTGGTAACTTGATGTCTATTTATCTGATTCTGCAGTTTCCTTTTTTTTTTCTTTTCTTTTCTTTTGATTTGATGATGAGAAGTAGAGATTTAATTTCTTCGCTGCAACGGAGAAAAGTTACTCTATTTTGGTTGTGGATTTTTATTGAATTTCTTACATAGGAGCAGTTGATTAGATCGATAACTCTGACTGCTTTATCGTGATCTGTCCTCAGATTTTATTTTTTTTTCAGTTTGTTTGAAGAAGAAACGGAGGAGAAGAATAAAGATAGAAATGAACTTGTGTTTAATTATATTTAACTGATTTTGTAGTGTTATTTGTTCTTTTTGTGATTTGTTTTTGTTTGTGATTAGAAGAGTTACAATGGATTAATGAAATTTCGGTTACCGACGCATGTCTTAGATCGATAACTGTAACTATTTTAGCGGCTTGTTCTCAGACCAAGCTCAGGTTTGTCAGATCATTGATAAGACCCATTGTTAATCCAGTTATATAGAGCATTCCTTCGGTTTTTCGCTTTACTTCGGAATCGTGTTTGTCTTTTTTTATAAAAATAACGTTAAATGAATAATTACGACCTATTGGGCTTCGCTGGTCATAGATTCATAGGTTATTCAAAATTATTTCTCCATCGTTTAATGACTGGTCATCAAGATACTAACCTAAAGAAGCATGGCATGTGGTGGCTTGTTAGGTGTTTTGGCCTTTTGGGTGCACGTAATTTTGATACTGACCTTAGTTGGTCTTTGTATGCATCTAGTGCATCCCAGTGTCACACGAATCCCTTCAATTTGTCCATGAATTTTATTCTGTCTACCATATAACGTTTTTATTCTGTCTTTATTAAAATGTAGGTGACTCTTGCATACAACAAGGATCCTAGCCCAGTTAAGCTGAATTTAGGGGTTGGTGCTTACCGAACAGATGTGAGTGTCATGGAGTTAAGGTTCTGTATGTTGATTCTATGCAATAAATTGAGCACTATTTGACAAGATATAGTAGAACTGTATGCTCTAATTTCTATAATTTTAGTTTGGCTTCTGTGAATGCTTATCCATGGTCTTTGTGTAATGTAATTAACATGACATAATACATTTAGCTGTCAAGTTGTGCAGTATGCTTGTGCTCTGGTGTGGCATAACCTTAGTTTACTAATGCAATAACAGGAAGGAAAACCTCTTGTTCTGAATGTTGTGAGGCACGTAGAACAGCAGCTCTTGAATGACAGGTTAGGATGTGACCATGCATTCTTTGTTACTATTTTGAACTGACTGATGAAAGGATTGTGATAAGATCCAGCACCGCATTATTTCTAGGTCACGCAACAAGGAATATCTTCCCATTGTTGGCCTGGTTGACTTCAATAAACTGAGTGCTAAGCTTATTTTTGGAGCTGACAGGTTCAAAATGAACATCTTTTCTCTTGTGAATGATGAAGGCTCTCATCTTGATTTCTTTTTGAGTGGCAAATTGTTTCATCGTCTTTTGTTTTTGTGTGTAGCCCTGTTATTCAAGAGAACCGGGTCACTACTGTCCAGTGCTTGTCAGGAACTGGATCACTAAGAGTGGGAGGCGAGTTTTTGGCTAAACATTATCATCAGGTAACATTCATAGTACTTTATTTCTTCTCCATGTTGTCCTAATTATTGATTTTTATATCGTCCCAGTTCACCATTTTTTTTTTCTGGTTTTGGATTTTCAGAGGACTATATGCATACCTCTGCCAACTTGGGGGAACCACCCAAAGGTTTTCACTTTAGCAGGCTTATCTGTCAAAACTTATCGCTACTATGCTCCAGCAACGAAAGGGCTTGACTTTCAAGGTTAGAACGAGTTGTGAAATGGATGACCTTTATCTTTCGTTCCCCCCCCCCCCAGCTGTCAAAATATCCTAGTCCAAATGATCAAGATGTTCAACTTCCGTTGGGACTTTGTAACATGGCATCCTTTATTGTTCCTAATAGGACTCTTAGAAGATCTTGGTGCAGCTCCATCGGGATCTGTTATTTTGCTTCATGCATGTGCACATAATCCTACTGGTGTTGATCCAACCCTTGAGCAATGGGAGCAGATTAGACAGCTGATAAGGTCAAAAGCTTTGTTACCTTTCTTTGACAGTGCCTATCAGGTAGGCCTTCTTCATGCAATAAATTTCTCTGAGGTCTCTTTTCCTTTGTGAAATTGTTGAATGGATGTAGTAAATTATCAACCCCTTTTTGGCATGATCCACTGTGGACATGATCTGTGTGGGCACGGGTTTCCCTCCATGTGCATCATACCTATTTTTTTGATAAAAAATTTGCTTTCATAAAAAGTTATCTGCTTTTGTTGCAATAGGGCTTTGCTAGTGGTAGTCTAGATGCAGATGCACAGCCTGTACGTATGTTTGCTGCTGATGGTGGTGAATTGCTGGTAGCCCAAAGCTATGCAAAGAACATGGGGCTTTATGGAGAACGTGTTGGTGCTCTAAGCATAGTAAGAGTTATAACAAAATGCATTAAATCTTGACAGCTCTATGGGCTTTTATTAGTTCATCCTTTCATGTTTGTATTAAAATGAATTTAATTGATTGCTGTGATTAGTTTTCCATCTGTGTATTCTTTTGAGCAGATATGCTATCTCTGTTTTTTGTGAAGTTTGACTTGAAGTTCTTTCCTCTATTATAACTTTTTGAGCAGCAAAAGTACATTGTAAAATTCTAACTCTCTGATAATTAGCCCATAACTGTGCCTCCTTATACTAGGTATGCAAGTCAGCTGATGTTGCAAGCAGGGTCGAGAGCCAGCTGAAACTTGTGATTAGGCCCATGTACTCCAATCCTCCTATTCATGGTGCATCCATTGTGGCTGCTATTCTCAAGGACCGGTGATTATCTGAAACTTCTTTGGTTGCCTTTTAAGTTGAGATAAGGGAAGGGTTTTTTATTGACATAATAGTTTTCTTTACCCTTTATTTTGGGATCGATTCTAGTGTTGAAAAAGCATAGTTGAGGTGGTGAACATAGCAGTTGTTATTGTCTGCTCTTCATTGTTTCATCTCATAGTTGGTATTCCCACAGAGGAGATCCAAATAAATATTCCCTTGTTATTTTGACCTGTTTTTGCTTCACTTTCAGGGATTTGTATCATGAGTGGACTGTTGAGTTGAAGGGAATGGCTGACCGTATTATCAGTATGCGCCAACAACTTTTTGATGCTCTGCGTGCTAGAGGTCAGCCTTTACTGAGTTTTTACTCCTCTTTTATTTCTCCACAGTATTATTGTTACTCTGTGGAATGCCTTCCTCTTATTTTGTGTTTATTGCAGTAGTTCTCACTTGTCCTGTCATCTGGTAGGTACACCTGGTGATTGGAGTCATATTATCAAGCAGATTGGAATGTTTACGTTTACTGGGTTGAATCCAGAGCAAGTTGCCTTTATGACTAAAGAGTACCATATTTACATGACATCTGATGGGTAAGATTCGCAATTCTGACTTCATTGAATGATTTCAATGCAATAAATTGTGCATTTTCCTTCTCTCTTAAGAGAAAAAAAATATTGAGATGAAAGATGCATCGATTTAATAAGTCTCTCTTTCTGAACCCTTCTGTTTGTATTCTTGTCACTTCTCATTTGATTTTATGGGGCAATACTTATGGTATTTTAGAGTTTGCTATATAAGGATATTACTCACATATGCAATTGAAGTGAAGGATTTGCTGGAATAAAAGCTGCATGTGTGGTTTAAGGATTTGGTGACCAAAAGGAATCTTGATTAAGAATCGCTCGTGCTATCAATTGGCTGAATCTCTGCTTGCAGCATGTGTTTGTAATTTAGCTAATTCTTGGGAATCAGAATAACTCAATTCTCACTGTTGATTGTTCAGGAGGATTAGCATGGCTGGTCTAAGCTCCAGTACTGTCCCTCATCTGGCTGATGCAATACATGCCGCTGTAACTGGAGCTGTCTAAAACACACAAGTATACCCTATTGAGAAGCTTCCATAATTGTGTGTTAAATAATGGTCACATCAACAAGAGAACGTGCATTAGTCTGATGTGAGAATTCAGAATGAGAATCAACTTATCTGCCCATTTGATCTACCGTTTGATATCTCAGGCTGTTAGCACTCGAGTAGTTTTGTTATTTCTTAGAATAATATGTTGAACTTTTATTATTAATTTTGAATTGAATTTTATTTTAGCTACCTTTAATTTTGTTGTTTCAATGACTAGAGTTGAGCCAAGTGCCCATGATCAAACTTCATATACAGTTCTTTGCTCCTTTGATTGATTATATTGATCTGAGTAAAGATTATTTTAATTTTTCTCCCGGGGTAAGGTTACTCCTTCCATAAATTCAATCTCTGCCCATAGGAGACCAAAACCAAAATTGCTTCTTGCCGAATAAATCCTAAGCCCTAGGCAAATTTACCATTAAACTGCTTAAAAAATGTGCAAAATTATTCAATAGTTTAATTTCATTAGATTTTTTAATGGAAGTATTTACATAGCATTCAACTTGATACCTACTTAATTCTTTAAATTTATAATAAAAAGGCATTTTCAATTGTATTCTAAAATCTATTTAAAATAAATTTATTCTCTAAATTTTCGAAGACACGGTGACCTTCAATTATAATGTAAGGATAGAATGTCGCTGATGCCTTCTATTGTAATTTATTAGTGCAAATACTGAACAAATTTAATTATGAATAAAATATCATTCAGTCATTTAATATGCTAAAAGTAACACATAAGATGGTACCATGAAGGTAATTTTAACACATTAAAGTATAATCTTAATACCTCGATAATTTTGTTTGGCAAGATGGCCTGTTCAAAGGAAGTACAACATTCAAGCATTTTTAATTTAAGACTTTGACAGATTAATGAGCATCACAAACTGAACTGCATCATCTTTTTTGGGCAATGGCTAATGAAGTCTGATCTTTTTAGAAGCTAAAGAATAAAGACAGGAGGAAAAACTGAGACCCAAAAATAGACATCCTATACCTATATTTTATCACTTAAGAAACTCTGGAAACCAAAAAGGCTTTAGCCATAATAACAATTAATGAACGACTATCTACAACCTTTCAACAAATATGAAGAAGGGCTTGAAAAGCTCATAGCTGGGGGTTTGCTTTTTAAACCCTTCCCCGGTGTTGTACATTCGCTGAAGTCAAGTGTCCGTCGCTCTAACTGCAAAAAAACACCCCATAAAAGTGGCATTCAGCCAAAGCAATTGACAAGATAGGATGTAAAAATTCGAGGTAAAATAGGAGGCACCAGTTCTTTAAATTACCAAAGCACTTGAAGCCGCCAACTGCGAATGATTCCTAGGTTCATTAGGATCGATGTTTTCCTTGCTCAAATCCTTCCCAGTTGCACCTTTTGATAACCCCTTGGGGATTTCATTTCTCAGAACCTCCTGAGCATTGGCACATGCGGCAGCAGTTTGATCACTTATCTCTTTCATCAACCCGAGTGCATCGTATCTTCTGTCACCAGGGCTCATGAAAATTCCAATATCCTGCGTACATGTTTACAAGATTAGCAGGGGGAACTACATTCTACTTGAATGCAAAACAGTTTTCCTAACAGAACTTGCAGGACCTCAATCGTTATTTCGGTGTCAATTTTGGGGCCAGGCAGAAAAGCAAACCAAGGAGATTTCCATGCAGAAGGTGATTCAAGGCTTCTTCTAAATGGAGTTCCACCAAATCTGGCAACAAAAATCACCAAGCATACAAGATCAGTAAGAAACAATGTAAACCATTCACCCTAACAATGACTAGAAGAGTGAGAATAGAGTGACACTTGCCAATATAGAACAAAACCCAAGAAATAGATTTTGCAACTTCCGTTCCAAAAAAATAAGCACTTCGAAAAGACAGCCACAAAGGTTATATTGCTGCACCTCATAACTCATCAAAGGTCTTAATATTCTGGAAGAGTGGAGCTAGTTACATAATGGGTTTAGGTTATAATCGTAGATCCACCCTTCTCTTACATAATGTAGCAATTGTGAGCTAGTCTCACAATGCAAGTATCTTTTTCTATTCCAAAATAACTTTCAGCATCTTGATGGATTTTAGGATACCAATGAGAAAGAATAGCCGACAACAACACTGAAAATGACATCAGCAATTAATTAAACGAATCTTACATGTTAAATGCTTCAAAACCAGCTCCATTTCCGGTATGATCACCAGTATTCTCCTTCACAAGAACAGAAGGGGAACTGATACTCGAGAATGGATTTCCAGAAAATGATTTTAAAAAGATACTCTGGCTTTTAGGAGTTCTAGCACTCGAACTGATGGTTTTGTCTAATTTGAAACCAACGTGATTTGGAGAATGCAATAACAAGTCATTCATATTATGTTCAACCAAGACTTCAGAAGGGGGTTGCACCTGATAAAGGCAGATAATGATAAAGAAACAAGTAAATATATTGATTACATTCAAATTAACGTTATTGCATTGAGATGAAGAAAGAACTCACAATCTCAGAAGTAACAGCAATGTCAACCTTCATATTAGAATCAACAAGAAGAGGCCGCTGATCAACCGTATCCAGAGAATTGCTGTCACCAATATCTGTTTTTGACTTTCCATCACCCAACATTGAAGATTCAGTTTTCCCATTTTGTTTCCCTTCGGAAGCTTCCCATTTTTGCATTGAGGCAGGAGAAACAAGATCTACTTCCCGACTGTCATTGTCATCAAACATGAATTCCAAACGTGAAAAACCTCTGGTCAAGGTGGATGTCATCTCTATCTCAAGTTTCTTGTCAATTCTTTTATCTGACAGGGGTGTTAACAAGTCTCGGTGTCGTTTCTTTAATATGGAGGGTGTACCCATGAAAGTTTTGGCGGCACTTTTCAACAAAGATTCTGGACTATCACGAGATGGTGAGTCCCATAATCTGAAAGGAGTCAGACAGTTTACGGGAGACATCATAAGCTGGCGGATTCCCAGGGGACTAAATTCTTGTTGCATTTCACCTCCAGATTGGACAAGATCACAACTGAAGAAAGGAACATCCAAGCTTGGAAAACGAGGAGGTTCATAACACAGAACTCCAGTGTCCTCTTGTTCTTTATGCACATTTGGTTTTTCATCCATTGACTGACAAGCTTGTTTGCTATCTAATCCACATGAAGTATTTACAGTGACCAATTTGGAAGTATCCCTCTCAATAACTAGTGGCTCTGGCATTTCCGTGCTATTTATTCCTTCTACATAAGGAGAATTGGATGATTCTTTGGCATCAATGAGGCTACCATTTGCCTCGACCAGCTGCAGATCCTCAGCTCCAAGTTGATTGATTTGGGCATTAGAGACAACTCTACTGTCATTAGAAGAAAGTAGTGAAGGAACAGATGAAATAGAGTGGGACCAAGAAGCTCCTATTAAATTATTAGAACTCATAGGACAAACTTGTTTGCTATCTGATCCACATGAAGTATTTACAGTGATCAATTTCAAAGTATCCCTCTCAATAACTGGAGGCTCTTGCATTTCTGTGTGATTTATTCCATTTACACAAGGAGAATTGGATGACTCTTTGGCATGAATGAGGCTATCATTTGCTCCGGCCAACACCTGCAGATCCTCAGCTTCAAAGTGATTGGTATGTGCATTATAGACAACTCTACTGTCTTCAGAAGAAAGTAGCGAAGGAACAGATGGAACAGATTGGGAGCAAGACGCTCCTATTAAAGTATTAGAACTCATAGGACAAGTTGTCTGTGAAACGGAGGTTCCACCAGTTTCAGATATCTGCATGGAAGATGATTGACATAGAAATGAAGTGCAACCTGATAAGTCAACGATATCTACTGCTCTATTATAATCCCCAGATGAATAGCATCCATCATTCAGTGCCTCTGTAAATAGGACTTTGCAGCATTCATCATCAGATATCAACATCTGCCCAGGTTGAACAGAATCCATAGATGTTGAAGCAGCTAAACCCATTGGAACTTGAAATGGAACAATTGCCATGCCATGGCTTTCATCAGAAGCAATGTAATCTCTTTGCAGCTGTGAGGATTCCTGTCTCAAGTCTAATGATGAATTATTCGGTAAGCCATGTACAACTAACTGGCAATACTGGATTGTGGAATTTCCAGATTCATGTGAGAACCTTCGCTCAATGAATTGGGAAGAGCAAACCTCTGGAGGAGCCATATCAGGGAAGGAGATATCATCCAGAGATATGTAGTATGGCTCTGAACAACATGCATGACTAGGACTGTGCTCCTTTCCTAAATCAGAATCTTCATTTGGTCTGAAGTCATCTCTAGAATGCAAAACAATACTGGCAGTCTCGCCAGATAATGGAAACTGACCAGCATTAGCTGATTCTTGGCTACACTCTGAAACTTCCTCTCCTTCAGTGCCCTTTGGACTGTTATCATCTCCACTAAACTGCAACCCTGAAGAGGTTGAAACCATGGCTTGAGTTGGATTTCCAACATGAGGTAGAGGTTGGAACTGAGCAAGCAGACCAGATTGCAAGTAAGAATCCAACTTCTTTTTGACAGAACTGTTCCAGTGGTTTTTTATGGCATTGTCTGTCCTGTTGCCAAAGAAACACAAGTGCATAAAAACTTCAGACACTTAAACAAAAGAGTAAAACGAAAATTGGATATTAAAAAAGCAGGCACACTTGGATAACTAAAAATATGATTGTGTGCCTCCTTTTCACGCCTTTAAAGAAAAATAACTCTCAGTACCTTCCAGGCAAGAACTTGGTTAATTCTGCCCACTTATTGCCATAAATCTGATGAGCACGAATTAGAGTCAACTCCTCATCCCTTGTCCATGCTTCTTTGTTTATAGCAGGATTGAGATGATTATGCCACCTATTAAATTGTTACAAAACATATCAATGAAATAAAGTAAATTGGTCCAAATATCAACAGGAAAGAGCCTCTACAATGAATTGCACATTACATTAGGCAACAATGATAAACTATAGTCTAAATGAAGACCTCATAATGATGTACACAAACTTGAAAAATCTGACAACCATACCTTTCACGACACTGCTTACCAATACGTCCAGGTAAATGCTGTGCAATATTAGACCACTTTTTTGCCCCAAATTTGTTAACCAATTCGATAATTGTTTCATCTTCCTATTTACATGAAGATTAGACATGTAAGTTCATAATAAATATTTGAAAAGACAGAATCTGGATTTCTTCTTTTATTTTTATGTTAGTATTATAAGATATTAGACACGTAAGTTCATAATAAATATTTGAAAAGACAGAACCTGGATTTCTTCTTTTATTTTTATGTTATGGAAACCACAATCATGTACAATAAGCAACTAAATTTTTTTTGTTACTCCTGAAATTAACCAGTCCCTCAACCTTTTTTTTTGAAATACAAAGATTGATCCATACTCAAATTATTTTGTATTTATATCTTTTTTAATGTAACATGAAAAACAAAAGGAGAGGATAAGAATCCCAGAAGATTTTCAACATGATCCTAAAGTAATGTTAAACATCAAAGCAGATGGGCAGTCCATATTACCTCTTTAGACCATGGACCTTTAATAAGTTCGGGATTTAAGACCTTCTGCCACCTATGCAGGCATTGTACATCAGTTCTGTCCTTGAAACACTCCGCTATAAACAAGAAATAATTGACAATTGAAAAAGGGAACCAAACATAACAACGCAAACTGAATTGGCATGCTTAAAATTTAATAAGAGAAGGCCACAAATATGCATTCATGCCTGTACTGGATAGTGTACATTGGGCCATGAAATCATGAACCCAAGATAATACCTATTTTTTTCCAGTTCTTTCCTTTAAAACGCTGAACGGCCTTCCGCAAAATCTCATCCTGCAAAACCAGAACCTATTACAAATGCTTTCAAAAATGACATTTGCTTAAAGTATTATTGGGGTCAAATTTTATTATCATTCAATTCAAATTCAAATAATATGTCTACATATTTAAAAAAATTAAAAATGCAAAATTATATGGCAATATTTATGGTTAAAAAAAAGGCAAATATGCAATATAAGATAATGTCGTGTAGCACAGTTTAACAAGTTACAAAAATTTTGCTGAACTTATAAAACAAGAGTTTAAAAAATTTTAACAATTTTTTTTTAATAACATAGTAACACAGGAGTGGGTAATAATGTAATACACTCTCAGCGAATCAAATTTAAATCCAAAGAACAATTCATAACCAAACAATAAAATGATGAATAAGTGAAAAGAAATTGTTGCACTTTAAAATATCTTTACGAAGATATAGAAATGAATTATATCTTGTTATCCAAAAATTTCACCTCTTCAGGAGTCCATTGTCCTTTTGTAGAACGCCTTGTTGGACCACTTGTCCGCCTACAAATAAATATATAAAACTTAGATTCCATTCATATTCATCCTCAATTTGTCAATCAAAAGCAGAAACCTAGTATGCTCTTTATTTTCCTACACAAAACAAATACTTAGTACTATACATAAAAAAGAATAAACAGAATAATGATTTGAGAGGAAACACAGGAAGAAAAAATTAGGATGGACAACATATACAACATGTTCTACTCAAACGTCAAAGGAACACACGTTTTGCAATGCAGTATGTTACAAGGAAAGAATGAGAAGATTTCAAAAATTACCCATGGAGTGCTCTAATTTTCTGGGCACCATCACTAAGCCCATGTGGTGGAGGATGGATTGTTTGGTCACCTTCCATGGTTTGCTGGAAGATAATTAAAATAGCATACTCCACTTCCTTCTTGACTGTAATTATCTCCAAAATTGGTCCTCCAAACCATTATAGTCCTTTCAGGAAGTTTCAGAAACAGACCTCTGCAAAGAAATATGTAAACCGAAGTCATGAAAAGAAACAGAGATATTCTAAATTTTTGTCTACTTAGAAAAGGATGTCCATATCATCACAAAAGGGAAAGAAATTCAATTCTGGTTGCTTTCATCTGATATGATGCAGCATCTCAATTCAATTAAAAACCCTATCCTAGACTTTAATCCTATTTGTGAGCAATTGGAATTGGAAAAAAAAATCATCCAAACAAAAATTAAAAGTAGAAGAATATCGGCTAACATTTTCAAGCATAAATAGATTAAAAACCTCAGGTTACCACTCAGTAAATTTGGGACAACTTCAATTGTACACTGGATATTGATAATACTTATATCGTTGTCAGCTTAGTCCTATGTTTCGTCAGACAATAACATACCGAATTACATCTGAGAACCTTAATCAACCTTTCTATACATGAATCCACCCTATTCTACATGCATCAACTTTCACCGCTGAAGAAATTAAGGAAAAAAAAAATAACAAATAAATAAATAAATAAAAACGTACCATTCAGTATTAGAAATCAAAAGCTTCTATTCTATTTAAGAACGCCGGTGAGAATTCTAACCTCGCCTGAAAGAAGACTCGCAAAGACTCATGCATCGATTAGGTAAAGCAAATAATTAAAATTCATACACATTCCAAATCTGAGACCTAACAATGATTGGAAAATTTTCCTACTGAATTAGTTCTATACTTGTGGGGGAAAAAAGATTGGAAAATCTAAACGTAATTTAAATCGATATTCTGTTATAGAAACTCACCGAAAAATGCTTCAGGATGCTAACGTTATAGAAATTGGAACAAGAGATAATCGGTGATACGGCCAAATCAGTGCGCATAAGAAAATCCAAGGTTTGAGAGAAGATCGCAAATGCACTGCGACGAGTAGAGTAAGAGAAATTGAAGAGGAAAAAGCACAGTGGGAAGAGAGGACAAGAAGAAACGGTCTGATTCTCTATTTCAAACTAAAGGGGCGGACTCATAAGTTTAAAACAGCTATGTGGCCCCTGTTGCTCAATTTAATTACTTAGAAGTCCTACCTTTGAAGCTACTTCCCTAAATTGCCACATTTTCTGTCTGCTTGACGATTTATATTTATTTTAGTAATTATTTAACTTATAGTTGATCTATAAATTTCTTTATTTTGATTGACTAAATTACATTAAGGATTAAAAGTACCTTTTTTTTGTTTTTGACATTCATTTGTTGGTTTATTAAGCTAATTTACTTTCATATCATTAATTTTGATAATTTATTGACTATTCATGCATAATCATGGAGGGTCCACGTAAGGATGTTTGTATCAAATCCAGACCAAAGGATGATTCATTGTTTCTTCATCAGTGTATACATAGGTTGCACAAGTGATGCTGTTATAACCAATCTCAAGACATATGATTCGTGAATGTTCTTGTAAATTATGGCCAATAATAAATATATAAGGAGTGATTTCAAATCTAGATGTTAAGTGTACTTTAACAACTTTAGGTAAAGTAGAGTTTGATTTTTTGGAGGTGATAATGGAAAAGTTACCTATAAGCCTTCCTTACGTATGATCAATATAATAGTCGACATGTAATAGTACATGTCCTTTAAGGAGAAATCAATGTTGAAGTCAAGTATGATTAAATTTCAATTAATCATGAAATAAAATGCCTTCACACATATCTAATCCAATTGTCCCTCAAACGTATCTCAATGCCAATATCTTCAAGTAGACTTACTCCCAAACCATCTAACAGCAATTGAGCACCTAAAAGGAAGGGTCCCTATAAAAAAGAAAATAAGATAGGGAATAAGTTTCAAGAAAACTCAATTAAGCATTATAAACAAATTATAATTTAAATCCACAATTCATATAACATTATTATTAAAATTTTAGAGGAAATCTAACTTATATTTTATCCATAAGGGAGAGAAAGTATTCTACCTAGACATAAGGATGGGTCACGTGCATGGAAGAAATCTAGATTTACCTATTAGCCTTACTATAATGCCAAGAATGCAAACATAGATATATCAAAGTGAACCTTTACAATAAGATACCAAATTAAATGTGCCATTTCAATGTACCATCAATTTCATTTGCAATTTCAATAATGATCATAAGAAATTTTGAGTAATTAACAAAATATCCAAACATAATAATTAAATAAACCTTCTTATGATTCTCGATTATCCTTATTTTTTTACATATCTAACATTGTCTCTTTAGAATCAATCTTATCTCTTCACAAACAAGCACGTAAATTCAATGCATACAGCTATAATATGGATATTATCCCTCCCAATATCATCAGATTTTACTTATAGCATAATTTAATAGAATATTAATAAATGCATCAAGTAGCACTTCAGTTTCAAGTTATAACAATAATATTATCCAAAGTCATGCACTCACACGTATGTGCACGTGCACACATGTATATATAAGGGAGTCAATGCCATATCTAGCATGTCAATCTAAAAATAAATTAAATATCACATAATATATTTACATAGATACATGTACAAAGATGTTAAATAAGTTTATTTATTAAAATATCTAACTATAATGTGACTTCATAAGTTACATACCACTATGTTTCTTTTATAGCCTTATTATACTCATTTATTATCTAAGATAAATATATACACTCATACCATAACTAGAAAATAATTTAAAGCTCTTAGGATTCTTGAAATAAGCATAAGTTAAAGAGAACAGGGTATAATCAATTATATGATTGATTATAGACTAGTAAAAGTGACCTTAATCTATAGTAATCAATTACATAATTGACTATATCAACATTTGCACTAGAGTAGTTAATTATACAATCAATTATAATTAAGCATAGGCAATCTTGTGCTCTTATAATTGATTATATAATAAATTATCTTAGGAACATCCTTAAAATTTTACAAAATTTTATTATTTATTCACTATCAAATTATTATCAATCTATTATTTATGCAACCATATACCATCAAACCATCAAATATTTTATTTAAAACATTAAACCTTCTAGATCCCCCATAAATTCCATCATTTATCACATTATAATTCAGGATTTACTTTTAACAATCATAATGAAACCTTAAGTATAATAGTACTAAAATAATGAAAAATTAAATCTAAAAATTCAAAGAAAAGTCACTCACTAAATGAATAGAAAAGATCCTTGGACCAATTTGTGGGTTTTAATATTTAAAGGCCAGTTAACCAATTCGACACAAAAAAAAGTGGGAAATTAACTAGATTTTTCAATAGAATGAGAAATCAAAGAAATAATTAAAGAAATCTTATGAAGAGCTTAGTAGAACCTTAAGAAAAGGTGGTGGAATCATTAACACCCTCTAAAGTTTATGGATCTTGATAGATATGAGTTCAATCCTTGAGCTTACACAGAAAATCTTAGAGTTGAGGGATGATTTGGAGTGATTTGAGCTTGAAAGAGAAGAAAAAGATGAAGAATAGGGACATTAGAGCATAGGTTAGCTGAAAAGGGGGGAGAAAAAGTGTTACACTCTCTTTAAACTATAATAAATTAGAAATTATTTTGTGAAAAAAAAACTAAGGCAACCAATAAATTCGATCAATTGAGGAATTTTGTATATAAAATATGAAATAAAATAAAGTTAATAAAATTAAAAATATAGAAATATGAATTTGTTAAAAATTTGATATGAAAAAACTTATTAGAATTACCAAGTATAAAGTTTTGTATTAATATAAGTGAGTGTGTGAGTATTGAAAAAGTTCAAGATCAATTTTCTAAAAATAGGGGCATTATTTTCCTCATTTTGAATTTCAACCCTAAAATCCCCTTACCTCTCTCATTTTCTCTTTATCTCTCAACTTCTCCCAACTTTTTCTACATAATTTCTCCTACCATTTTATCAATCAAGCAAGGAAAATCTCAGTTATCTTGATTTCTTTATTTAATTAAGGTGAGAGCATTATTTTCATCAAGAATCCTTCTTATTTTTTCTAAGTTAATGAAGAAATTTGAAATTTAGTTTTCTTAGGTATTCTAAACCATAACTTTAGAATCCTTAAAATTAATTCATCAAGAATCCTTCATATTTCTTTTAAGTTGATGAAGACATTTGAAGTGATTTAGTTTTATTAGGTATTCAAAACCCTAATTCTAGAATCCTTGAAATTAATATGATCAAAATTAAAAGATCTTCAAATTAACTTTTTAATATCCTTTTCCATACAAAGTGAGTAAATAATTTAATTAAATTCATAGATTTATGATTATGTGATGGTATTGGTAAAAATTTAATTATTTTATAATTTTGCTTGAAATATATTTGATTTGATGTGGTGGGAGTGATAAATAATAAAGATAAGTGATAAGAGATGTTGAATAGGTGTATTAATAATCGTATCAAGGTTTGTATATGAGACATGTGTTTACAGGACATTTATAGTCAGGTGAACAATGAAATATTTATAGAAAATTATGATTTTCATGTGTGAATTAAGTACATAATTGATTCTCATGGTCAAGGCAATCTAGGCATCGGAATCGAGTGTGTAATCGATTCTTCTTATGTAGATGCAAGTATAGGATAGGTGAATTGATTGCATAATCGATTTATCATCCTCAGAATTTCATATCAACTTTAAAAGGGCAAAACTCTTTTGTCTTATGCCCATTTTAAGCGAATCACCTATCATTGAAAAGCTAATTTAGTGTATTTTCAAATGGAATTAGTTTCAAAGTTTCAACTTAACATTTAATGTATATTTTAAGATATCATAAAAATAGTGGATAAAGGTTAAGAACTCAAGATTTTGAAAAATGAATTTTTTTTATCTATCTTCTTAAGAGTATAACACTTTTAAATCTTAACTAATTTTGGTGAATGACTAGTCTACGGAAAACTAATTGAGTATACTTTCATATAAAATAAATTTCATAAATGATATTTTCATAGTATACCATACCTAACCTATGTTATATTTTTCATGATTTTTAATAGTTTACCATAGGGTGTTTGATCTCCAAATATCAATAAAAAAAATAGTGTATGATATTTATATGATAAATTCATAACAAGATAACTATGAAATGAGTAATATTGATGTTCATAAATTATTCTTATAAATTATGAAGTAAGAAGAAAAGTAAGGGATGAAAATGAAATATTTAAGAATTCTTTGAGCAAATAGGCATTCCAAAGTGAGTATATATCTATTTAAAGAATTCTTCTACTTAATTTCCATGCACTCTATTTATTCTATAGATTAGGATGATATGCTATGAGATTATAAGATTAAATGTATATAATTATGCACTTTAATATGAATAAGTATGAGAAACTTGTGATCTTGCTTACTTCTTATTGTGTTAAAGATTATGACATGTAAATGGTACTTTCGGAGCACATTTGTCTCCCATTAATAACTATTAATTAATCTTTTGTAAATGATATGATAAAAGTATTATATGGTTTGTTGCTTGGTTGTGATGAATGTATGCTTTATTCAAGATTATGATTATGATTGTACTTAACTTGTGACCAGACATAAGAAATGTAGAACTATTGTTTAGCAATTAGATGTGCTTCTATTAAAATATGAATTTGTTTGAATTAATGGCAAAAAAAATTGTTTGAATTTATAATATTATGAATAAAGATGATTATAATGACGAATTGATTACCTCATGTTGTGGATAAATTAAGACCATGATACTATGAAATGTGAAGTTTATGTAATATATATATGATGTGATTTAGTTCATGTTACTATTATACAAATGGTACCAACATGATAAAAATAGCTTGAGTCCAAATATGAGAAATATGATTAAGTGACTTTATTGAAGTAAAGTTAAAAATATTATCAATTAAATGTATAGTTTCATAAAATGATATGGATAAAATGTTTTTATAGTATAAAATTTTAATAATTCAATTATTTTATATTGGATTTAGGAAAAGAGTTTTATTTTATTATTTATTCTAATTATCCAATATGGAAATGATAAAATAAGGATTTGATGCTTTAGAATATTAGATTATTATTCTCAGAGTAATTAGTATCATAAAAATCTAATATTTTTAGTGTTTGAAGTTTGATTCAAGAAAATTTTTAAAATGTAATATTTTATTTCTTTAAGACAAAGTTAAAATTATTAAGAATCAAATGTCTAGTTTTATAATATAATATGATTTTGGCCTTTTTGGAATCTAAAGCCTTAATATTTTGATTATTTTACATTTAATGTGAAAAGTTTTCATTTATAAAAATTTTCAAATTTCTTTATAATTATTTTAAAAATATAAGAAAATGAGGATATAAGATGGTAGATTAGTATGAATAGAATCAATTAAGAGCATCACATTATTATATTTTACTCATATAATCTCAATTCCAAAAATCACTATGTAAAGGCATTTTTTAACTTTAAAAGGCTAATATTGAAAAATATAGAAATAGATGATCTACATTGCTATTATATTGTGATTTGAATTTAAAATTTTAATAATTAGAAAGAAAATAGAGAATACTTATGCACTTATAAATTATCATAATGACTTACCAAATAATTATAAAGGTAGGAAGATGGGTGAATTGAAAAATGATGTTCGTGATAAAGTAATGGTTATTGGTTTGAGTAATTGTTGACTGACCATGCTTAGAAGGTATGGTAGAGTTATCGTTAACCATTAATTGATTATGATTGGATTGTAATACTAAATGGTACAATTGTGTTATGATTTGAATTACATTGTTATGTATATAATGGAAATATGTTGGAAAATATAGTATAAACCATTTTATGATATGACTAAATATTTGTGACCATGCAAGAGAGCATAATGATATTGTTATATACCATCATATATCTTGATATTGATTCATGAGGATAAATAAATTATCTACCTCATATAGAAATTGAATTGTAATTGTGATATATAAAGTTTAAACTTTAGTGTGAAAAATTATATTGTGAATTATGCCACAAGCAATATTAAGATTGTGAAATATGAGGGGAATAATAATGTGAATATTGGATGAAAATTTTCTAGTAAAAAACTTATGAATGGTATAAGGTAGACGCTAGAGAGACAAGGATACAAAACTTATGGAGGGTATAAGGTTGATTCAGAACCTAAAAAGTGGATGCATGTATATTTATTATAAACCACTATGTATTGTGACGTGGAATTGATATTTAGCTATCCCTGAATACTTCTATTTGATGTGATTGTAATAATCTAGTTATTGTTAAGCTCGAAACCTACTTGAGAATGTGGTGATTAGCCATAAATGAGTTTTTGAGATGATTAATGTTTAAAGCTATGAATTTGTGAATGATACAAAACAGTGTGTTTAAAAGCCTTACTCCACTTATAGTGTTGAATTAATTTATTTTTTATATTAAAATTAAATTAAGTGATGATGAAATTGTAAAGAATTTTTCTTTCTTTCTATTACTTATATGTATGTGATTGTTAATACGGGCACAAGTATAGAAGTATGACTATTAGAATGTTAGATAAAGTAAAATTGTTAAGTATAAGTACTGGAAATCACTCAGTGGTTATTTTATATTATTGTTTAGATTAATTGTAATCATTTACTAATAAAATTTGCTTTTATAGATATACATTCATTGAAATTGTAAGTCTCATTCCTTTCTTTAACATTTTCAAAATTTAACTTGAGAATAGCAAATTCCAAAGCTCAAGTGAAGTTTGGGGTAATTCAAGAAGAACTTGATAGTTAAGATTGAGTTAGGATTCTGTTAGAACCAAATTTAAAGATTAAAGATAGAGACAAAGTTGATTACGTGCTTGATGTATTAAACTATTTATATATTTATTTATGTGTATTTAGGTTATTGTTGAGTTGTATGTACAATAGGTTGTATAATTTAGGGCATGTGACCTTCAAGAAGTATTTAAAAATAAGAAGAATCTATCTATTTTTTTGTAAAATTTATAATGAACTTTGACTTGCAACGAAAATAGAAAAATTTTTATTGGATAAAATTAGCATCAATAGTGTCAAAGCTAGTGGAAACTGGATAATGGAATTCATGCTAGTCATAATCAAGTTCAGGTTTGTAACAAAAAGTGTTTGAGAAAGTTTGGAAGTGTTTAAATGAAGTTTTGTTAAGTGAAATGACTTTTGATCAATTGATTTATTGAGTTTCTATGATGCATAATTGATTATGCAACACATCACCTTTCAAAATATGTTTAACGTAAGAATTTTAAGTTTTAATTACAAAACACCCAAATTTTGGCTTTGAATTACAACATGAGATTAAAGTGCAATTTCTTAATATAGTAGATTACTAAGAGAGAATTGCCATAAAATACTTAGATTGAATTAATCTATGACTGCACTCTACTCTACTTGATATACATCTCTCTCTAATAATATAATTTTACCTCTTTCCTCTAATCCTTATAACAAGAACACACATTAAAGGATCACTTTTTCCTTTATCGTAACCTCTCATCTTATTCTGATGAGAAAACTAACTTTGCACACTGACATGACAATGTAAACTAAGGTTAGGTTATTAAAAGTAAGGGATCCCTTAAATAAAGTTAGTTGGATCATGATTTTTTACTCATCATAGAATTTATGCTCACCTAATTCATAACAAGCCTAAATACCATATATTACTCAAACTATTATAGCCACTTTATTTCAAGTCCATAAAATAATATTAACACTAATGATTATTTACTAATTATTGTTAACCTATAATAAAATTTTTAACAATCTCCCATTTAGACCAACATTAATTATAAATAATAATCATTTAAAAAAATAATATTAATATTCAATGGTAGTATTTCACCTATAGATCTAATTAAGATCATAAGCATCCAATAGTACTAAATATTATATTTGAAAGGATATTAACGTTAAAAATTTTGAATGTCTATACCTAACTGACTAAATAATTAATAAATATAATGTGCATAATAAGATTTACATTACTTTAATATGAATAAATGTAGATCTTCATCTAATGGTCTCAATATGTGCCCAAGATGCCTAATAAGAATCAATATTTTCAACACAATAATAAAATAAGGTTTAAATGTATCTACTTATAATGACAAAACAAGTTTTAAATATCTCTACTAACATGCCATAATTGAAATGTGCATAAATATATAGCTATAATATGAATACTTTATTATAAGTATTTCACTCAAACATAACTTAAGATATTAATGAACTCATATCATTAAAATTTCTACTAACCTAAAACACCAAAAAAGCTTAGGCAAATTTATATTATTCACAAGATCATGCTTTATATTAACCTTTTATGCCTTTGGTTAATGGATTTGTAAGCATACAATTCATTGAAAATAAGTATTATGCTTGTATATCTTCTCTTTAATGAAATGGTACTTCAAATTGAAGTCCTTTACATAAGCAAAAATTTTATTCCTTAGAGAAAAAGCCATGGAAATAGTATTACCACAGCATAAACTTGATTAAGGCTAAAAATCTCTTAACCTACCAACTTGATAAGGATATTTATAACACATGATATACCTTACCTTTTAATAGAGGTTACTACAATTGATTGCACAATAAAATATATCCATGACATAACCTCTCTTAACATATATCCAAATATAGATTTATGATCACCTGAATAACTTATAAAATTAGTCTAAATAACCTATACAGATAAGATCCTCTAATTTTCTATAGATTAGCATGTAATCATTTGTACCTCCTAAACACAATACCATTTATAATCCAAAACTGCTAACCTAAACTAATAAAAGGCCACCTAAAACTAACATATATGGAATATTTCTTATTACTTAGAAAATATTTGGGCCTAATAAATTTAATCATTTTGAATTAACAATCATGAAAGCACACTAACATATTAGGCTCTTTTCAATACCATAAATCATAAAGACCATAAATCTTTAGGACTTGTGTATTATAAGCCTACCATGCTTTTACTCCCAGACCTTCATTTAAATTTTAATTTAATTGCTTTGTCTTTGCTAACACGTTTATATTATGATTGATATCATCATTATGGGAAACCAGAATTACCACAATGCTAATACTCATATTCATACACTGATTTATATTACTTGCCTCAAGTCTAAGAGAAATTATGATTTCATTAAAATGAGATATAATTGTATAAGTGGATATTTTTAATTTTCCTTCTTGAAAACTACTTAGTTATTAGGTCACAAATCAAGAAATCTATTTTATTCTTTGACCAACATGGCCCTTATAAAATGAGCTATTTTAAACCATAATGATCTGGAATGAGTTTTGCAATATAAGAGAAAAAAAGTTGTTAACTTTCTACACTTTCCTTTTAAAAGCAATCCTTTGACCATTAATCGCCCTGATCTTGAACCCACAATCTCATTTGAACATTCCTTTTTAAACTTAAACTAGCACTTAATTTTTGATTGGCTAGTTGTTAATGAGTAGTACAACTTGTTCTTGAATTCATAAATGTTTCACTCTACTAATAGCACTAAACCAAACATAAGACCACAAAATCGATTAACCTCTATCTTTTATGACCTCTTACAGATCTCATTATTCAATAATGTCCTCCAAATGAATTAATTCAACAAAGCCCTAGAGATGGTTTTAGGGTTAGATTTCAAAATTAGATTTTATAAAATCCCAATGTGACCTAAACAAAACATGTACCTAAATGAACATATCAAAATAAATTTTATTTGTTCAAATATAACAACCAGGAAAAAAATAAATTTTCACACTGAAAAAATACTATGTTTCTAATACAAAATAAAGTATAAAAGTAAACCACCATCTTTAGCTTTAATGCACTTTTAAAACGTAAAAAAATAAAAAAAAAATACAATGCAAACCATTCAATGCATGTCAAGTTAGAAAATTATCTTTATGTTTTTCAAGTTTATAATAATTAATAAATTTTATAACCGGCCTTCTCAAACCATTGACCTCTTTATGGGCTATTTTCTCAATTAATAACCTCTTCTTGTTTAATTGAGTTTTATGAATTTTCCATATTTGAAAACGAATTGATCAACGTATTCACTGATTGAAAGATGCTCTATCTGATAATTCGATCTAAAATGACTATTAAATTAATTTGACTTAAGTGTGACTCACTTTATGTTTAATTTTTGCTTTTACACTCAAATTCAAACTAATAATAGGTTATACTATTAGGGTTGCTAGATGTATTTTTTCAAACTAGGCTCTATCAATCACAATTTATCCTATCTAAAATCTTAAAAATTTTATTGCATAGACATGAAATCAAGGACAATATCCTAATCACTTTATGCATGTCAAAACCTTAATCATACTAATATTTTCCGTAAAAAAATTATACTTTGCAACTATATTTAGTATCATATTATAAAATTTAACATCGAAAGACATTTAAGACTTTACAACATAATACAAGAGTCAAACATTGCATTCCTAAAACTTAACACCAAAGGGTATTTAAAATGGAATACAATATTCAATCTTGTATTTATATTATAGCCAACTTACTATATTAATAATATAATACCAAAAGGATATTTAATATTATCAATATAGCCTCTTCCTTATACATGTTTTAAAAAAAATTCTTTCAAAAATTTTGAGTAAAATTTTATGCAATTAGTCCTACGAAGACAAATACATAGTTACACAAAAATTTCATAACATAATATAATTATACAATAATTCTTATTTAATGTAATGATGCTCCAAAATTACCACAAAAAATACTAGAGGTAGCAAATATTATAGGAATCATCTAGGAAAATTTTGGGTTTAAAATAATTTCAAATAATTATTCAAAAAAATTGGGCAAAAATTAGCATAAAAAATTTTATTCAAAAAAATTTTGAGAAAAGCCCAAAAATATGTGTTCAAAGAGTGAAGCATAATGATATATTTACCGCCCAAAAATTCACCTTGCACAATGGTGCATGGGCTCCATTTGCCTTCAAAGCATATAAATTACGCATGTGGTAACTACTTGCAACTTGGGTTAAGTTGACTTGTTTACAACCCACAAGGGAAGCAAGGCATTTTACATGATTTTGTGCAACTTTCTTGCATTATTTTTGCACCAAATTATTTCAAACATGATTTTATAACTAACCCATTGAAATTTAGTCCAACAAGTGTGCTCAAATTAAAAAAAAAAAAGAATTTTCCAAAAAATTGAAAATTTCATGCGTAGCAGTTTTAGGCTTCACCCATATTTTTCTAGCATTCAATTAAAAAACTACTCATGTTATCCACGAATAACATTTTTGAACTCTCTATTTCCTATCTTGTCCAAAAATACATAAGAAAATATAATTTTAATTTTTTCAAGGTGTACCGTTGCTTTTCTCGTAGAGCCCACAACAGGAAAA
Organism: Sindora glabra; assembly: GCA_020226215.1. Lineage (NCBI taxonomy): Eukaryota > Viridiplantae > Streptophyta > Magnoliopsida > Fabales > Fabaceae > Sindora > Sindora glabra. The sequence goes on along the minus strand of CM035227.1, from coordinate 31,451,027 downwards.
TGTTCATGCATAACATGAACTAACTCTCACAAAATATAGGCATTCATCCTAGACTTACACACATAATAACAACAAGAAGAGTTGGCCACACATTTATCAAAAAACTAGCTATCTTTAGCTTTACATGCATTATTCAAGAGAATAAACAGAGCCACATTGAAATATATTCTCCTATATACATACTACTGCATATACAGAGACCATTTCTTCCAAAAGAAATGCATGGTAATAAGCAGAAATATAACATAGTTTATTCACTGGTTTAACAAATCAGGCATAGTCCACTTCTTGTAAACAGAAACAATGCATTTTCTAGATAAAGCAATGCACTTTCTAAACAATGCATTATGTTGAATTTTACACTCCATGAACAATGCATTTTCTAAGCCAAGCATTATATGTTATGGAGTTACTTTATCAATAATTAATGTTCGATAGCAAATAGCAAATAAGCGAACCCCACATACACTGGTGGCAGATAGATGGGCTAACGACTTTAAGTTGATTAATTATAGACCATTTGTAGATGCCAAATGGGTGAACATCTAAGTTGGGTCCATTGAGAAACAATCCAAACCATAATTCATTATTCCTATCAGCATATATATAGTAACAAGGAAAATTTATTTTAAGCATACATTCTAGTTTTTTCATGAAGCAAAGCACACATAATCACAATTGGACATGTACCTGTCCTATATTCATAGGTATAAAATTACATCTAGAAAGCACAGCCATATGTACGCAGCACAAGCTTAAAAAAAATGGCAAAGAGAGAGAGATAAACACATAACTCACAAAATTGCACCAAAAATTAATCCAAACACCAGTCATAATTCAAAATCATAACCTGACTCTGATATTAATTATAAAGATTTTTAAGTTTTAATTAAAAAACACCCAAGTTATGTCCGGAAAAACTTATATTCTTAATTTTTTTAAAAAATAGAGTGGGATTAGACCTCTCATATTATTTATACATAAAGATAAATTCACTAATTATACTTGTTTTAACTCATCTTATGAGTACGAATCTATCACTTTCTTTATTCGTTAATTTACTTGTATAACAAGCCATTTAGTTAAACATACATAACTTAATCCATACAGGACAAAATCTTTTCAAATACCACCCATCTTACAACAACTCTTACCTTCACATGGGCATGAGGGTAGGTACGCATTAAAGTCTCCTAGAATGATCCAGGGCCGCCCTTTATATCATCCGCTAGCCTAGGATTAACATAAACAAAAGTATGAAAAACTTCATAGCTTCCATCTTCTGCAGCCCCCTTTGTATGAATGAATTGATGGTGCTTCTTTATCACTAGAACATGCAAGGTATTTGAATTCCATAAAATCCAAATCCCCAGAAAAAGTTCATTAACTACCTAAATAACAAAAAAGGGGGTGGGGAATATAAAATAACCACATGGTTCGAATGATTTTAATTTTTGAATTCAAGGCGCATACTTTTTGTTAGAATTTTAGTTAAAAACTGAACCATCTTTTTTCTTTTTCCTTTTCTTTTTTTTTTTTGGGCGAGTTCTACGATAACTTGAGTAAAGTTCAAGTTATAACCAACAAACTGTGTAACAAGACATGTTTATTTTTCTTTTTGCTTTTGCCATGCCCCTTTTTTTCCCTTTCTGGAGAATATGGTTATGATGATTAAATACAATACAATGAAGTCTATACTTTAACTATACATGCAGCAAAGTAATTAAAAAAAATATCATACTTAATATGAGTACATCACTTCATATTTGCACTATAATATTGTAAAGCAAAGATAATATATATATATATATATATATATATATATATATATATATATATTAGACGACAATGTCTACCAAAAAAACTCGATGAAAAATTAGAACGAAGTACATTGTAGGTTGTTCACTTAAGATTTGATCCGGTCAAATTGTTCATAAACCTGTTTGTTCGCTAGTTAAAACAATGTTTTAACACGAGATACCAAACGAAAATAAGATAAAGGTTAATCTATTACCTTCTGCAATGACAATAGATGAATTCCATCTTACCAGCAAGAAAATAGCGCTACAAATATTATTGAAGATAGATGACTATAACGCACCATTAACATAGTAATACACTATATTACTATTAAATTTGACCATTAATTTATTATCATGTAACGTATTAATTTTTTTAAAAAAAATCTGATAAAAAAATTTAAAATATATCAATATACTAATGCATCAACAATATATTATAACCTCTCCAATAAGATGGTGGACTCACTTACGGTACTACCAACAGTACCACTTTCTTAATACTGACATACCATTCACTAAGATACTAAAATATAAATAAACCAATGGAACATTAAAAAACGACACCCATCGTGAAACTTCGTGTTCTACTCCTATTTATGACGTTGTCCTTTTTGTGGAATGTGAGACCGAGGTGAATCGGCGAAGGCTCAACGTAATGTTACTTGATTTAAAATGTCTATATAATATAGTGCAGCCTGGAAGGAGTATAAATGAATGAACACTCATTTTTAAAATAAGAAAATGAACACACCAACTTAAGGCTAGAATGCTCAAATCATGTGTTAAATAGTAATAAATGTAATTGATATGTATTAGTTGACTATGATAAATGAGGAAATATTTAGGCATAATTTTAGGGATTTTATTCTCTAACATTAAAATATATTGATTGTAATTTTACTATATAAAGAACCAAGACTGAGATAATTTTCTCAAGCCATTCATTCCAACAATTTCAAGTCATGCCAACTTTACACGGCTCCAGAATAGTCATTTTACGACTAGTACCTACTATACTGACAAGTTCGAAGGACATTAATTAATAGGAATAAATTGATAACTAGCCCATTAAAAAATTTTATAAAATAAATTCTAAAATAACCTACATTGAATTCAGAATTCAATCCATATAATATTTTTTTATAAATATAATTTATAGCACAGTTTTGTAATAAATTATTGCATAATTTGATAACACCAAATAAATTTGCTAGTTGTATGCCTTAAATATTTAACAAGATGAAAAAAGAGGTGAACATATGTAAATATTTTAAATTATCAAATTGAAATTTCATGCATAAAAACTTTACGTTTGGTGCGCAGGAAACTAACGATACCGCCCATGTTCGCCCATGATGAACATACGGTTAGATCAGCTCAAGATATGTAGGAACAAGGAACATTTAATACCATATATATATTAATCAAAGTTACATAGTTATAAAAGAAAAAAATTCGGAATGATCATATAAAATAACTGATAAACCAGCAAAAGATCAAGCAGTGTACGCTACGCTTGTCCACCAAAAATCTCAGGGAGTCGCACTGAGCTCCAAACCTTTCAAGCTGCTCTAACTTTGCGAGCCTTGTTTGGGCGACCTCTAGTTGATTCATTATCTCTGGAGCGACCATGTTTTCCTCCTCTGCCGTGCTTTCCTCCCCTGAAGACGAGATGGATGATAAGGTCAACATTTTCAGTTGAACGGCTCGTTCAATCAAAACATGATTGAGTTCAGACACTAACCTTCCTTTGTTACCCATGTATCTTTCTTGACCGCCACGGAGTGCACTCCAGTATTCCTTTTCAGCCTCACCTGAGAGATAACACAAGAATAGCTGCTTAAATTTGAAGCCAATCACTTGATACTAGTCTCGAACTAAATTCCCCTCAGAGGAAACCAAAATAAATAAATACATGATATAGCTGATAGTGGATCTTGACATAAAATTTTGAAGGCCAAAAACTTATTAAAAAAACTCCTTTGGCAGGCCACTTGTCTTAGGTATTTTTTTTTTTTTCAAATTTTCGCATAATTGAAAAATATTAATACATAGTTTTAAAAATTTTAGAGAGCCATGGTCCCGCTTTAACCCTTCTGAGCTCTGCCCTGGGTATAGCTAATGTTATGCATCCACATTTTCAACAATTCCATGCAGTTCATTTCAATGTTTTGGAATTGAAGTCTGCATTTATTTATTTATTTATTGGTTATAACTCAGCCAAAAGTAATTATCTTCATTGCAGTGCCGATTTTCAAATATAACTTCTATCCACAACTAGAAATGGAGTTTTTTAATGAATCATGAGAAGATTCCAAGAAATCAGAAGCAAATTTTCAGACACAAGTTTTGCATAAATAAATTGAAAGGTATGTCTAACCAGTCACTGGATCTAGAGTTAGAATAAAGTTCTTCACAGCCAGACCCCCCTTTTCAGCAAGAACTGCAGCTGCGCGTGCTTTCTGAGAGGCTTCAGGTTCTTCAAACCGGATGTATCCTGAATCTGCTCCAATTTTGAAATCTACATACTGAAGGGACAAATGAGAACAGAATATTAATACACCCACCCCAATAAGTTTAAAAAGCTTATTAATAACCCTTTTTGACAGGCCTGGCCTAGTTTCAAGGTAGTCACTTCCAAAAACAAAAAGCAAAAGTAACCTTCTTACAGTGCAAAATCACAAAACAGAAGTTTAAACAAGGAATATTGATAAACAGCTATAACATCTTATTCAACCACTAAAGTGAATATAGTACTATAAACCAAAAAGACAGATATAAGCACCTTAACAGTACCAAACTTCTCAAAGATGTGCTTTAAATCCTCTCGCATAACAACATCCATGTTGTCCTTATAAGCAGCAGCCGAGAACTTTTCTTCTTTTCCTTCACTCTTGTCTTCATCTACAGTTTCCTTCTCTTCACTCTCACTCTGGTTATCTTTACCATTGTTAGTATTCTCCAATACCTTTTGTTCAGTAGTGTTTACTGAAAGGCTCTCACTCTGGTTATCTTTGCCATTGTTAGTATTTTCTGATTCTGATACCTTTGGTTCAGCTGTGTTTTCCAAGAGGTTTTGTTCATCTATTACAGAGACACTTCTATTGTCATTGGCTTCTTGATCAGCACCATTTTTTTCCACAGGAGCTCCATCAGATACTTTCTTTAGATTGAAGGAAATAATTAAGCCTTTAGGGTAGCTGTGATTAACATGAAAAAAAGTTAATAATTCAATAATTCTCCAACTTTTTTTGTTTGGAAAAATTAAAAATTGACAACTTACTTTTCTTCTTCATTTTTGTTGTTGCGGTGATTTAAACCCATGCATGAACGGGCCTTTTCATGCTCTTCTTGCTCTTTCTCTCTCTCTGCATCAAAATCCTTCCTGCATCAGATATAATTTACATTAGACAACATGCATAAGTATTAACTATCAAGAGACCAACCATGCAAGCATCTGGTTCATGTTCCAAAATTCCAGAACCTTGTTAGTAAGGCCTGTATAATGAGCTGAAAACATGCATATGTATCAAGAAACCAACCATAGGATTCTCTACCCCTCTCTTCTATTTCCTATAAATTATTCTGAGATAAGAAAATTTTTAGTAAAATCAATTATAGGCAGAACCTTCTTACTTTCGTTTTAATTCTAACTCCATTCCTGAGTAGACCACTCTTTCCTTCAAAATCTTTTCAGCATCTTCTTCTGAGGAAAACTCAACAAGAGCAGTACCACAGAAGAACCTTTTGTCTCCAACATGACGGGGCATCCTAACACTATTAACCTGAAATCAAAAAAAAAAAAAAGAGTCGTATGAAAAACAGAGGCAAAAATTGAGAAGTATATAATTATATTAATTGGTTGGGGATAATATGAGGAAAATTTAGAGAATATCTAACCTTATCTCCACTGACACCATTCTACCCATATATGGAAAGTAGGGTAGTTAAAATTAATACACAAACTAATAATTATCCTCATTAAAGATCTACTAGTCGCAGAGACGGTTATCATATCTTTAAATGATAAAGAAAAGATATTCTATAACAATCACCAAGATTATTATGATCAGCTTGCATCCAAGTGCGCCAACCATCCATCAAATCTCAGAATATAAGAAGAGAGAACTCGATGCTGATATAGCACCCAAAAAAAGTTAAAACTTAATTAGTATCAACAGTGCTGTAGTACCTTGGCATGTTGTTTAAAGAATGCCTCCACATCTTCATGCTTCACATCGTATTCAAATGGAGATGCAGCAATTGTTCTTATGTCTACCTGCTCAATTACCTCGTCTGGCTTCAGAAGCTCAGTTGTCCTGCCTACTCTTTTTCCTATAAAAGCATGAAAAGGTTTATAAGCGCTAATACAAAATACAAAGAGCATCCAATGGTCACAACCTTTAATCAAGTCAAACTGAGATGCAATTAAACTCGTAAAGGATATGTTCATTTAAAATACCAATTTAAATTTTGGAATTTGGACTTTTGACTATGCCATCTTACAACCACAGAAAACAAATGTAATTAAGAAAAACAAAGTGTATTCTACCACTGCCAGTGACCAATCTACAGCAATCAAAATGTCAAATTTAATTTTCTTCTTGTTAAGGTCGGAACTTCACTAACTCAAATAATCTAGATTCTTCTGTTCCAAATCATAAATAAACAGATTGTATAACAAACCTCCATTCTCTCGCACAGAAAAGAAGGGCAAATAAGAACATATTCACGTACACTCTTAGACTGGGATAAATTCACAGAAACTCACCATCTTCAGAGAGTTTGAGTGAAGCTGACTTTCTCAAACATTCAGCAACAGCTTTAACAGTATCTTCAGGCACCTCATCCGGCTTCATACTCCCCAGATTAAGATGATTTCTCATACGAGAAAACGAACATATTAAAGCCAAACTGACCACTGAGTAGAAGGTCAAGTTCAACAACTAAAACATAACAGATGGACATACGCATAGCTACGCCACTTAATCAAATACTCAAAACTATTTACTGATCACAATACATTTCACCGGCAAAATTTACCACAAAAAATCACAATGAGTTATACGGTTGAGAACATTAGCTCAGGGCTCGGAACTCAAAACCTAAACTTACATGCATCACAGTCAAACAAATAGAATGCATAAATATATCACAACAGAAAAACACAAATCAACCAAGAAGAAGGATACGCCCATCTTCACTTTCACTGATAGATTTCCTAAGAAAATTGTCCCTAGGAAGGTTGCTATCACTGAAGTAGAATTCAACCTGATCAAAATTATGCGTGAACAAATTAGGGAATAATATTAATAAAAAAATAAAATTGGTGATCAATAAAAAAAGGAGTTAAAAAGATACAATCTATAAACAAATTTCCATCATACTTGTCTTATGACTTTCTTCGCAGTTTCTTCGTCCAAAGATGGCGTCGCCATTGAGGTACGAATACGGTCAGAAGCAAAAACCAAAGAAAGCGAGGTGTGTGTGTGTGTATGTTTGGTCTTTAGGGTTTTAAGGAAACTTGGGGACTTTACCGCTCGCAGTGCCTTTTCGTTTGGATTTTTAACTTTTAAATACAAATCCAAGTCCAAGGTTGAGATTTTGAACCCGCACGTAGGTTCAATAACAGGGTAGCGTCTGGCCACATCCAAAATCGTGGGCTATTCTTCGGAATTGTGGCTTCTTAATCTAACCTGTCAACTTCTCCACACAATTTTTTTTTAATGCACAAGACCATTTATGGCTCTTAAAATTTATTCTATTTCTAACAAATGAATTTAAATTCAATAAATCTAAAATGAATTTTCTCCGTCTTCCCACCGTATCTTAAAACAAACAATAGATTTAAGAAAGGAGATATAATACCAATTTTGATCAAAGGGGTCGTTAATAAATTTTATTATTCATGTTTTTACATAAAAACTTGAAATTTGTGATTTGTGAAAGGGATTAAAATAATTTCAATGAAAGAATGTTTGAATGAAGTAATTTTCCTAAGAATTCAAGTGTTTTAGAAGTTAATTATTTCTACCATGACATTACCTATTTTACCTAAAAGGGTTTTTTTTTCTCATTTATTAAAAAAAATAATTTTTATTTCATGATCAAAACTTTTTAATCTCAAGACAAGATTAGTGGCAAACTTTATGCTACCAAAATTTATTTCAAGAATATAGTAATGATTTTACTAGTGGCAATGTTATGAACTAGAGTTTATGCTAATTAATATAAATTTCATTGGTGTCATTAAATGACAACCTAGAGCATATACGTATAAGAAATTATCAATACACATTAGTATAATCAATTATACAATTAGAAATTCTAAATCTAGTTAGATTTTATAACATATTTATAAAAATAAACATATATTTAAAATTTCTTTTTTATTTATGTAATTTCAAGTTTTAAATTTAAAAATTTTCAACTTTTTATATAAAAATTATGACTATATTAAAAGGTACATAAAAGTAACAATCTAATTAATCAAAATTACATAAAATATTTAATTCCAATCTTGTAATATGTTGCACTAGTTGTTATTAACAAAACATGTTGTCATCAATTTCCTAAAGGCTGCATGGAAAGGAAATATGGACATTATAGGTGGTCCTCATTGAGTTTCAAGGCTTTTAGAATTTCTTCATTTATATTGCTACAATCACAACCCTTTACAAGTCATGATTGCTTGTGAAACTCAATTTCTCAAACTTCACCAACCTAACTTAATCATGTTTCCTTCACACATATGTAATATATATTGTTAAATAGGTTTTACAAAATGAAAGTAGGTAGATCCGCTTATAAATCTTTATCAAGTTCCTAATAAGCTAGTCTAATTTAACCCTACAAGTAAAAGAGTGCCCATCTAATTATCCAACTCTACGAACCAAGACCAAAGCTTACAATCCTATTTACAAACAAAATATCTAACCATTGCCTAAAAAAAACTCCTAAAGAATTTATCCTTGTTATGATGGTAATGAAAGCACTTCGATATGTGGATCTGCAATATTAAACTTAGGAGGTGTAAGTTCGAGTTTTAGTGAGTAAACATTCTAAGAAAATGAATCATAATGTAACTAAGCCTTATTAACCAAATTTACCCTTTCTCAAGCATAGACTACCCTTTATCCAATCTCACATCCATATCATTAGCAAGACTAACATTTTCAAACTCTTAATAAAGGATGCATCATCATATTATTAATCAATTCAATAGTTTCACATGAAGATGAAATATGATAAAAAGCAAGCTAATCCCTTTATAACCCCCATCCATCCTTATCCCTTTATAAACTTAACCTTATCCTTTTAGGATTTGCCTTATCCTTTTACAAAAATTTATCAAATCTAGCTTTCAAACCACAATGTCATTAGTTTGCCCCTATCTTAATTCTCATATTTAATAGCATAATTCAATTCAATTTTAACAAAGTAAACAAATTTTCAATACATATCACATTTCACAACATTACCATGCCTTTTTGCATAAGCTCACATTATTTATTCAATATTATTTAGTGCACAATAACTCATATTAACATGATGGGACAAACTACACACTTTAGTGCTCTAGGGACTAGTATTAGCAAAAATATATGGAATATAACTAATTATGTAATTAATTATATAGTTCTAGAGAGCAACTATGCTTAGGCATAATCGATGATGGAGGTCCAAAAGCTAAACTTTTAGTTATATAATCGAATTATGCCTTTCTAGAGTGTAATGCTCTTAAGCATGATTAATTATATAATTAATTATGCCTATTCAAAAAGCATATTTCTAGGGCATAATCAATTATAGCTTGGGCTTTTCTACAGAATTTCATGCAATTACACTACTCACTTCAAGATTATTTCACCAAAATCTTATCTCACAAGCTACAATACATAATTCAACTACCATGTAATGCATTTATGTCATTATTTACACTAGATATAGTAAGAAATCCATACCAAAAAAATCAAATCATATTATTTCATAAAGAATCATAAAAAACTTAAAAAACCTAATTCTAACCGATAATTTTAATCAAAACCTTTGAAGTTAAGTTAAAATGCTCACTTACTTTTTTATGTAGGAGATGATATAAAGATGCAATTAAGGTGTGCATGTTCCTTGTTTGTATGAAAACTTTTGATGATAATTATGCCCCTTCACTGCTTTACATGATGGAAAGGAAGAATAGATGATGAAGAGAAAAGGAAGATAAGGATTAGGTTATGTTTTAGACATGGAAAAATGATGAGTGGATGAAAAGTTAAGGTAATAAGAGAAAATATGACCAAGGATAAATGGGTCTCGCTAACCCTAATTTAGTTATGACCAATATGGAACTCTCTACCTAGTTTCTACCAACATAATCCAATGTACTTATCAGCAATCTTGATTAAATAGCCATAATAAGAAATGAGAAGGAAAGCATTATTTAAGAAGAAAGGATATTCCATTCATTGTCAATAATAAGGTTTACAAAATATAAGGAATTTAGAATTATTTATGTTCTTCTAAAATGAGAACAAGCTATTTTGACTAGCATAAAAAGGGATTCAATATACAATTCCTCTACTTATAGCCTATATATAGAATAAGGCTTTAAAATATATTCTATCTACAAATATTTAGTGCTACCAAACAACTAAATTGTAGAACCTTTAGCAAGTATAGCGTTAAAAAGGTGGTGATGGTGAAGGTGGAGGCTCAACTTATGTATCTATAAAATAAAATATGAAGAAGTGAATCTAAAGCTTAGTAAGTAAATACTCTAATATAGACAAACATCATAATGCAATGAACTTACCAACTAAACTCTCCTTTCATAAAACTTATTACACAACACTTAAACTTATCCATTCATTTTCAAACAACCATAAGAGGCTCATTCATAATCATATTATTTCAAATACATTATATGGAAGTAATTGGAGGCATTTAGGTTCCAATTCAATGACACAATACACAATCATTAAGTAATAAAAGTAAACAAGTCTCTTTATGACTCCCATGTTAATCTTATATCCTTCACAAATTATCCATATTATGCTTTTTAGGTTAACCTTATACCCTCTATAAGCTTATTGCTGAGAATTAGGCATCCGACATTCATAGTCATCCTTTATTACATTCTTATATCACAATACACAACTAATTTCTTTTTCATATCATATCTTAAACCATTGCCATCATAATTTCATAACAACATTATGCCCTAATGCATGGTCATATAATAAATTTCATTCCATAAATAATAATATAAGTTCATTCATATTACATATCATATAGCAAAACACTTTAATTTCTTATTTCATAGTCACATATTCATGTATTTAACCTTTAGCAATCATATACTAACTTATCTTAGTATTTAGGGACTATACATCTCACATTAGACTTTTAGGTGTCATGATAAAACAAAGTAGACTGGGTATAGATGACTATATACTTGACTATGGAAGGCTTAAAGATAATTATGAGGTTCCAAGTTAATTGTATAGTTAACTATTAGGATCCAATGGCAATTGAAGATGTCTATAGTAGATTACAAGTGTCTAGAGGCAATCTTAGGATGTTTATAATTGACTATTAGCATCTAGGAAGTAATTTTTGGCCTAATAGTTTACTATAATCACTTATATTGCTTAATTTGAGGTGCAATTGACTATATAATTGATTACTAGCATGAGATTTTGTAGAACTTTCAAAATTTTCACTATTTAGCCACTTAAGAACTTGCATTTAATGCATGTGATTACTAACTAATCATCATATACCTATAAATGCACATCAACATCAAACTACCAACAATATCATCCAACACATAAATCATTTATTCTTATATTCAAGAAAAACCTAACTTATGTGATTAAATGCTACACTCACTTAAATCTAACAACTTGAGATAAAGCATTTACTCACTTAATTTGAAGGAGGATATTAGAACGTTGAATTTGATGCCTCTTACCCTAATCATACCAAAATCAAAAGTTTCCTTGAGTTAATTGGAAGTAAAATAATCCATTTCTCCTATCAAATTTAAGAATGAAGAAGAGGTAATCCAACAAAATTGAAATACTTACATTGATTAAATGAATAAATTGAAGGAGATTGTACTTTGTCTTGCTAAATTTGAGGAAAGGCAGAAAAAAGGAGTTGATGAATTAGGAAAAAATGAAGAGGGATGATAATGCTCATAAAATGGGTAATAGTATCCAAGAGCAAATTTGGGAATGTGTCCCAAATCTTATTTATACTTACATATTCACTAATAATAACTTAAAATCTTATACTTTATTACTCTATTAAAATTTTCTCATCCATTTCTCATATAATCTATACTTTAAAACTTACTACTACATTAAATATCACTTTTCTTAATAATTCTTTCATAAATATTCATGGAAAATCTCCCTCACCATACATGTCCAATTTTAAGCGAAAGCATACAAGGAATTCTAAGCATTTCTCTCATAAAATAAAATTGAAATTATTATATTTTAAAGAGGACAAATAATAAGAAAGGTGTCTTAAATCTCCTTTATAATCACATATTTAACTTTATTCATACTTAACTTTCAAACATTTTGATTTTGTCTTTTTCTCAACAAGTCATTACAAAATTTTTATTTTAGATTCTACTATAATAATTAAATAGTTTTTACACAAAACATTTCAAATTTTTTAGGAATCTAGTAGCCGCTACCTTTATTATCTTAAAACTAAATCAAACATCAATTGTTCATATTAAAAGTAATTAATTCTTTATTTTTATGTATTTTATTGTATTTTCATTTTAATTTATAAAATTTTCATATAAATAAGCAATTGAAATTATAATTTAATGATAATGAACTATTATTATAACAACAACAATTGAAGATCAGAAAAAATGTACTTTAAAAAAATTCTAAATTTAAACTTAATGTATATTAAAAAATTAATTATATATGCTCTTATAATTTTTATAAAAAATAATATAGCAATTTTTTGCAATTTATTTTGTTAAAACTTGTAATTTTATATACAAATTAAAAAATTTGCAAATTTGTTTTATATTTCTATACAACTTTTTGCGATTTAAGTAATTTTAAATTTTGTAATTTCTTATATGACAAAGTTTTGAAAAACTTATAAAAAAATTTATTTAAATATTTTTATGTAATTTTTATTAATATAGTAGTAATTTTTATATAAAAAATCATAAATAAAAGTTTATAAATATGTTTTTATTTCTATAAATATATTGTAATAAATACATTATAAAATATGATTAGATTTCGAATTTGTAATTCATAACTAATTATAACAATGTGTATTAGTAATTCTCTATGTATGTATATCTAGACTATCATCTTAATTATGACACTTAAGAGATCCATATCAATTAATATGAACTCTAACTTATAATATGGTCACTCATAAAAAAATATTCAATTATAATTAATGACACTCTTCTGAATTAATAAATGAGAAGATAAATCAACATAATAGTAATATTTTTTTTCCAATACCAAATCCACTCTCTTTTCTTTTTAAGAAAAAAAAAAGTTGAATAAGAGGGTTATTATTTGCCCTCTTGCCTGCATATTCTACAAAAACCACAGAAAAACGTTTATTGTGTTTATTTATTTAAAAAAAATTCCCTTTGCATACTTAAAATTAAAAACAACATTGTTAGCAATGAATAACCAAAAATTAATCGTAAAAGTGATAACGTCATACTCTTTAGTTTAGGTTATGAAGAAAATACGAGTATTATGGCAACAAATATATATTATTAAATTTCAATAAAATTATTTTGCCATAACAAAATTTTCAAAGAGAAAAGAACATGATTAAGATTATTTTTAAACATAAAACTTAATAATTTTTACTTAAATGAGCGTTAATTTATATATAATTATTTAAAATAATCCATTTATTACTTGTATTTTCCGTCAACCAATGTAAAGACAGGATTACATGTTTAAATCTTTTCGTCTATTAGGAGAGCCATTATTATCCGAAAAAATTATTACATTGATTTATCATTCCATTTATTAATTACTAAAAATAGTCATTAATTGCAATTCAGTATTTCTTGACTATAGGCTTTCTTCCTTCATTAATGACTCCGCTAATAAATTAATTATGTTTTAACCATTAGATAGATATAAGATCAATAATTAAAAATTTGTGTAGGAGTGTAATTTATAGAGAGGTGTCGGGTAATCTTGTCTTTCTCAATTTATTTATTTTTTGCTAATAACTTCACTCTTCTCTTTCAAGGGGAGAGAGAGAGAAAATTGCTAACATGTATATCTATATATGAAAACTAGATTTAAGCCTGTGCGGTGCACGGGTATATACACTTTCTAAATGAAATTTTTAATAGTTTTAAATGAAAAATTATTAAGTAATTAAATATTTTTTTAAAAATTAATTGATAACATCATCATAAATTAATATGTATTGTGTAACTATAATTAAATACCAAAATTAAACTATAAATTATAAAATACTTATTATATATGAGAAAAAATGTTGGAGTGTGAAAATAAAATTTTCATTGTACAATTTTTTTGCATTTTTATTGTCATAACAAATAAAATTAGTCAGAAATTTGCATTAGAATGAGAAAAAAACATGTAAAATTAAGGTGGAAGAGAAAATGCCATTAAAATTGTAAAGATTTCACGATGAAGGAGGTAGTTAAGGTAGATAAATACATAAATTCCAATGAATAATTTAAATATTTAAGAAATAATAATTTGACTATAAATTTTAACTTAAGATTAATTTGAATTAATAATCTACAAAAAGTAAATACAATATCCATGTAATTCTAAGGTATTACATTTAAGGTGAAAATTTTGGGAGAAAATTAAAAAATATTTATAAAATTAATGGCCAACAATAATTATGAATGCTTCTGTTTTGTGTAATTATATAGGGAGGAAGATAATTTAATTAAGATATTTCATATGATTATGGAGAAAAATTGAATAAAATATTTTAATATAATGAGAAAGGAAAATATATTTAAATAAGATATTCAAATATAATTTTATTTTGAGTATAAATTACAAAATGAAATACTCTTGACTTCCTAAACTAATATGAATTAAATTTTAAATTTATAATTTATTTAAAATTTTATTTCTAAAATTAGTGATGATAATTGACCAAATATTTATTATTGAAACTCTAAATTTAAACCAAATTTAATGTAAATAAGCATATAATTCATTAAATTATTAATCCTAAAAATCTGAATGTAAATTCAACATTGATTTTTTTTCAATTATTAAGTACAATGTATACATTGATTTCATTATATACTATTTTGAAATTTAGAAAAAGAAGAAATTTCAAGGCATATTTAAAAAAATTTAAAATGAGGGTTAATAAATAATTCAAAAGATAATCATCTTCTCAATTATTTTTTTTCAATTAATATACATTAATTATAGATATAAGAGCTGAACAAAATAAAAAATATTTAAACACATTATGAACAAAATAATTCAAGGAGTTATGCAAATTAAGATATAAAATTATGAACAAAATAAAAATATTTTAAAAAACTTGTCTATACGTAAATATTTAAAATCATTTAAATAAATAAATAGGTATAGATTAAAATAAACAAATAATAGTGTGTTATACTTTATCTTTAGTGCTATAATTGATGTTATATTTCATATAAATAACCATTAACTACTTTGAATAACATTTTGGAATGAGAAGCTTAAAGGGGCAAGTGTGATGCACGGTGTTATTACAGTAAAGAGTAAAAGATTAGATGGACAAGTGTTGTTCACGACATAATTAAAATTTTGAAGGTCATAACTGGGTTATTATCATAACCACAGGTAATATATTACATGAAGATTAGCAATTCTCAAATTTTCAATTAGATGAAAAGATCATACTATTAATTTAATAATAAAATAATAAATAATATTTAAATAATTTTAATAAATAAATATTAATTTAAAATAATTAATATGACTAATTTTTCTCATCTTTACAATAAATATACTTATTAAATTAAGAAATTAATATAGGTGTCAACTTAATTATAATATTCTTTATTATTTTATTATTATTAAATTAATAGTATAGATTTTTATTTAAATAAAAAAGTAAAAGTTGTTAACCTTTATATATGAATATAAATAGTAGAGGTTATGGTTCTCCACATATGGATATAGATTCACATCTATTTCATTCATACAAAAAAAGTGGAAATTTTTAACCTCTACATATGAATATTGATCCATTTCCAAATAAAGAGTAAAGAATAAAGGATATTATATGAAAATTGCTAACTTTTATATCTAAATATGAAGGTTTGCAATCTTCACTCTTTTATTTAGATTAAAAAATCATGATATTAATTTAATGACAAATAATATAATAAAAAATATTAAAATTAATTTATTACCATCAATAATTACTATAATTAATAAGTACATTTATAATATAAACAAAAGAGAATAAATAGAATTGATTTAAATATTTTAAATTAATATTTTTTATTAAAATTATTTAAGTATTTTTTATTTTTTATTATTATTAAATTAGTGCTATAATTTTTATTCAATTAAAAAATGGAGATTAACAATCCTTATAAATATAATATAACTAATGTACTCCTTGTATAACCAATAATTGAAGATTTAACTTTATACTTTCCCATAGGCTTCATTGAATTTTTTATTGTTTAGATTATGCTTCCTTTATTTTTTTTAAAAATAAACATAATATTTACTCCTTTATTTAAAAAAGTGATAATTATTACATCCTTTGTTAATTCTTTATTTTTATTTTTATTATAATTATTAATCTCTTTATCTACTTATAATGTTAAAACTAGTTTAAGACTTGTGCTACACACAAGTGCTTGTTATTTTATTACAATCATTATATAAGAAGTAAGTATATATAATATGAAAAAAGTATTTTTTAAAATGTTTTCTAATTATTCTTACAACACTTGTTTCACTATCCTATGTATATATATATGTACATGTATATATCTTCAAAAATAATAACTTTACAAAAATGAAACTTTGTAAGTTTATTCAAAACACAGCAAGTATAAGCACTTCTAGCATTGTAAGTTAGGAATAAATGGTATTTAGATGAAGAAAAATGGGAAATGGTTATATTAAGCTTGTCATAGGTATCTGCAAAAATGGAAAGAAATAAATAAAGTTAGTAGAAAGATAAAATTTATAATCTTTTAACACACCATAACAAAAATTAACTAAAAGTCAAACATAAATTGAAGAAAAACCCAAAATTAACTAAAAGCAACTAAAAGCAACTGCCAAAAGAGTATCTTCTATCACTAATTGAGGAAAGAAAAAAAAAAACATCATGAATCTCCCACATATCATGAGAACTAAAACATATTACAAAAAATAAAATAAAATCATTTAAGGATTCTATACTATCTATAAAATAGACAATGTTATAGAAATAAATGGACTCGGCTCAAAATGCAAATGAATTTTTGAATGTATACACTTTAATCTTATCACTTGGACCCTTTACTAATAATTTAAAAGTGTTTTCACTATATCTCTAATAGTATATAGAAATTTAATTTTATATATTTACATAAACCATGATTACATTTTAAGATAAAAATAGAAAGCACAATACCATATACCATTTCATACTAAAGACCAAAGAGAATATATAGTGAACATAGAATGCACACAAGGTATATTACTATAAATGTAGAAAGCAAAAAGGCACAAGCAGGGAGCAAAAAATTAACAACCAAAAAACTTAAGAAGGGAGCTACTATAGCCTTCATTTTGAGAGTGGTACGGCTAACTTCCATAATTATATACAAAAATTAGCAAATTGAATAAGCAAGCATGGGTAAAGTCCAATTGTTGATGAAATCTCATCAAAATACCTTGAACACAAGGTAAAAAAAAATGGCACATAAGTATTTCCTTGAAAATATGAAAGTTTAAATTCATAAAATGTCTTGCCTTGTTATCTATTTGCCTATTTTATTTGTTAGTTTTGCACATCATGCTTAGGCCATTGGTTTAAAGAAAACACTATCTATGTTTCTGATGCAGAGTATCTAATTCATTGGGAAAATTCTTTAAAGGAATAAGGTGTTGTTTTGATAAATCATTACTTGTAATGCTCTTATACAATAAAAAACATAACCAATATAAGCAAGTAGTTTTGGATAATATCCCTCTATCAACCATATATAGAGTTGAACATCTTATTACACATCTTTGGTATGTTAATAAATTTGCCATTATTGATTATGTGCATGAGAGGAAGAAACTGTGTGTTTAAAAATATTTTATATACAAGAAAGGAACATCTATTATAAATACTAATTATATTGAATTAGTAATTAGTAATATAAGGACATATGAAAATACAATAATGATTAAGAAACTAGAAATCTTTAAAGGAATTTTCACTTAATAGTATTTGATTGGAATAAGATGAACTAAAAAAGGAATCACATTTCAGATTCAACAATTACATCAAATGTAATTTCTCAAAAGCCAACCTTAAATAAAATCATTGAAGAAAATAGTTATTAACCTTTTTTATTTTCTATAAACTAACTTGTAATTGAGATATATAGGCCAACACTTAAGAAATAGGAGGGGAAACTGAGAATTCAAATAAAAGTTTCTATAAAGAGTTTAAAATAATTAGTTAACTAATATTACCTTATATAGATTCTTATGTTCATGCTAAGAAAAGAAATACTTTGTCCTTTGTATTATGCTGAATCAATTTCATGTAATCGGTCTGAACAATACAAACTTATAAAGTTATACACAGCAATTTTCTATTCAAACTTTGATCATATATGATATACTTATATAAATCTTTGGTGTCCATAAAAAGAACCATCACCTTTGTTTATTTGCAAGAGTAATCTCTTAAATAAGTATGAACATACTAAAACTATAAATGTTATAATTCTTAGAAAATGATACAAAAGAGTTATGAGAACACTAAGATAGAATCTCTTTTACCAAACATCCTTTTTTATGGAATAATAAAAATTAATTATATAAAAGATCATATTGAAATTGATCCTCTATTATACCATAAACCTTGTTATATTAAAATTTCAAACTATGAATGATGATCCTTTAAGGAAAATTTTTTTTGATGATTTATAGTACAATAATATGATGAGAGATTTATTAGAAACTTTGTAAAGTAATTGAGCTTCTTAATATGATGCATAATTTATTATGTTCAAAGTGGATATAGCCAAGGCCACCTAAACTCATCTATTATTTTTTTAAAAGCATTTTCAAACTTCTCCTATGTTTGAAAATCTCTAGGGTATTTATCTGGCCTTTGCACTAGTACAAAGGAAAATGAATATCTACCTTATTAAACATCCTTAAAATAAAAAACATAGATATAAAGAAATCTCATAATTAAAATGGAAAAAACTAGCAAGAAAGCATTAAGAGCACCAAAGAGAAATTGTACACAATCAAAAGCTTTAAACCATTAGTGGAACAAAATATCTTTGTTTTTTGCAAATAAAAGCAAAAGACAATTAGGAAACAATCAAGTTGATAACTTACAAAAAGAGATAAAAAGAAATGCTTACTAATACTAATATGTGTAGTCCTTCCATCAATTAAGGTTTAATGTTCTCTATCAACTTTGATAAATGAAAATAAGAATAACAAACTTAAAAATAAAAATAATCTAAAGCTTATGGATTTTTCATTGGAAAACAAGAATTATAAAAAAAAATTGAAGTCAATAAGATTAAGAAAGAACAATTAAAAGGGAAACTCCAATAATTTGTATCAAGGTTGCTGCACACATTACAATATCTAAAGGGTTCTTATCTTCTAATGACACATATAAAGTAACGGAGAATTACTATGCTTTTTATTTCTAGGACTATACCTTGAACTCTTGAAACTTTAAATATACCTTTAATAATATCAAGAATATTCTTGTAAGTGCTGAGAACTCAACTGAATAATTTATGTAGTTATGAAAGAACTTTTGGAATAACTTTTGGAGAAAGACATGAAGTAATCAGCTTAAATAAATTTAACACATAAAGGATATCTAATTATTCAAATCTTGAAAACTTTTCATGTTTAGATCCATCAGAAGTCCTTGAGGTAAGGAAGTTTATAGCTAAAGGCATATGACTTTTCAATGCCAATAAAATTAACTTGCTTACTTGCTTAATAATTGTAGAGGATTTGGCATACTTAAAAACTTGATCATGCAAACTTCTTATAGTGACACTAGATGATTAGAATCCACTTGAAGATGTCAAAACATTACACTTGTTAAAGCAATAACAACAAACCATATCCTTTTTCTTTGCTTGATTATAAGTAAGAAAAAATGTCATGCTAACTAAATAGCTTAGTTTATAAAAACTTCTATCCTATCCAATTAAAATAAAGTAGATATCCATAAAGTTGTTGTAGTAGTACTTTAACCATTTGATCCAATTTCTTAAATATAAACCTAAATGGCTACATTCAACTAAAGGTTTTGTCTTAATGGCTATTACAATAATTGAACCATTGATAATTTGCTTTGATTAATTGAGTTATACATATGGCACAAAAATCACTTTCTAATCATAAAATACAAGTAACTTGATAGTCATATTAGAAAGTACTAACTTCATAGTCAGTGTATGATAATAATTGAAAAGGCACACTTTTGTTCAATATTAAAGCTCAAAATTCATCCAAATAAAGGCAACAAAACCATAAAGACCAACATAATTGTATTACATTAACAATAACTCGCATATGCAATTATAGCTATTAAATTAATAAACTTTAAATGTGAATTAAGAAAATTCAAAATTTGTTAAGAATGTTATAGATGAATTAAGTACAAATAGGGATACATGGGTTTGAAAGAAATAAATGATTACAGATAAACATAGAGAAATTTGTCTAGCATTTGGGCAGTGATTGTTTAGGTTAATTAATAACACCAATCCAAGGGGATTTTAACTTATATGTTTTTCCTTTAAAGATCTCAAAAAGAGAAGAAAATTTAAGAAAGTAAATGAAGAAAAAAATTTATAAAATAACTTATCAAGCTTTAAATTTGTCAATGGATATGAATAAAAGAAGGAAACTTAGGAAAATGAAACTTTCTTTTAAGTCTAGTTCTAGACCAAAAGAGGGGAAGAAATCACTTACATCAACAACATCAACACTTTTATCCATAAGTATACATAATGTTATTCATATAAAGCAAATACACAAAGGTGCAACCTTTGTAGTTCTAGAGAGTACAAAATGATTAATTAAGCCAAGCCTATAGTTTTTTCCATATACTAATTTAAGAATGTATCATTCTTTTATTAGGAAACCTCTATTTAGGGGAAAAAAATAGAGTTCAGTTACCTTTACCTTAAGCACAATGCTATAACTTTTAAATCCCTATAAATGGCTTCCAATGTGAGCAAAGCTAGCTTGAACTTTGTTAACTATATAGAGCTTGCTTATATTGTAAGCAATAAACAAGTAACCTAAGGCTAATTTTACAATGCCACCAACTCCTTCCGAAAACTAATAGTAGCATTAATGCCATATTTCCAATTTAGAAACATGCAAAGATACAAAACTAAAATACAACTACTTTTGCTTATACTTTTAACAACATATGCTTTTAAGACGAATTAGTTTCTATGAAAGTGGTATAGCCAATTGAATTCATAGTATAGCTAATTGAATTCATAGTTTTCAGACTATGTCTATTCAAAATATTATGAAATACAAACAACTAAGCATTAGAATGAATATGTGAATAAATAAAAAAGGGAGAAAATATTTATATAAACTTGTATAATGTTAAATTTCTAATAGCTATAAGCAATGATTCTTATAATGCCAATAATATTCCTTTGGTAAGCATTCCCTAAAGTTATTATGTTATAATAGCCCATGTAGAGTCTTACTATCAATATCACTAATTCGTTTGCTTCCATTCTTGAATTTGTGAAAAAAACCACTTGCACTGCATAACATTAATTTGTGCTCACTAAAAATAGTTTAAGAGTTAGTTTCCAAATTTATTAAAATCTATTATTACATTAAATTCTAATAAAATTAAAATTAAAAAAATTTAATTAAAGAAATAATGGTAAATAAAAGAAAATTAAACTTTGAGAACGACACTAATAATAAGAGAAACATCTAAGAAATTAAAAGTCTCAAGGCTTGTGTGTAGAAAATCATAGGCAAGCTCTAGTAGAAGTCGAAGCTTAAGTTCATGTGATTATATGTGTGGTAATTGTAATGCTTTAGAAAGGATTCTTCCTAAAAAAAAACTATAAAGTGGTTTGACTCAATTTTAATAGCAATAGATTGATAGACTCTTTTATTTGTTTAAGCTTAAGCAACTAAGGATGCAAATTCAAATTTGAGTAAGCTTTCTTTAAAATTTGATTTACAAACCTGTAAATTATTTCAATAAGCATTTGGTGCATTACTAATAATGAAACTATGCATGATTATTCTAAACATAACAAGCAGAAGGACTTCAACTCAATGCCAATACAAATCTAGTTAGTATTTATGAACTTGTAGATCCAATAGAAATTGGAAATCAAATAATAAATTGAAAAAATGATATAATAATTTTATAGCCACAAAATTAATCTAGCTAGCACTTTAACTCAAGAGTAGTTTTATTACAACTTTAACTATAATAAACTGAACATCTTACAATTGTACTAAATCCCCATGTTTCAATTTTGTAATCATTATTCTCACAAAGTAAGAGGAAAGATGAATCTTTATATTCTTTTCATTATTAGTTTTAAATTTATTATTTATCCTTATTTCATTTCTCTTTATTTTTACTTTTCTCTTTGATTTTATTATTTCTTAATCATCACTCTAGTAGGGAATCATTTATTTTGTAAAAGACAATACCTCTATTTTTATTCCAAAGAAACAAAAATAATACCATACCTAATTTCAAATTAATAATGAATAAATAAAGATCAAGAAATAAATAGTGAATAAACAAACATCAAATTGATTAAATCATAAGATAAAATCATTATTCACTATAATGAACTAATGAACAATTAGAAAAAGATACTTGCCAAATATCTCAACAAGAAAGAAGACAAATAAAGAAAAATAATTATAATTAAAGTAAGATAAAAATGAAGCTTATATTTAGCTTACTTGTAGTAGAGTGCAAAACTAAGTAGCTCAAACTAAACTTAAAAACATAAAAATAGGGCAATTTCATGGAAAGGTAAAAATCAAGTTCATATAATCACATATTTGGAGATTGATATTGCGATGAACCCATCTAGTCCTTATAGCTTACAAAAAGGGGAAAAAATTAAAAGTCTAAAACTTCTTTTAGCTTTTAGGTGTTGGAAGTATGAATTAAAATATCAAAATATGAAATTGATCATAATAAAATTATGAGCGTACCTAGAGCATAATTTGATGAGACCATGATTGATTTGAATGATGATGAGTAGAATTATAACCTACTTCGCCCCTTAGGTTATCTAGATAGAGAGAAAAGGGATAGAAAATTTTAGGAAAGTGGGAATCCTTATTTTTCATCACACTTAAATAATAACCCTGATCTTTCTATTTAAGGTCAGACTTGTGATAGGAAATTACTGACCACTAAAGGGCTGTAGGTTGGGACCTTTACCCATATGGGCTTATTCATGATCTAACCTATCATAGGTCATACACATTAAACTAGGGTCCAATCTGTTTTATACTTAATGTTAAAACACAAAATTAATTATTTAAAAATAAATATTTTAATAATTAATTAATGCTAATTCAAATAATGTTTCAAATAAAAATTAATTAATTAATTTTAAATACAACATTAGGTTCTTGAACAATTTTAAAAAAAGGAAGTGACTTTTTAGTTTTGACCTACACTATTACCTTGGCTTCCATACCACCAATTGCCCCCAGTTGGTGACTGATTATAAAATAATCAAACACATAAATATTATTAGATCTAAAAGAAAAAAAATAAAGGAAATAGAAACAAATACTGATAATAGCTTCCATATTTTTAGAAATTTTCCAATAATTTATTCAGATTGAAATATTAAAAGCAAAAACTAGAAAGGAAAAAACTTAAAAAGTGAAATCTAACCTAAGAAACCAAAAGATTTGAAATAAATAGTAATAATTGGATAATGAAGTAGACAAACATAATGACAGTAATAACTTTGAAAAGCTATTATCGAAAATGAAGTAGATTAGTAGTATTGGAAAAAAAACTAGTGAAAAAGCAAAAAGCAAAATAAAAAATTGGATATGGAAGAAAAGGACAATGATGGGAAGGAAAAGATAGTAGCCCGTTAAGGCAAAAAATAATAGCATGAACTTATAATTAAAGAAACATTAGTGCCAGTAGGTGAGAGTGTTTTAGAGAAGAGAGGAGAATAGCTTTACGAGAAAGCTTCATATCAATAGAATGAAATTAAATCCAAAAAGCTTAGCATTCAAATAAAAGTCAAATAAATAATGGCAAATAGCTCGACAAATATAAAAAATTGAAAGAAAGTTAAAAGCATGTTATTTTGACATGTAGCAAAGCTCTAAGCTAAAAAAAAGTAAAAGATGAATAAAAAATATTTAAGTTCATTGTTAAATCTCACCATAGTAATGTCAATAACATCCTTTTTCTGTTATATTTCTTCTTTTTACTATTTATTTTAGTGCTACATGTTAAAAGAGGAATAAATAATTATAGTAAAAGTAAAAATTAAGAACTAATAATACTATTTATGAAATTTAAGAAATGAATTAGCCACTACTTTTATAAATAAAGGATTAAATATTATGCTTCTCTTTTATTTTACCTAAGATCTCAATATGTTTTCTTTTTTTTTATTTGGAGTTTTAAAAAATAAGAATGCATTTATTATCTTTTTCTTTTTTACTTTTGCCCCCTTTTCCTAATCAATACACGATTATTTCACATATAAATTAATTTTTGACAAAGGATGAATTAATGAAATGCAACATTTTTTTCCTAAGATTGAAGCTATTTACTAACTTCTTTAATTCTCGTACATTTATCTTAAATAACAAATAAAAAGGAATAGAACTAGAAATTTAGTATCCAAAAGTGATTTTGGAAAATATGATGTCAAATAATCATATTGTAAAATTACAATAAAATAATAAAGGTTTGGAAATTGAAAATTTAAAATTGAAAAAATTAATTAAAAGTATTAGACCACCTAAAATAAGGAAATACTCATCCTTGATATGGATACAACATTGGCATAGGCACATTACTATTTATAAAGAGATTTTACATTTAAGGCTTTTGCCAAGATACGCTATTTTGATTTCATTAAAGGATAAAAACATAAAAATATGTTAATATTATGGAGAATTTAGGTAGGGATAGGCATCAATCAAGTGTGAGCAGTTTACTAAAGTCAACCATATTAAACTTTAAGGATAAAAATAATAAACAACTTTGATCGATTTTTAGTAACTAGCTGATTTAAACTGTTCTAAGCACTAATGATTGATTTAAAATGGATTCCATTAGATTTCTAATTAATGAAAGAATCTTAGTTTTCATTTAAATCTCCTCACAATTCTTTAAAAAGGAAACATTACTAAATATTGCATTAGTTTTGTTCCCAATAGTTGTAGTAAAAAATAGAAAAATATGAAGATTTATGCAAAAATAAGGAAAAAAAGGCTCCACAATGGTGTGAATACAAGAAACAAAGGCACGTGCTGCCAACAATAATAGCATCAGCTTAGATAATGAAAGAAAAACTTAAAGAAAAAGGGAAGTAATAATTGTTAGTAATTAAAATCATAACTTCTACTTGAGGTGTTGAGATGGTAAAAGGAAGCTTTATCTCTCTTATTAATAATCCTTATTGCTTTTGTTAAGCCATATTAACGAACACTAAGTTAGTTGTATTTCACAATTTATCTAATGTTAGATTTGTTGAAGTCAAAGGTAGCATCAATGGTGTTCCTTAAGGTTGCTTTTGGTAAGGATAATAATGGGGCGGAGTAGAGGTAGATCTACCGTAAACTACTCGCCCACATCTTTTCACTATTTGCCCCAAACCTGTCTCGCCTACAAAATGAGGTAAGTTGGGGCATCGTCCCCCCAATTCTCAAGGCATCAATGCCTTATATGGAAATTTGTAAAAAAAATAAAAAAATTCATAAAAATATTAAATTTTACATATTTAAAATTCAAATAGAAATAACATATAATATTTAATATAATCTAACTATATAAATCTGAAAATACATATGGTTTAGTAAACAATCTTAAAATACAAGGAAAATAATGAAGATACATGATGTCTAAATTAAGATAAACATTAAATTTTCTTTTTTTATTTTCATATAATAGTTAAATTAAAAAATTTTAAAAAAATAAAATTATTAAAAAGTATTTTAAATAGTTAAATTATTAAAAAATATACATATGTAATATATACAAATACTATTTATATAAATAAATTTGTAATTTTATATGTATAGAGCATCATAGGGTAAATTACACTAATATTGCCTCGAGCCCTAAATTTGCTCTAAGATAGAAACTTGCTTTATTTTTTACACAAGAGAGCAAATTATCTAACCATATCCTTGCCTTGTCGGGGCAAAATTTGTGGGGACAAGTATTTACCTTGCAATTTTGCCATCCTTAACTTTTACTATGTCATCTTGATCTTTTTATCTTATATACTTTTATCTTATTCAAAGACTTTTCCTAATGATTTTTATCTTATTTGAAGAATTTTCCTAATGGTAAGGCATGTAGATAAGTTTCAGTCATATTATAATTTTAATCGGTTTATATTTATTTCATTTGTTATTGATTAATAGTGAAAAATTCATTTAATTTTCTACCCATATTTATTTACTTATCTAAACTAATTTGTCTTCGCCTACATTTGTATAAGTCAAAACAAGCAATTTAAGATGGGTGATAAAATATTGCCCATCCTTAAATTTAGGCATGCTTTAACAAAGTGTATAAGGCCTCATCTTACTAGATATTTTATTAGAGATTTTCATCACTACTTTTTTTTACTTTCAAGGTTCTATAAGACCCTTTTCATATTAAGGCTCTGTTTCACGTAACTAGTTGATAAACTAGCTGATAACTGATAAGTTACTTGATAGCTGACAAGTTAGCTGATAGCTGATAGCTAATAACTGATAACTTATAGCTCATAACTGATAAGCTAACTAAAGTGTTTCATAAAATTAACTGTTAAATTAGCTAAAATTACAAAATGACATAAAAGGATATATTAATGGAAATATATATATAATTAAAATAATTTTTATTTATTTAAAAATAAAATTATATTAATGTAACTAAAAAGTTTAAATTAAAAATATAGTTTATAATATTTTATAAATTTATATATTTATTTACTTATATAATTTTTATTTTATTATTTATTATAAAATTATAATTACTTAAAATATAATTAATTATATTTTTTAAAAATTATTTAAATTTATATTATAAAAAGTATGAGTTGTAAATTAATAAAAAAAATAAGGATAGATTTGGAAAGAATTTAAAAAAAGGATAACTTATAAGTTATAAGCTACTCTAGGTAGTTTATTAAATTAGAACTTATAAGTTACTTGGAGTAGCTTATAAGTTAGTGCGAGAAACACTTTTGAAAGTTAGTTTATAACTTATTGACTAGGTTAATAAGTTATAAGTTAGTTTATTTATTGCGCGAAACGGAGCCTAAGTTGAGACTTACTCTTATAGCATTCCAATGAAACTATTTATCATGCCATAACCTAATAGTTGAGTGTATTCTTTTATTAACACACTGTACAATAACCTTTACCTTAACTAGAAAGTAAAAAGATAGAAGATGTCAATATTAGAAAGAATGTCAAGGCTCCTTCTATGTCAAAGTCTCATAAGTTTCAAAGGTTGATAGAGGATATAGCTTTACTAAGAACCAAAAAGTTATTAGTCAAAAAGCACAAAGCATTTCTTAGGGAGTTAAAACCTTAAGTTGCATGATTATGTAATTCTCAAAGTGCATGAGCATCAATAGGAAACTTACAGTAAATGGTGCCTCATGCTTACCTCTTTGCTTTATGAACTATCATGTTTAAGGAATTCATTAAGGTCGTGTGGCCAAAAGCTTGCTTTAGATTGATGAAGAATAACCATTTAATTCTAGTATGGTTTGCATCTAATAGTAGTTTTTATGTTTTAAGTTTTAATCAAATGTATTTTTTTATAGTTATACTTATAGGTTGTTCTTTAGTTTGACATTTCGATTCAAGCATGTAATCTCCTAGTTTGATACATCTGATATTATGATACTATTTGTTAAGTGATAAGGAAAAAAAATTCCTCACATACATGTATAAAATTGAATATGATCAAGAATAGTCTAAAAGTATTGATATGGTATAATCCATTCAATAATCATCCTATACATGTGTATTATCACATCCTTAAAAAATTAGGATATTTTATAATTGCATTTAATAATATTTTTCTAAATGTGGTAATTAATTATTTGTTATAGACATGGTTTAGGTAAAAGTTAAATTAAAGAGAATAACATTTTAAAATGAAAATAGGAAAAATAAAATTTCATATAAGTTAGTGTGTGATTAGATTTAAGTCAATGAGTATAAAGAAGATTTAAGAACTTATTTTCCTATTCTGCCTTTAGGACCCTCCAAAATTACTAATTTGCCTACAAAATATCAAGTCCACCTTATAACTCATTCCTCTTGAACTAGCACTCTAGAATTTTCCTCATTGGAGCTAGTGTTTCCCTTTCTCCTTTTGTCTAACATTTTCTCTTCAAATTCAATAAGGAAATTAGGTTTTCATCTTTAATTTATTAATAATAATTATCTTCAAGTGAGGTAAGCTAACTAAATTTTAACCATTAGTTAATAACTATGGAAAAATTTAGCTTGGAAAGAAGGAACATGGATTTGAGATTTTAAGCTGAATTTCTTTGTCTCATGTTAATAGAAGCAAACCAATCAAATTTCTAGATTCTCTTAATCTTTCCTTTAACAAGTAAGTGTATAATTTACTTAAAACATTGTTTGTGAGAATTTCTTGATAGTTTAATTTAAATGATAAATTTTATGGAAATGTGGAAATATGATGTTATAAGCTTATACTCTTATTTTTTGTATATTTTTTTTTGTTAATTCAAGTTAGGAAATAAAGGGTAAATGTCAATAGTACTGTGATTATTGAATTGTATATTGCATGTTAAGATTTTCTAAGTTTAAATGTCCATTAATTCTGCAAAATTCAAGTAAACTTGGAAATTACCAAGTGGTATTTAGATATAACCTTGAAGGTTATCCTTTGGGGTGGTATTCAAATACCTTATTCTAGTATGTAACGAGGAATTCACCTCTACTCTTAGGTATTCAAGTATCATACTTGATCACCTAAGTTTTAATGACTCTCTACCTAGATATACTTGTATACAATACTCAAGTATGGATTTTTGGAGCCTCATATTCAAGTATTATACTTAGGTACTCCTTTTTATTAAATTGAATCTTGCATCTTAATTTATTAAGCTATTACATCTTAATTTAGGGTACAAGAATGAGTAATTAATGATATTTAACCCATCTAATTAGTAAGGGCGAATTATAGAACAAATTTACAAATGAGATGAAATGTGAAATTGTAAATAAATACATATATATAGTTGTGTGTGGAAATTGTTTAGAATTGCCATTTATGGTAAGGTACTATTGTGATCATTTTAAAATTTGATTTTGTAAAATGTGATAAAAATGGGATTATGAATAATATGATAATGAATCCTTAATAAGAGATGTATTGTTGTTTGAAAATATAAACATAGAGGGATTGGTATAGAATTATAGGGGTATAATCTCAAATTGAATTTGAAAATAAAAACATTTATGAATAGATAAAGTTCTTAGAAGGATAAGGTAGGGTGTCTGAATGGCTAAGGTTAAATAAAGGTACAAGATGGATTGCTTGTATGTTATTTATTATTTTAAGCATTATATATTGCTGTGTGACTTTTATGAATGTGAATGATGTTTGGAGTAATATTTATTATTGCTTGCTTTTATGATTCTACATTGCTTGTTATTATAACTGAATGGAAACGTTGTATAGCATATGATGAACTAGAAACTTAGTTATAAGTGGATGTTGTTAATTATGTGTACTTATATTATACAAAAATGGTTGTATAGTTATGTATATTTTTATTAAGTAAATTATCTACTTATTAAGTTTATGACCTACTATTTTTATTTAGAATATTTTACAAATATACTCGTAAAAGCTTTACCTCCACGAGTTGTTTATAAATGAAAGTTCATTGGATATTTTGTATTAAGCAGCCATAATTGAAACTAGATTATAAATAGAAATGGTTCAAACCTTATAAGAGTAATGCTAATTAATGACAATTTAAACTCCATTGAAAATATTCTTTTAAAATTATTTATTAAATTAATTTATTTATTAGTAACCATGTAATAATAGTAGAACAAGGTAGATCATATTAGTAAAAATTGAAAAATAGAAACAGATTTCATGCCATTTATGATCAAATGAACCATGTCACTTACAAACACATGCACATACATGAGCATACATAAGCACACACACTTTGTTTTAATTGTTGCATTATATTATGAAAAGTACAGGTGAAAGTAAATTAAATTGAGGTGAGCTATTTTAAAATAGTTTAGACTTATAGATGAAGCTAAGGCTAAGCTGACAAAGGAGTTGAAATAGAATATATTAAGGTTTCACATGAAATTTTTAATTTTGGAAATATTAAATATGAATTTTAAAAAATTAAAAAAATATAGGAAAAATTTTCAATTTTTTTCTAAATTTGGGATGGTTAAACATAAAGGACACTTCATCCTTAGTTCAACCTATTTTAAAAATATTTAGTTTGATATAATTTGTAAAACTACAATAAAGCTTAAAATTTAACCTAGCTTAATTCATATGTAATTTTTTTAAAAAAAATTAACTTAACTAAATAGTTTATATAAATGTCTTAACTATTAATAATCTTTTTTTAGAAATGTTATTAATAATTAAAGTTAAAGGTGAGCATAAATTTTATACCTAATTATATCCATCTGAACTGATGAGGTACTTTTATCTTTAGTAGGTTGTTATTGAATAATGGATAATTTTTTGTTAAAAATGTCCTAAAAATTGGACATAAAGGTCGATTTTGGGTTCATATCACTAAATTCACACATAAATAAAATTGACTGTAAAAATAATTAATCATAGAATTTTTTTTCTTTCTCTTTTAATATGCTCTACATTTTTTTTAAAAATAATTTGATATGCTATTATAGACTTGCAATACTACTTTTAACCAAAGTGTTAAGTTTCTTTTTTATTATTTTCTATTTATTCATCCTTATCTCTCAAACTTTTATTTCTTTCATAAATCCATTAGCATATCTTTCTATTTTTCATTTGTTTCTTTTTATTTTAGATCACTTGGTGCTGCAGTCCATTTAAATGGATTTCAAGCTTTTCTCTTGCTTTTGAACTCCTTTTTCTAAATGAGATCAGTTACATTTTACAATTTGTTGTGATGTGAGCACCTTCATACTACTCAAAAGTTTACTGTTAGAGTGCGATAGAGATTTTAGCACCAACAATAGAGGAGAAGGAAGACAGAAAGCATAGGGTGCAACAATCTAAAATCATCAAAACCCATAAAATCTGAACACCACCTAATTATATTAGTTTATTTGAAGTTGGAATAGGCTAAAATTGATTATTTATCTTCCTACCATGATGTGGTTAGTTTAAATTTGGCTTTAAAACTACCTGTGCTTAGCCTTAATTAAAATACTATTTAAATATAACTACTCCATTACCAAAAAAATAAAGTACTTTTATAACAATTATAAATTAATTATTTAAATAATTACAATATAGTATTATAATATAATCTAAAATTAACAAAAGAAGAAAGTTTTAATGCTCTTTCATGTGTTTTTCAAAATATGTATTTTTTTTCCTTAAGAATATGCATCATTTATATAATTAGCTAATATAGAATTATAGGAGCTAGCTTGTTAAATTAGTAAGCAAGGCTTTGAGTTATTAGCTAATATTATTGAGTTCATAATAATCCTAGAATTATTTGTAAGTAATTTTTTTTAAGAATTGCTATATATGCTAAAATAATATGTTGAAGTTAGTTTCAAAATAACAATAGTATTTATCTACCTTTCATCTAAAAGTGTGTCCAAATTTTGTTCTCAATCTTATAGCTATAAATCATCTAATTTCACTTCAAAAGTAATATCATTTTCCTTTCTTTTTATTTTCTTTCCAACCTTTACCCTACTTGATTACAAATTAAAGCAAATATTGTCATACCATTACTTCTAAACTTAGAGTAATGCAATCATAAAAATATAAAAGGGATTATAAAATTTTCCAAACTATTATGGAAAAGATTATATAATCTTCCAAATGGTTGATATAGAATTTTTTTTACATTAAAATTTAAAAAAAAATAGAATATAACATTGTGAAAAATTTCTTTGGTTTTCACCTTTACATAAGTTAATATTTATAGACATTAATTTGTAATCTATTCTTACTTCGATATTTAAAAAATTTTTTTTTGTTCACTTCTATTTGAATTACAAAATTTTATTTCCTTCATTCTTATCTTCTACTCATTTAAAGATATGGCTCAAATTATTGAGTTTTATTACATTAAAAGGTTGTTTGATTCAATTAGATAAAGGAGAATAAATCAACAAAGAGAAGAAAGAAAAGAATAAAGACCTAGGATTATCTATTTTGTTTAGTCTAACTAAAAAAAGGAATTAAGTTCCCTTAATTCATATTAATAATTAGTACACTAAGAGAAAATTAACTTAATTTTCATTATTAAAATAATTATTATATTTGTTATATTTTATTTCTATTATTTAAATTTGTTTTTATTAACTTAATCTTTGAAAGACCTATAGTCTTTGATGGAAAAAAAATAACTATACCAACTAATACCTTTTAATCTTAAGATAATAATGTTTAATAAAAGTTTCTACTAGTTCAGAAGGGAAACCTTTTGTTAGTAGCAAAACGATAGATCAACCTTTGTTCAAACTTTATCAGATTTCTAAACAAAAATAAATAAGTCTATCATAGAAATAAAAAATAGTTAGGGTAGAGTAAATGATCCGAGATCTAGATAAAAAACTAGGAAATATAGTCATCCTAGAAACAAATGAGTATTCCCCAATTTCTGCTAAATCTGTCACTCGTAAAATTCATACCTTAGATAAGCTTTTGAAATATCTTCAAAGGATTGTCAAGAATTAAAAATAGAAGCGATAAAAAAGGAAATTAACTAAAAAGTACCTCAAAAGTTATATTGTCCCAAAGCTACATTCTTTAATCAAACTATAGAGGAAAAACTCCAAATTATTTAGAATTTCTCCAATGGAAATAACATCTATGAATGGAACATACTTGAATACTCTTCAATAAATTACCACAATCAGTACAACCTATCAAGCAACCTATAAAAGTAATGACTTGGAAGTTGTTCACATCCTAATTATAGGTTTTGCATGCTAACTCAAAGGATGGTGGGATGAATATTTCATTGAAACTGAAAAGGTACAAATTTTATAATCTATTAAAGTTAACCCTTAAGGTTTAGTAATAATGATGGACTACTAATTCCTGATGCTGTAAATACTTTTATTTACATCATCACCAAACACTTCATAGGAAAATCTAGTTTATGGAAGGACAAATAAACTAAACTTTTATCAAATTTAAAGAATAGAACCTTGTCAAACTTTAGATGGTATAAGGATACCATTTTTAGTAGAATTTACTCTAGGTTTGATAGTAACTAAACTTTTTAAAAGGAAAATTTTTTTACAGGTCTTTCTAGATCCATAAAAGATAAAGTTAGAAACAAAATTAAATATTAATTTAGTGGATAAATCCCTTATGAACAAATTACTTATGGATAATTAGTAAGTTATGTACAAAATATTACTCTTAAAATATGTCAAGATGACAAAATCTAGAGGCAACTAACTAAGGAAAAGTCTTAAAATTGTAACCTTCAAGCTAAAGCATAAGCATAAAGCTAAACAATAGGTTGAGTCTAGGAAATTAACTCACCCAAAACCCTATAGGGAGCAATATCATACGAGAAGAAGAAAACCTAAGTATACTCTCTTGCTAAATCAAGATATCCGACCAATTTGCTTTAAGTGAAACAAGCTAAGTCATATAGCTAAATACTATAGAATAAATAGGAAGATTAGAAATTTTAAACTTGATGAGAACATTCTCAATCAAATAAGCAATTTATTTATTGAAGAGTTGTTTGATTCATAAGAGTTTTCAACAAAGTTAATTAGGTTTAAGTAGCAACATAGCTTTCAAGTGATGATAAAACTTCTTCAGAAATAGAAGAATTTTCATTAAAAGAGGAAATAAACACTCTTACTAGAGAACAAGATCTTTTTTGGGACATTATCAGTAACCTATGTAATAATAAACAAAAGAAAGATTATCTCTAGAAATTCAAACAAACCCTAAATAAACCCTTACTTTCCTATAAAGCTCTTGTATTAAATGGGTACAACTTTAAATATGTTTTGGATAAATTTAGATTAAAATATTGTAAACCGATAACCTTATAAGATTTATGATCTAAGATAAATCTTCTTAAGATAAAAATTAGAGAAATTAAATAGCAACAAGAACTTCATAATTTAGTTTTCTTCAAATTAGTCAAGGGTAATTAGGACATAAAAATTGTAACTCTTTTTTATATAGGTGCAAATTTAAATTGTAGACAAGAAAGATTAGTGCCCATAAAATTCTTTGAGAAAACTAAAGAAAGTTTTAAGTCTACTAATGGTTCTCTCCTCCAAATTACTTACAAGCTCCCAAATGTAGAAATAGTTAACTTATCCTATAAAACCAAGCAATCATTCTTACTGGTAAAAAATCTATCTAGTTAGAAGAAGGAATAACAATAAAGGTTCCAGGAGAAAAGAGAATTTTTCAATTTATAAGAGAATCAATCTTCAAAGAACTCAATCTAGTTAAATGCAATGAAAATTAAGTTAGTTATCTTTCTAAAGAACTATCCTTTAGGAAGATAGAATAGTAGTAAGCTACTCCACTTGCCCAGGAAAAAATCAAGTCCTTAGAAAATTGAATAGTTCACTAAATTTGCTTTGATCTTTTAAGTGCCTTTTGAAAAAGAAAACAACATATGGTAGATTCACTATATGAAAATAATTTTTTAGAAAAGTAAATCCCTACCAAAGTTAGGTCAATCCAAGTGAACTGAAAACTTTTGAAACAATGCCAGAAAGAAATGATTAGTTTTATTACAAAAGGGATTATTAAGAAAAGTAAAGTCCTTGGTCATGCTTAGCATTTTATGTCAATAAGAATGCTGAAATTGAACAAGGCATTCCAAGAGTTTTAATCAATTACCAACCTCTTAATAAAACTTTCTAGTGGATAAGGTATCTAATCGCAAATAAAAAGGATCTTTTAATTCAGTTGCACTTTACAAGGACTTTGCAAAGATATTTTCAAAATTTGATATAAAATTTAATTTTTGGCAAATTCAAATAAAACTTGATGATATGTATAAAACCATATTTACAGTCTCATTCGAGCAATTTGAATGAAATATAATACCTTTTGGCTTAAAGAATACACTCCTAGAATTTTAAAGAATTATAAATGATATTTATAATCTTTTTATAAAATTTTTTTTTATAAAATTTATCATTGTCTACATTAATAATATTTTAATATTTTTTGAAAATATAGATCAATATTTTAAACATCTAAATGTCTTCCATGAGATCACAAAAAAATGAAAAAATGATTTAGTTGTTTCAAAAATAAAGATCTCTTTATTCTAGACCAAAGTAAGATTTCTTAACCCTTATATTTTCCAAAGAACTATTACTCTAATTGAAAAAATAATTCAATTTGCTGATAAATTTCTTGATAAAATTATCGACAAAACTTAATTATAAAGATTTTTGGAATGTTTAAATTATGCCTTTGACTTCTTCTATCAAATATCTAATTTGCTGAAGCCTCTCTATGATAATTTAAAAAATAATCCTTTTCCTTGGATAAATATTCATACAAATATTATTAGAAAAATCTAGTCTCGAGTCAAAAGTCTCCTATACTTGTATATTGTAGATCTGATTGCATAAAAAATTATTGAAATTGATGCATTGGATATAGGATATGGTTGTATTTTTAAACAAGTTAAAAAATGGAAAAAAAGTAGTTGCATTCACTTTAAATTACTAAAATGATGTACAACAAAATTATTCAACTCCAGAAAAAGAAAATTTTGATAATTGTTCTATATATACAAAAATTTCAAAGTGATTTATTAAACCAGAAATTAAAAATTCGTGTTAATTACAAATTTGTAAAGAATATTTAAAAAAAATGTTTAAAATATTATATCAAAACAAATTTTTGCAAGATAACAAACAATTTTAAGCATCCTTGATTTTGAAATTGAGCATATCAAAGGTTTTTCAAATTCTTTACTAAATTTTCTTTAAAAAAATTCTATAAGAAAGATAATCATGTCACCTTAACCTTCCTTCGAACCTAAATTCTCAAAATACAAAGCCAAATTCCAAAAAAATAGGGGAAATAAGTAGTAACCTCCGCTTTATCAAAACCTAAATCAAACCTTAAATTTACAGAAGTTAATGATTTCAACTTTTTGGTTGAAACTTTCCAAGCATTTGCCTTTTGCTTCAAAAATTCCTTCAAATTAAAAAGAAATAGATATAACCAAAGAGAAAGATGTAAAAGAACTAATCTTTAGCCCATAAAAAATCCTTTAAATTATAGCTAAGAATAAATCCCAAATGACAATAGATAGAACTTTCTCAAAAACTATTGCAATTGTTGAACCTAAACCCATCAAAATAACTACCAAATGCCCAAAGTCTTTTTCTAAAAAAAAAAAGCCAACTTTTGGAGTAAAGATCCCAAAAAGCTTCATTCAAAAATCTTTCTAAAAAGATAGCATTTCATCTTTGAATCGCCATTCCATACTCAAGAATTTTATAAGCATATTTTAGATTATTCTACCTTGGCAAAAATCAAACATAAACTAAGTAAGGATAATCCAAATTTTGTGACTCATTCAACTTTTAAAATTTTAAAAATTCTTACTTTTACTAATTGGGTCATAGAACCTTTTTCAATGAAAAAATTTATAAAACCTTTTCATCCATACTTGATAAGGTATCCATTATGGAATTATCAAAAGACCTTGTATAATACTATCTTTTCCAAAATAAAACTTTGAAACATTCTTAGTTGTTTTATTTTCTTTAGGACACCAAGTATTAAATCCCAAATTGGTTCATAAGATGGTAGAACATCTTTGGACTGATTGAAAAAATCTTTTCAAAAAGTATAAAAGAAGAATAGGATATATTTAAATTTTACTTTGATAATGAACATCAGGACAACTTTCCCGTGCTTATCCAACTTTTCCCTTAAATTGGTCTACCATGAGCTTATTCTTGGAAATACCAATATGGTCCAAGTCCTTATTGCAAATTCCCATTCTTTCAAAGGCAAAGATCTAGCAAATGGTGGACTAACTATAACCAATCCTTTAGGGCACACAAGCCTAAAATTATGAAATGGTTTTCCAAGAAACCTTATTTTCATAACAGTGCAAACGAAGGTACTAGTTACTTCTTATTGAACAAATCCTAGTTTGTAACATCTTTAGCCTCCTCCTTAAATAAACAGGATTATATTTCACAATTAAAGAATATGCTCCTGTTACTAAAGATTAAAGATAAGGTAGAATCCAAATGCTCAAATAGCTCAAATAAAAAATTTAAGAACTATGCCTAATCCAATGAGAATGATTGCTTTGGAATTGATCTTGGTGAAAATAAAGATTTAACCTAACAACTCATCCAATTCCAAATCTAGAAACCTACCAAATTCTACACTTAAAAAAATTGCATTATGAGTAATATGAGTAAAATTAGAATAGCCACAACCAATATGTGAAATAAGCCAAAGTAGAAAAGTCGTAGTCCTATAATGACTAAAATGGAAATCTTTGGCAAAATAAGGAATCTCTATCAATTGAAGGACAAAAATTTAATGTAAATGTCATTGTAGCTTTTAAGTTATTGTACTCAGTATACTATATTTGTAGGAAATCATTGTACTTAGTAACTATTGTAGTTTCAAAATCTGCTTATAAATAAGGCATATCTCAAATGTAAACATTTATTCATCTAGATTACTAGTGTTTTATCTCCTGAAAATTTCTTTGTAAACTTTCTTTTAATTTATTTCTATATTTTGACTTCTGCATTTGCATAGCATACATTTCATTTTAGTAGGCCACCTATGATCCTTACTTCTATTTCATTTTCCTCTTCCCTTGTAGCCTTTCCTCAATTCTAGTATCAGAGTTAAGGGGAAAGTAAGGATAGAAATATGAATAAATTATATTTGCCTTCATGAATTATATATTAACATTTGAATATGAATGAATTCTATTATTATTATTATTATTATTATTATTATTATTATTATTATTCCAAAACCTAGAATGAGGGAATTGGACTACCTAATAAATTGGGTGAAACCATCATTACTTCATATAAAATAATTCCATTGAGAGAAAATAGACAAAAAATAATTTTTTAACCAAACATATACAAAGAAAATGTAAATCTTGAATTCTCATTTCCTAATTATCTAGAATAATACAGTCCTAAATGACAGTAAGATTGTCTCATCTGTCTCCTTTAATCATCTCAAACTCAAGCTACTTTTAGATTATTACAACTTACATGGCCCCAAAGAAAGAATGCAATCAAGCATTAAATGTTAATTGCTTCCTTTAACTCCTCCTTCTAATCTAATCTCAACTATTAACCCTCTGTCTATTTTGTTTTAGAGGCAAATACCTACAAAGAATAAAAAAGAGCAATTACATATATACATGAGACTCTGTGTCTCTTACTTGCAAAGATCCTGAAATCCCATGTATTCATTCCGCTTAATCTGCTCAACCAAGTTTGATATGCCAACTCCACCTACACACACAAGAACTTAAGTGAAAACCACACACACATAATTTACTGCTGAGAAAAGAATGCCTAACTTACATGCTCGGAGTAAAATAAATAAGAAAAGTATGGCGATCGCCTCCGGGGTTTAGTTAAATTATTATTTTGCAAAGCTCTTTTTGAATTTAAAAATTTACACAAAATCCAAAGCCCTTTTTTTTAGTGAGAGTAAAAAGGTAGAAGTAAAACACTTGATGCGAGAGTTAATCAAACTTCAATCCCGTAGCCAAAGCTCATCTTTCAAAATAAAAAATATAGAATATTTAAGGTATTTTGTGTTCAAAGATGAAATTTAAGGGCAATGTCTTTTTATTCGTTAAGGAAAGTCTTGAAAGTTTTGAAGCCACATGTGAGGTTAGTTTGGCTTTCAAAATTAAAGGGGAGTTCCGCATAATATTTTAAACTTTAGGGCAGAGTATTTTTCTGAAATATGACAGCTTGTACACTTACCCAATGCAAATGCACTAGCAAATATTGTGAAGGCTAGAACAAAGATGATTAAAGATGCCCTTCCAAAAGTATTGACCAGCTTGTTAATGATATGCTGCCCTATGTATGCTGCAATGGCTGCCACAAGGGTGAGGTAGAGAGCTGCAAAGCAGAATGCACAATGCAGTCACTTGAAGATTATTCACACAAAAAGAAAGCTAAGAAATGGGTAGAAACAAAATAACAAAAGTGTCTCTAATTCACCATAAGGAACAGGGAAACGGTTCAAGAGGTAATATTGTACAACAGAGAGAGAAGCAGAAAATGTCATTCCAAAGCTGGCTGTGGCACTTGCTACCTGCACGACAATTCGCATATAAAAAGATTAAGGAAAAAAAAAAAAGCCTAACAATTAGAGTCCGTTTGGAGTGCCTTTAGAAAAGAAGTTTTTGTTGAGCTTGCTTTTTATTCTAAGGGCCGAAAGTTACTTTTCAATTTTTATACAAAAATGACGAGGAAGTTCCAATCCAAGTCCCTCACTACTATATCACCACTTAGTAGCTTGGGTTGAAGTTATTTTAGATTTGGATACACTAAATGAAAAGCATATTTCTAATTATAATATTTTTTTAAAGTAATTCTGACATTGGTAAAGAAAAGGTAGTTACAAACTGTCATATATGGTCTACTAATAGATAGATTGATCTCTAGTAATAGGAACTTGAAGCCTACTTCTTGGGCAGGCAGGCACGCACGCACACACACACTAAAGAGAGAAGGAAAGCCAAATTCACCTGAGGATGAATTCCCAACTCTATAAATAGAGGACCCATGACAAATCCACCACCAATTCCAAGTAATCCACCAATAATTCCACCCAAAAGGCCACAAACACTGGAGAGAACAAGATGATGCAATTGCCAATTGGTGCAGTGATCTCCTTTAGAACCAACAGCTTTCCATCCCTGATATAGTCCTACAGCTTGGTAGAGAAACACCCCAAGAGAAACTGGTATCTGCAGATCATGATAAATAAATAAGTATAGTTTCTAGATTTTCAGCAGCTACGTTATGATCCTGCTTGTTGCATGCGTGCATCCCCATACACGTAATCTTGAGAGGAGAGCAAAGAAAGGATAAAACTATGTACTCTAAGAGGTACCTGTGACAAATTGAGTATCCAATATATGATTGAACAAGAAGCTGTATAAATCTGTCAAAAGTGGGTGACTTCAATGGTTAGTTAAAGGAAATATAACCAGAAAAATGAGTAAAAACTGCAAGTGCCAAAAAAAAAATGGAGGAATTTCACTATTTAGTTTCAGAACCTATATAAACATCTCTTGAAACATAAGATAATGCTACACTTGAACCCAAATTGAAACTTTTCTTCAATAAAATGATGAGAAAAGACAATTATAGATTCAAATGAAATAATATGTATCAATATAAGTTATTCTAAGTATTTTGTGAGAAAATAGATACTTTGATTGAATTCAAATAGCTAAATTTTGACCGAAGAAAAAGTTAAATTTTAATGTGTTATAGATTTTTAGCCGTCTAAATTTAATGAAAGCATATCTTTGATAACAAAATACTTAAATTATTATATATTATTCGTTTTGAATATATAATCATCTTTTCTTATCATTTTATTGAAAAAATATTCAAATTTGATTTTAAGTGTAACATTATTTTATATTTCAAGTGAGGTTTGTATTGATTTTGAAATTAGAAAGAAAGTTTGTATAATTTCACTAAAATTAGGGGAGGTCAATATGTTTTTCTTCTAAAAATAATTACAGTTTAGGGTGAAAGAAAACTACCTTGGCAATTTGTAGGGCAAGGTACACAACCCAGACAAGAGAAAGTAGTCCAAACTCCTTCCAATAGATATTGTCCAGAACGGAGCCCTGAAAAGTATATAATGAAGTATTATAACATTTGAAAGACTTAAGATATAAAATAAAATCTTGCCATGCCAGACTAAGCCCAACCTCAGGCTTTTTAGTATCACTTTGAGGCTTACTGCAGGGACCTCCAGGAAGAGACTTGTAATCTGCTTGCTCACTGCTGGTGGCTGGAAGAAAAGAGAAATTGCATCTGTTGATTTGATAACCATATCAAATCCATTCAGGTAATGATTCAATTAAAGAACTCACCAGTAGACTCTAGAAGTTTGGCAGTCTCCTGAATGTTGATATCAAAAGAAATTATTTAGTGGCAGAATTAGAGTTCAGCCCAAAAGCATAGTTCCTGTAAAATTGGTTTGAAAAATACTATGGGTACTGAAAATAAGATCTGAAATTGAGTTCCAAATTTTTTGTATCCATTGGATTAAGCTTTACAAATTTGTCCCATTATACTGTATTTAGTAATAGTCCTCAATTTATATTCAAAATCCAACTTCAGTGCATATAACATTGTTGATTTGGTATTAATAACAGCTTAAGATTTTGCAATTCACATTAACAATAATGCACAGAACACCAGTCAAATATCAAATTTGTTGGCAAGTTAATGAGGTTTCTTGACTCCAGGAAAAAAAAAAGTTCACCGAACAAAATCTGTCATGGATGGCATTATATTAAAAGCATATTATCAATGGTTTTAGGCCAACATGTCCTCAAGACCTTCCTTTTGCCCCTCACTTGAAAGAAAGAGTTTGAAGTCTTATCCAGGTTTCTTGATGAAGGACATTTTCACCAGAGTTATACATAAATTTGAAGAATGTACCTCTTTCATTATGGTTTCCTTTTTCCATGCCTCAACACCTTTGAAGTATGCCTTGACTGAGGTGACTGTCGGATCAACCAGATACCCATACAAGGCAAAGCAATTGCATCAACAAGGTAAAATTATAAGCAGAGTTGAAGGGTACATTTGTTTTTCGGAAGACATTTCTTATAGGAAAATTTCATATGCTTCTATATGAATGAAGGAGTAACATATTTTTTCCATACCTTATTACTAAAAAAAATGATACTTAGAGTTATAGTAATTGAAGAAAACAACTTCCTCTTTGAAAAAAGAAGAAGTTGTCTTTCTGCAAATTTATTATATTTAGCATGAGACTTATAGAACATTTTTTATAATCTTAATCATTTATAATTATATTCTTATAAAAATGTTTTCTACCGAAACAAAAAAAGCAGAAGTCTATGTAAAAATTCTACAAACATTACCTATAAAAAGAATAATTAGAAGAACAGTAATCATCCAGTCTGCAAATATCACACTAAAAGCGACTCCTATGCTGATACCCAGCAGGAGCATGGGCTGGATAAGCAGAACTAAGTTGTAGTCAATAATGGGTATGTTGAGCATTGGATGCTTTAGCTTCAAGTTAAAGTAAACGGTTGAGATTGCTGCACCCATGATCATACCTGAAATAGAGACAAAAAATTGAGGAAAAACGATGATGAATGCACTTATCTTTGTATACTTAAGTGCACTCATGTTCATAGTAGGCAAGATCTACATGAATATGAAGCAAGGAAGCAAGTAACATACAAGAGTTAACTGTAAAAAAATTTTATGAAACATCAACAGATTTTGAAATTTTAAGAGGTCCAGTGTAAAACTTCTATACATGAATATGAAGATATCAATAAGCTAGTCCACTCTTTGCCTTTGGCTTAGGGTATACTGTGCGATAATATTGTAAGATAGAATGAGTAAATGTAACATTATAATTCATTGAACATCCATTTGCAAATATTGGGATCAAATTCCAAAAGCAACTGCAAGGCAAAGCCTTGACAGTTGACACCAAATGCCACGTGAATCAAAGATTTTTGGCTGAGTGTAGGAATAGTTTCAACCAAAATCTGTTCGGCACAATAGTAGGTTGCAAGCACAAGTTTGGGATATTTTGTATTTCATAAAGCCTTTGAAAGAAACAATCAGACCATTTTTTAGAATAATTATTGTGACAAGGACGACGGCTGCTTACATTTTGAAATAGCTGCTGCTGATTTTGGATCAAACCCAATTA
This sequence comes from Sindora glabra, assembly GCA_020226215.1. Lineage (NCBI taxonomy): Eukaryota > Viridiplantae > Streptophyta > Magnoliopsida > Fabales > Fabaceae > Sindora > Sindora glabra. The sequence continues at coordinate 31,407,567 of CM035227.1, read as the reverse complement.
TCAGGATTAGCATTGGCACAAAGATGCCACCGCCACCCACACCTCCTACACTGCCAAATGCTGCTCCAAATGATCCAATTATGGTGCCAACAATGATATGCCACCCAAATTTCATTTCCTGTGAGTGGAATCAAGCAGAGTTGCAGAACCCATGATTAATCAAACTTCAATTCAACATTTCTCAATCTCTTGTCATTGTGCATCCGCACATACAAGTAAGCAGAATATCATATCCTAAGGATTTGTTTGGACCAGAGAAAATGGATGAAAAAGAAAGAGAGGAAAAGGAAGAGTAAAATAAATTTTAAAAAATAAAAAATAACCCCCATTTTTTTATTTTGAACAGTGCTTATTTTATGTAGTTCTATGAAATATATCTTCATGGCCTCTCAAAATCAATTACAAGTGATAGTAATTGACGTGAGAAAGCATAAACTTATAAATTAAGCGCCTTTAAATTGTAATATGCACTTAGAGAATAAAGTAAAATATTATAATTTTTTATGAGAGAATCAAAAGAGTGAGTACTTACAAATTTAAAAATTATTTTTTAATATATTATTATTAATTTAATTCTAGACCTTTAATTTTTTTCATCAAAAATCATAATGTCTTTATCTCTAAAATGCATCCTACACTTTGAACAGTCGAATCCTAGATCTAGATGCCTGAGTACAAACAATGATTGTTATTCTTCATTTCCAGACTCTCAAACAAACTATAGAAGTTCAGTCGACCTGAAATTTTTTCTGACATGGATAGGCCATGAACGTTTATCATCAAGTAGGATGAAAAAGAAAGAGGACATGTAAACTGATCTACTAAATAACTCGAATAAATCTCAGCAGTCCTATACAAAATCGTAGCTACTAATAGATTCAGAATAGCACTCCAAGACGTTAACTGAGCCTTAAGGAAGGCTTCATGAAGTAATTAGATATGTAAGAAACTTACTGGCCAAGCATGTTGATGTTGGTTCCCTGCAGATTTTTCAGGCCTCCACAAGAAATCCATAGCTTTCACCAGGAAATTAGGATAAAATTCTGTATTATTCACTCCAGAAACTTCACTCTCCATGCTTCTTCTAGCAGAAACAAGCACAAAAGCTAGTACAAGCATTGAAGCGTGCCTAAAACACCACAAATTGGCTCCCACTTCAGCCATTGAGACCCAGATAGTCTGTGTTGCAGTGGAAGCACTTTTTGCTTGAAATTTAGGCTCCAATTATTTTGCTGCTGCCGCTATCTTATCATATTGTCCCAGCTTTTCTCTTTCTTTTAAGGCCGTTGCTCGATAGCCGTCTCTCTGTCAGCATTTTAATCAACGCTGGTTACAGGGTCAGGTGATTTAAGTATCAGTGCCGACATTTTTAGTTCACATGATTATGTGTAGGCTGCGTTTGGATAACAGCTTTGCTGGTTTGACTATTGCTGATTTTGACGTTCTTCAAAATGCCAAAACTCAAAATATTGAGGGGGAAGCATTTTGAGTTAGCTGATTAATGAAAATGATATTGCCTTTGATAAATTTTCATATTTTTTATTTCATTCTTTATAAAAAAATTAATAATTATAAGAATTATATTAATTTAATTTTAAAAAAAATCTAATATATAATAATATATTATTTATAAAAAATATAATAATTTAATAATAAATTATAATAATTATAAAAATTATTTAATTTTAAAAAATATAATAATTTAATAATTAAATTATAATAATATATTATTTATAAGAAAATTTAATATATTAACTAATATATAGAATTTAAAATATTGAAATAAAATAATATTTAAATAACTTATAAAATATATTCATATCTTTTTATATTATTTTATATTCAAACAGCTAATACAATTAATTAATTAAATCAATTAATATAATCAGTCATCAACTAATAATTAATTAAATTAATTAATCATTGCAACTATTAATTAATTGATAAACAAAGTCATAATCTTCCGCTGAGATCCTTCTGCGACTGGGAATCTACCAAATAACTCCAAACAAAATTTTCGCTCGAGATACTAACGTTTGGGATTTATGATCGGCATTCTTGACTTACAACCTGTCAAAATTAATTTTTTTCTTGCACTCTGATCCCAATGAAGATGTGGTTTCCGAAACTGACATCACTGTAATTAGAATGACAGCACAACAATAGCGCCAGATTTTGATTGTTTAACCGTTAGCCTTGGTTTCCGAAAATTATTTCTCGGAATGCTACGTCGTAAAATTTATTTACCGATATGCTTATACTTTTTATAAAAAGACGATCAAGGACAGGTCAAGCCCGTGATTAGTGGCTCTGATCACATGGTGATCAGGCCTGATCACAGTGAGTCAGGCCATGTGATCAGAGCCACTGATCACGAGGTAGACCAGTCCGTGACCGCTGCATGCCTCTGTCCAGTTGCCTGCATGCGCACCACGTGTCCTGAAGTGGACACGTGTCGAATGCAAATGACCCATAACCATGAAGCCCTTCCCCTTGACTACCACGTGTCGAATACCCCTATGCTCTCGTGACACACGCACGCCCTACAAAAACCCCTCCTCTCCAGCACCTCTTCACACACTCGCACAACAATCCTACTTCCCAGCACCCCAGCAGCCATTTTCTTAAAAAAACCTTCTTCCGCAGCAAATATCCTCTCTATCAACAATTCAAAATACGATCTTCAACGGCGATCACATTTTTTAAGGAGCGTTATACAGGTAAGATTACTTAAGAAATTTGAATCTGTTAGTTTAAGTAATATATATTATTTTCAGGTCATACGAAAATATAATATATGTCTAGTATAATTTTTTTTACAAGTATTCCCTCATTATAATTGACATTATTAGTAGGCATTGTAACAATGTTGTTATTATTTAATTTGATTATGTATTTTACTTCTATGTTTGTATTAATTAATTAATTTGATTTGTTTATTATGGTATTTATATTGCTTTAATTTACTTTTATTATTATATTTTTATGTATTATTTTCAAGTGCTGATATTATTTAATTTTCTTATATTATTCTGATATCTGAGTATATTATCATATTTCTAATTTGACTAAATTGTGCATGTTGTTCAAATTATTATAATTTTAATTATTAGGCTTGTAGGTTGAGTATTATTAAAATAGAAAATAAGAAATCCAAATAGTTACAAATGTTTGAAAGAAATAGTAAGATTTCTTAATAATAAATTATTATTAAGAAATATTAGTTAAACTTTGTTATACTTTGAGATTTTTAAAATACTTTTGCATACCATAAATCTTAATTTAACTAAGAATAGATATTGAAATATATGTAACTTTATTTTGATTAAGAATAAATAATTGTATAATTAAGATAAATATTATACAGATAAGTTCAGGTAATTTTGAAATAATCGAAATAATGTTAGTTGATGGCTTAAAAGTAAGGAAGAAATTACGAAAGGACACAATATTGTCCTTAACCTATTGACCTTTAAAATAATATTATAACACACTAAATGCTGCAGTAGTCTTTATTTTAATATGCTTATATTATTTAAAATTTTTATTATTATTATGATGTATTAGTACGTTACTAATTTTTATTTATAATAAGATGAAATTTTATATTTGAGTAAATTAAAATAGTACAAATAAAGCCTAACTTATAATTGTTATTGTAGTTGTTATTATATTGTTCATCTTAGTAATTTTATTTTATCCAGCAACAGCATAATTTTTATAATTGTTTAATAGTAATCATTATTATGTCATTGATATTTAAATTAAAATAATTTATTTAATTTATAATAATATTTACTTAATATTAATATTTTAATGTTATGTGTCAAAGTAAGTACAAATTAATAAACATATTTATCAATGTTTTATACCTTCTGTAAGATTTTTTTTTTTCATTTATTCTTTTTAATTATATTATTCTTAACCTAAACACTACCAAGTAATGTAAGTTTAAGGTTTCAAGAAAATCTTTTTGGTACCGATGTTTTTTGAAAAAAAAGTAAGATTCATTAATAATAAATTATTATTAAGAAATATTAGTTAAAGGTATAATGTTATACTTTGAGTTCTTTAAAATTTTATTGCAAACCATAAATCTTAATTTAATCAAGAATGAATATTGAGTATTTTACTTCAATTATTTTTATTATCGAAATATATGAGTATATTATTAATCAGAAAAAAAATGGTCACACGATAAAAAAATAAAAATAATTTAATAATGATAGTAATATAATCGAAAATAAATTATTAATATTACTAAACATTAATGAATTAAAAATATTATAAAATTGAAAATAATAAATATAAAAATAAATATAAAGGTATTGATATAATAATTTTTTTTTGTAATATTTGATATGTATTTAATATCAAATAATATTCAGGAGTATTATCTATCTATTATGTTTATGTTAATAGTATTATTAAGATATAATTAAAATTATTTTAGTATTTAAATATTATTTAACTATATAAAAATTTTCACCAAAAATGAGATAATTTTTTAGCTAATTATTACTAATTGTATTTTCTATCTTATTGATTTTACAATAACAATATTTCTGATAAATATTTTTATTAATATTATTAAGTTTTTTTGGTTTGTTGAACATTGCATATTTACTAACATTATTAATTTAATAATCAAATTTAATTGCATATGATTTTGCACTATTATTATTTAAATTTTGTTTAAATCATTTGCCTATTATTTTTTGTAGCAACAATAACAATAGTTAGACTACTATTATGAATATTTATTAATTCATTATAATGGTGAAATATTTAATTTTCAAAATAAAATTTTTAAAGTAAGTAAGTTATTAATTAATTTATTATGTTAATTATGATAGGTATGACATTAGTTATTTATTTTCACGTAATCACCTATATTGTAAGTTATTATTTTTGGATGTGTTCTTTTTTACTTATATAATTTTTTTCAAAAATGAATCATTATTATTATTACTAACATTAAGTAGAAAAATACAAACCAAACAACCCAGGTTATTTATAATCAGGTATGTTTAAATTTATCTCTTCCTAATACTTAGAAATAACTAATTTTTTAATTGCATAAAGGTAAAAAAATCCACACATGTGTTTGAATGGAGCATTGTAGGAGGTTAATCAAATGTTGATCTACAAAATTTAAGTGCATAGAAGTAATATATGTGTAGGTAGATGGATAGGGTAGTTGTCTTTGTAATTATGATACATATTTAAATAATTACAAAATTTATCTCTGGAGATGACTCTTGAAACTGATTACAGTGTGAATTAGAATGAGTTCCAGAGATGAAAATGTTTGTATTTATGCGAATGGAGAAATTTATGAATCGGATCAAGGCGATACGTTTAAGTGCCACTAGATCAAAGTAATAAGAATCAAATTAGTCATAACCCTGGATGCACTAAAAAATATAGTTGAGCGAAAGCTACGACTTGATGAAAATCAAGTTTTAATCGAGTTGATATACAAACATCCATTCTCGCTAAATCTGACACGGTATAAGAGATGTGAGTTGGAAGATGATGATGATATTTGACCAATTGGCGGTATGGAACATTGGCCTCCATTGAATGGACCCATGCTTGTATTGGATCCTGTGCAGATGCATCCTAGTGGTCGTCCCCGTTCCACACGTATAAGAAATGAAATGGATTAGAAGGAAAGCACATCAGAACTGTACATGTGCAGGTTATATCGGCAAACTGGACACAATCCCGCAACTTATCCGTCCAGCTAAAAACATGTCAGGTAACACCCCTAACCCCACAAATTGTAACAAAAAGCCTTTCCTCTAGAATATCACTACACACTGCTCCGAATTAAACTTAGTTTGTGGACATATTGGCCCAAGCTAAATAACCTGTTGTATTTAAATAATATATTGTGCTTATTTTATTGTATTAAGTTAAATTTTTTCTTGTTTCGTTATGGAAGACTTACATAAATTTAGGGTTTTGTATTTAATTGAATTCATGCAATTTGATATAGTTTATAACTCTCAACTGTAATGGTCATTCAGCGTCATGTTGTGACCCTTAAGCCTGATAACGAGTTTCTCTTATACTTACAGTCCCGACATATTTCACAGGCTGTGTGGCAAGACTAGGTAATTCTATTCTCTTAATAGAACTTGTTTAATTGTAAATGTCCTAATTATTTTCATTATGGATGGCAAAAGGTAAGTCGAATCCTAAAGTTATGACGTGTCACTCACACAGACCGACTATTTGATCCACTAACTGCAATTATGCCTTATCTACAACAGGCTGGCTTCTACGGCGCCAGCCGACTTGGATACTTTGATTTCAATGTAGTTATGGTATTCGCCCTAGTTGAATAATAACGTCCTAAGACACACACTTTCCACACCACCACCGGAGAGTGCACCATTACATTACAGGATGTATCCATCCAATTAGGTCTACCTTGCGGAGGCATCCCCGTATCTGGTAGAACCGGACTTGATTGGCCTGGGGTGTGCAAATATTTACTTGGGGTGAGATCACCTGATGATGAACTAATGCAATGATTTGCACGAGCTTATATCCTGTGATTTATTGGCGGTTGCCATATGCCTGACACTTCGAGTCACAGAGTGCTACTGATGTATCTGTCATTACTAGAAAACTTTGCAAATACAGATTAGTACAGTTGGGGATCGACAGTCCTGACATGCTTGTATAAAGAGTTATATACTGCCACAAAATGTGATGAAATTAATATTAGTGGATGTCTGCACTTATTGCATTTATGGGCGTGAGATCGTTTCCCCACTTTAACGTCGGCGAGACCTTCGTATCTTAATCCCCGCCTAGACATCTACCCCTTACTTCCACCATTGGGCTTCAGGTGTGGATCATACATGTATTCCATTTTGCATCTATTACAATTGCTCAAAGTACTCGAACAGTTAACTCACAATATGTATTTCTCGCAGGTAGAAGAACACTGACCTACCTCCTCGACCGCTATCGACGGCTCTACATCAGTACAGAGTATTGCTTGATCAGATGAGAAATAATGAGGTTGGAAGCACCACTTTTTTATTTCAAATAGTGCCATTGCTAGATCTAGTGATATGCTTATTTATGTTGTATTTCTTTGTAATTTGAGATTATTTGGCGCCCCTATGACATTTCCAGTGTACGACAGCTTATATCAAGGTATTACTTGACGTCATCTGATATATGGTTAGCATCAGTCCCCATCATTTGCTTCTACATTGTGGAATGGCACCATGCAGACCTCGTTCTCCAACAGTTTGGAAGAAGGTAACCAGTCCCACAAGAGTCATTTAACCTCGATTTTTGTCATATATTGTAATTTTGCAGCAAAATATTAAAAGACTGGTGACATAAGCATCTGATATTCATCATTGCCTGGAATCTATGGCACAATACACCTTCGTTGACTGAGATAAAGATAGATGCTCTTCATTATAACTTGGGCTACATGTCATAGTATTGGAGATATACCAGATGATGGATCCACCCATCTAGCGGCGGTCTAAGATTTGTGGTAACCAACGAGGTTAACACTGTGCTTTATGATTTCTTCAAGATATAATGTGTATTAACTGTATCAAATGTACTTCTTTGTAGGCTGACATAGTTAAAAGACTCCACAAGCTTAATGTCGAGGATTCCACTTCACAGCTGTACAATCAATTTAGGGAGACTGTGGATCAGGAATGTCGCCTCATGCTACGCGTACTAAGAGAGTATTAAGACATGACTGCTGCCCAGCCTGCTTACCCTGCTGATGAATTACCGAGACCACCCATTCCCGAGCCTAGGCGTGGCAGGAAAGCCCACGGCTTCATGTCTTTTAGGGATCCTATTTTGCCTGAAAAAGGAGATGACGATAAAAGTGTGACTTATGCTCATCCATCAACGAAGTAATCAGGTATCCCTAACCCCTTCACCCCTTCATCAATGCATGCTGATATAAGAGTTGCGGGACTATTAACTTATATCTTATAATCATAATTATTCACAGGTGGAGAAGTTGGCCCATCTCACAGCATGACATTACCCCCACATCACCCCTATGATGCTCCACAGTCATTATTTTTTCACACCATCACCATTAAAATTAGTTCAACAAATTCCTGGTTCTCTAATGGCGTTATTTGATGACCCATTTGCATTCACTACTGAGTATGTCGACGGATCCGTAGAGCAGCAGCATCAAGGGTTTTTCACACCGGGAAACCTTGTTCTACCATTTCAATCCTTCCCATAGGACTTGAACTCTCCACCTTCTAGGAGTTAGACTCACCTGACTCATGCAGATGACGATGAGGATAATGATGAAGAAGAACAGCATCAACCCCTAGCTTAATGACCGCAACGAACAAGGCGACGCCCTCGATATAGGATTAGGAGCCATTATTTTGGTGATTGAGGATTTCATTATTGTAATATTGTGTTTTATCCAATTTTTTTATTTAATTAATTCATAACATTTTTACTTTAGATTTAGTAATTTCTCATATTACATTAATCATATTATCCACTTTTGGAGGTAAGTTGTACAATTTAATAATTATATATTTCACTCTTCTTTGTTAACTTAAATCACATTATTGATCTCACTCCATTCATTATATTGTTAGTTGAAATTCAATGGAACATTCTAAAATACCGGTCATTATGATATAATTTTAAATATATGCTTTTATGTAATTACGAAAAATGGTGCTCATTACTCATCTAAAGATAACTATAGTAAATTATATTATTAAATTTAGCACTGCTTAATTTTAAGGATTTGAGATCATACATTGAATTTTACTAAACTATTATTTAATATTTCGCTACCCTAATTAATTAATTATTTAGGCAAGTGATGTGTTTTTTTTTATTTTTACATGTGAATTACAACATTATAATTTATAAAGATCAATTTTTTTATTATAGCACTTACCTTGGGAAAATAAATTTCCTTTATACTGCACAGTAAAAGAAGTTCCCCTTATACCGATTTTATTATGTTACATTATTATATAATATAATCAGAGATAATAATATAGTTGATTATTATTTAAAACTTTGAATAATTAGTATAAAGAAGTCCAAAATTTCAAAAAATTAATTAAATATATATTAAATGAAGTTCAAATATAAAGTAAAAAAAGGGTAACAAATACAAAATAGGTTTATATTTTTAAAAATTTCTGGGTCCAAATAAGTTAAATAAATTGTAAAATGTATAAATTAAAAAAATATGTTAAGATTAAATGAATTAAAAAACTTCCTATTCTGATCATAGGGGCCCGCGTGCCTAGTCAATCACGGGGTCCCCCTTCATCACATTATTTTTGCATAATTAATTTTTTATAAATTTAATTGTATCACATTATGGACTTATGGACTAACATAGTTTACTAATAAAACCTTTATTTCCATGATACAAGTTATATTCTAACTTCGTATTTAGTTAAATATTTTTCTAAATATACACATCACATTATGATAAAATATAGTTTAAAATTTAAATTTATAATTTTAATCTTCCATCTAATATGTTCACAAGAGAAAAAATGAAAGTCTGGTATTTACTAAAATTTTAATTATATATTAAAAATTTATAAAAATTAATACAATTATTAATTATTACCTAAAATATTAAATGATTACTTTTAAAGAAACATTCAAATTGTATAAAATTAAATTAAATATAATATAAGTTAAAATTACAAATAAACAATAATTATAAAAATATATTATAAATAAAAAAGACTAAAAAAATTAATGTCATTTTGGCATAGAATATGTATATATATATATATATATATATATATATATATATATATATATATATATATACATGAAGGGTGGCCCATGTGATTGCTTGGTCATAGCACTACCCCTCCCGTGATCACTATTTTAAAAAAAATTAAGCATTTAGGTAAATACTTTTTATGGTGCAAATGATTAGTGAATTGTATTTCGAATTTAAAGGCGGCGGTCAATCAAATATTACTACAGTGATAATAATCAAAATTACATAAAATATTCACAGACATAATGTAAACCATGTATTATTTAAAATTTATTCTTCAAATTCATTAGATTGCTTATAACTACTTTGAAATTTGCGTACATCCACGAAATGTATAAAATAATGATATATAATGACTAAATAGGGACTAGAGTTGTATAAATATATGTCAAGTATTAAGCTTAACATCGAATTAAATCTAAATAAATAGTAATTTTAAACACATAATCTAAACGTCCAAATGCTTATCTATGTCTAGAAAAAAATTTGCATACCTTCTAGCAAACTTAAATTTAATTCAAACTATTTTATTACAGAGCTATGCCTTCTTTTTTTTTATTAATGCATATATTCAAATGTTTTATGACTTAATTTGACTACTCTAAGTGCAAAATAGAATTTAGGAGTTAAAGTGAATTATTGTGAGATAAAAAATCATATATCTTGAAGTTAATGAATAATTAGTGATAAAAAATTGAATTATTTTTTAAAGTAGTATCATTAATTATTTTAATTGTTTATTAAAAATTTATTTTTTGACATAGATCTTTTAAGTAATGAGTTTACAAGAGAAAATATAAATATTTATATTTATTGAGATAATAATTATTCAACAATCTTACAATACTTACTATTTTTATTACATTATATATAGTGTACAATTTTATGAGAATTAATAATATTATTGATTATTATTTAGAATATTGATTAATTAGTATCAAATGAATATTTAAAATTTAATAAACTAAATCAAATCAAAGTTCAGTAAAAACTAAAAATAAAAAAGTGAAAAGGTCACAGATTAAAAATTATTACAAAATTTTTAAAAAATTGAAACTAAGTTGAAATAAAATAAATTTAATACAAATTAGGTCAAAAATAGGAAAAAAATAAATCAGAAAAGAATATTGTCACATGATAAAAAAAACATGATAAAAATTAAAAATAAAGTAAAAAAAGAACTGGTAAAAAATAGAAATAAATTAAAATAAAAAAAGAAATAAAGTAAAAAAAATTGAAATAAACCGTAAAAAAAAATTAATTACGGAGGGGCTCATTGGTAACCAATGGCGCTTATCACAGGCTCCTCCTTCCCGTGATCAGCAATTTTTTTTAAAAAAAATTTTAAGCATTTCAATAAATTATATTTGCGATGTAGGGATTTGGTATTTTCTTTTTCCAAGGGTAGCATTTCGGTACAAAAGTTGCCAGATTTCTTTTTATCTTTCAATGGCATGACTTAAGGATACAAGTGCTCGAATCCTTATGGAATAATATTTTTTTGGGGTATTTATTTTGTAATATATTTTTCATATTTTCAAAAATATTTTATAAAAATTTTACATTCTTAGTTTAAAATTTTAAAAAACTTGCTTGGATTTGCAATATTTTAAATTTAAACTTTTCTTCTAAATATTTCTACAAAAAATATGAACATCTTAAATTTTTACGAGATAAGAATATTAATACTAAAATAAAAAAATAATCTTATTCTTATTTTTTATTAAGAGGTTTTTATGGTACAAATTAGACTTCTAGTTTTATCAACAAAACAATGTTACCAGTAAGGAAAAAACTTCATAGGAACTCTATTAATTTGGTGTTATTAATTTTGTATTATTTTATGAAATTTTTATAAAAAAAGTAATATACAAATTATAAAAATATTTTTTTCATATTAAATATCAAATTTTTTTATAAAATAATATATATTTATTTAAATTTTATATGCAATAAATATATAAAAGATTAAAATTATATTATTTAAAGTTGTATAAAAATTCTTCAATATTTTTTATTTTTATATAAAACTACAACTTTAAACAATAAAATTAATAACATTAATTTTTTCTATTTTTTATTGAAAACTCATAAAAGTAACATTCCTAATAAATTCAACCTGAGTTTGAACCAAATAATAATATGTCATATCAAATCAACTCTTTTATTAAATATGTTAAAATATATTAACTTGTTTAATCCATTTAATAATTCTATTTAGCAATATAAAAAGGGTTTTGATTGGAGTTAGAATTATTACATCAATGATTTGGGTTTTAGAATGTACAAGTAATTAGGAGAAGGCAAAAGCTACAAACCTACAAGGTGTTTGTGAAATATTTAATTGATTTTTACTCATAATAGAGTCACAACAATTATGTTACAACATAAATTGTATAATTGTAGATAAGAAGTAGTTAATTCTATTAGTAAGATATTGAGAAATCTTATGACTTTTCAAGATGAAACCATTCAATGAAGTTCCATTGAATTCATTTAGATTATTTCAGGATATGAGTTAAATAATTAAATTAAAATTTTATATTCTTAACAGTTTTAATATTTTATATATTAAACTATTTATTATGTTTCAATTGAAAATAATTCAAATTATTAATTTATTAAGTGATCAAAATTTATGTTTATATGATTTTAACTAAAATTATGATTTATTATAATTTATAATGAAAAATGGATAAGGTTATTTTTGAAAAATTAATAAAATTTTTAAGAATATAAAGTATAAACCAAGCATAGGAATGTTACATTTCAAAAAAATGTGATTCCTAGGAATTAAATTTTCAAGAATGTATACTTTCCTTAAAATATAAAATTTTATAAATCAACAGCCCTTTAACATAATATTAAAGGTCACTATACCACTACTAGAGATGTTACATGGGCTGACTCATCAAATTTCAGACAAGATTTTTTATATATAATTGCATAAATTACAATGCTCTAAGCCTGGGCTTAACTTATTTAATTTTTAAATAATTTCACCTAATCCAGCTGATTAAAATTGGATATGACTCGAGTCAAGACTCAGTCCAAAAGTTTGATTACTTTTATTTTTATTATTATTTTAAGCAAAAAATAATTTTTTATTTTAAAAAATATATTTAAATAGATAATAAGATATTTAAAAATATAAACTATTTAGTTATATCAAATTAAGTATTTTTACACTAAAATTAATCAAATATAACTTTTTCGTAATATATAATTGTATTAATGAAAAGTAAGTTACATAATCGACTAAATCAAGTCAAACTAGTTCACATAATCATGGCTTGAGCTTCATCTAAATATTAATTGAATTATGAGAAAAAAAAGTCTAATTAATAATTGGGTCATATAAGAAGAACTCAAATCCTATATTTTTTAAGGTTAAGCCAATCAAGCTGGTCAACATATTTAACCACTACAATACTAGCAATGGCACAAGGTCTTATGTAAATTTTTAAAGGAAATCTAATATAACCCATAGTCTAGGTAATATAGCTAAACTATTTAAAATATAGAGTAAGAGTAAAATGTACAAACAAACTAAAAAACTTTATATGTTGGTTATTAATAAATATGCTCCTTTTTCAAGTAAGCTAACAATTATCATTCCACTAAGTATAAAACTAATGTATTAACTTTTTACATTTTCCAACCAAACACTTAAAATAACTTTAAACAATGATTGATAGAATTTATAGACTAAAAGAAGGTAAATTGGCTTTAAAAAATAATTTCTTGCCAAAAATTTTGTATTAAAACTCAATAGAAAACTAAGAGGATATAAGTGAAAATTCTTGAAATTTTGGTGAATATATTGTGTCAAAAATATGAAATATTTTTAAAAAAATTGCAAATAGCTTAAGTGTATTTCTTTTGTATCACAAAGGGAATTTCTTTAAGAAAATAAATGTAAAAAAATAGTATGTATGCTTTTTTTGAAAAAAATGAATAAAATCTTTCAAACAATAAAATTTAATGAATATAAGAATGGGGAAAAAGAACAAATATTAAGAATTTTTATAAAATTTCAATGATCCAAAAGGAATGTCTTTTAAGTTTACTCCTCTATTCATAAGCTAGCAAGTATTACTTAATATATTTACTAATTTGAATTAAAATTACAACACATATCTTTATAAGATTCACCCAATCTTTACTAAAATTTTTACTATCTACCTCACTTTACAAGATTTACCCAATCTCCACTAAAATTTCAAATACTACCTAACTTTACAAGATCTCACTTATCCATATTAAGATTTCAACAAGTTCAAGAAGAAATTTTCTTAAAATCTTACTAAGAAAATTTTTAAGTATTCATTTTAAAACACCTAAAGATTTCAAGAAATTCAAGAAGAAATTTTCTTATAATCTCTCTAAGAAATTTTACAAGTATTCACTTTAAAACACTTAATAAGTAGATATAAGAGTTATAACTTAAGAGAAAATATAAAGAAAGCTTCAACTAGTGAGAGAAGAACAAGAATATAATTGCAAGTTGTAGTTCAAATGGTTCAATGGGTCTTTCTTTAAAAGAATAAAGCCTATTTATGGGAAAAAATTTGATGAAAACAACTTGAGCTATAACTAAACTTTTTTGACAAGCTTCCTTTATTCTCCGATGTGTTGAAAATACAAGTTTAAACTAAGTGGGATTAGATTTGGACACTTGATAGCACTAGATTTTCATTCAAGATAGTAACTTTTTTGTTATTTTGCTAAAAATTTAAATTTTGCCTTTGTCTTTAATCAAAAAGTTATGAATAATGCCTTATACTTCCTTGACCAAATACTTGCACCTTTTTGACAAAGAAATTTAATTTATAATATTTTTTCTCAATTAAGCACATAAAAGAAATAATTTAAATTTGGACTTATTTTTCATATTTTGAATTTCCCTCATAAGTTTAGTTCAATGAATGAGATTAATTTTATATTTAAAATTAGTCATTGAATTTTAATCTTAAACTAGTAACCAATAGGATTATTTCTTAATAATCAAGTTTCATCATTTTCAAAATATATTAAATAATAAAATTTATTTTGGCCATGTGAAAGAAATCAAATAAGTAAATAATTTTAGGCTTTTAGTGGATAAAGAGTGATGACCTAAAATACCTTTATAAAATAAATTAAAAGCTTGCAAGTATTAGTCCATAATAATTATGCTCAAATAAATTGAATAACAAATACAAGTATTTTGTCCAAATTTCAACTTTTTTGCCTAAAACATTCTATTTTCTCATTTAATTCTTCATTCTTCCTCTGTTTGTTAATAACAAATGTTTGCAAAGATTTTTTAAAATTAAAAACAAAGGGAGAAGAATTAGCATATTATGGCTTTTTTTTGCAATAGAGTAAAATTTATTATAAAAAAAAGAAGATTTACAACAAAGCATTAGTATTTGAAATAGATCTAGCTTATTTCAAAATATGAATAATCTTTAAAAATCTCCCTCTAAGATTATGCATTTCTTTTACTCCCACTTTACATAATAAAACCTTTCTTCATAAACTTTTTTCTACTCCTCCTTTTTTGTAATTAACAAAACAAAGATAGCAACAAAGAGAGAAGAAAATAGTAGTAAGCATTTATTAATAAAACAATAAGTATGTGAGAATAAGATAGCAATTGTCATGACCTTAACCCAATTATAACTATCATGGAACTTGCTACTCAATTTCCATTAGTTTAATCTAATGCACTTATCATAACGTTAATCGATGTGTTAGAAAGGATGAAAGGTAAGTGAATTAATTGAACAATATGATGTACATCATAATTCAACAAAGGTTTACAACTTTGTAAGGAAATTAGAGTTACTTATAACTTTCACAAAGGAACGATAAGCTACTTTAACTCACCCAAAATAGAGGTTTAATGTTTATGTCCTCCACCCAAGTCTATATATAGAATAAGGCCCAAAAAATATCCTATTTACAAATATCTAATGCTATTATCAACTAAACCATTAAGCATCTAGGAAGTTTAGCTCGAAGGATGTGGTGGCATTAACTCAACTGGAGGATCTGCATAACAAAACATGAAAGAGTAAATCTAAAGCTTCATGAGTGAATATTCTATGTAAAATAACCACAACAATCTAGTAGTTTACTTACCAAACTATTTCTTGTAAAACCTATAACACAAGATCATAAGTATATCAGATTACCTCCAAATAGACCAATAAGTTCAACCATAATCACATCCATCATATTAATGTCACATAAGTATAATTAGTGATAATAAAAAGCCAATTCATGATACATTATGAAGCATTTTATAATCAAATACGTACATACATCCACCTTATGCCTCTTGAGTTAACTTTATACTCTTCACAACTTTTCATTCTTATGCTTCTTGGGTCAACTTTATATCCTTCATAAACTTATTATAAGAAATTAACCATCCAATATTCAAATTGTTCTTTTTTATATTTTTCAATTCATAACTAGCTTAAGGCTTTTAACACCCATAAGCGGCCATAAGCCATATTTATCACATTTCTCATTCAATGTATACCTTTGTGCATGGCAACATATCGTATTTTATCTCATAATTATATAAACAAAGTCAATTGTATCATAAACTATGTATCGCATTATTTCTAATCTTATCACACACCATAAACAACATGCAAAGTTTACTTCTTAATATTTATTATAATATAATAGCTTCACAAGGCTTAAAAGTAGTATAAGTCTGTACCAAATCCAAATGAAATTACTTTGTAAAAACAAGGCAAGCAAATTGCTTTGCAAAGCTCTTTAAACCTTCCAATAACATTTAGAAATAACAAAATGCTTCACAAGTCACTTCCTAACTTTGAAAATTTTAAGCTTAGTAAAGGCTTTATGAAACTCTTTGTAGCCTCTAGTAATATTTGCTCATAATGAAGTGGTTTATAAATTGCTTTCAAGCCCAATGAAATCTAGGCTAGAGAAAGTTTTACATGTAAATGTAACTCATTCCTTAGTGGATTTTTTCCATTATTCAATGGCATAAATACACACTTAACTCATTTGATGCTTTACCTAACCATTCTTTGTCAATAAATACACCTTTTAACACTTCATATAAGCATTTTTCATTATTGAACCTAATCAAACCATCACAATTATCACATTCACACAAATTCATCTAAAATTCAATAAATAAGCAAACAATATTTTTCTCAGGAAATCAAAGGATTTAAGTTAGAGTATTTACTTACCTTGTATGAAAGAGATTATTAAAAGGTTAGATTGAAGACTTTTTAACTCTAATCGCACTAAAATTTGAGATTGTAGAGGTAGAATTTGAAATCCCTAATGGAAATAAAATAACTTCCAAACTTCTTATCAATTAAGAAGAAACAAGATGAATTCTTAATGAAATCAATATTTTTATCCTGATTGGATGAAGAATTTAAGAAAGAATGGAGTTCTCCTTGCTTGATTTAATGAATAACTAAGAAGACATGGTGAAGAAAGTTAGGAGAAATAAGACAGATGAAAAAAATAAAGAGAATGGAAGGTTAGGGTTGAAAAATGAGGAATAGTACCCTCAATGGTATTTTTAAAAAACATATCCTAAAATATCTTCCATATTCACATATGCACTTTTAATAATTCCAAACTTTATATTTTATTATTCCAATTAATTTTTCTTATCTAGTTATCATGAAATTCATACTCTCATATTTTTTAAATTATTAACTTTTTTTTATTTTACATTCCATACATAAAATTTTCAATTTACCTAAATTTATTAGTTACCTCAATTATTTCTTCTTACAAAATAAACTCTAATTTACTATAATCTAAAGAAGGTGAAATAATAGTAAATAAATAAGTAATAGCAAAATGTAGGCGAAAATGAAAGGATAAAGAAATGAGGTATTAGAGCAAAAATGAGAAGGAAATAACATAGTAAGCAATCATAGAAGCAAAAATAGGAGCATGTAAGTTTAGTAGTGAAATAGATGTGCAAGGAAAGTTAATAACTAAGTATAATGAGACAAAGTAATATAAGCATACCAAATTAGAAAAAAAATAAAAAAGAAGTAAGCATAAAAGCATGCATCACAAATAAGTAATCAAACAAGTTATGATTAAGCATGCAATGAGATAGATGAGAAAATATAGTAAATAAAAAGGAAAATAAGTAGTCAAATATGCCATAAAATGTAAATATGAAAAGAATAATCATAAAAATAAAGTAGATAGGTATTAGATTAAAAGAAAAAGACTAAAGATTAAAATATAAAAGTAAATATCGATCAATTGGTGAAAGATTACCTAATAGAGATTGAAATTAAATAGTGAAAGAAATATTACCTAATGGAGATCACCAAATAAGACCAATATAAAATAATAAGTAGTAATTAAATGTACAAAGAGTATCACATAGACATAGCTAGAACAAAAGTAAGGAGAATTTGCAAGGAACATAAGCAATAAGGACATAAAAAAAGTAGTTAGCAGTAAACAATTAGACTAGTAGAGAATGATATAATAGAAATACTACAATATTAAAATACGATCAAGTTAACAAAATACATAGAAAAACTCAAGACTAAAACTGCGAGCAAAATAGTATTAGAACTTGGCAATTTTAGTTACATATGCATGATGTAAAAGTAGTGTTGCTGACTCCTAAAATGCATATGCTTATTTCATATTATAATATAGCTAACTATATAAGGTTGAGGAAAAAGTGACTTGGTTTGATTAAGTAGCACTACAAAATAGTGTTCATTTGACCTTAAAGAGTTTGAAACCTAAAGTTAACCCTCCCTTGAAGCCTGGCTACATTAGTTTCCAATTAATGCACTTTTAAGTTAATTGATGGAGTAATATAAGATAAATCAATGTTGAGTAGAGGTCAAGGAAGAGGTGGAAAGGTTGGGATAGGCTAAATGGTTGCCTAAAAAATAATAGGGTCAAGAGGAATATGGAAGGATTAAAGGATATAAAGGTACAATGAGGTGGGGATGGTAAAGGCACTAGTTATAATTCTAATTAAATGACATGAGCAAGTATATTGATAAAAACTTATGTAGGTGCTAGGTTTAGGACTTGTTTAAGGTTAGGTACTAATTCAAATTAGGGAAAGAGTATAAAAGGATATCATGGTTCAATCATATGGTCAAATAAAGGTTAAAATGTCCAGGGTAAGGTCAAAAAAATGGATTGAGTGGTATTAGTTTGAGTTTGTTCAACCTATATACTTCATTATTTAGGTTCTTCATCCGATATGGTGAAGAATTCAATAATTTTAAGGCACAATGAACATTGGATAGGAATTATAGGTTTACCCATTTCCTTAAAGTAAATATTTAGTAAATTAGAAACCATAAATGAATTTTTTAGTATGGATTAATTTGTAGAAGACTAGTAACTATAGCACAGCTTGGTTATGATTAAATTTAATGAGCTTCTAGGAGGACTAGTGTTATTTAATAATTTTAATTGTTGTAAATTGGCAATATTAGCATTTGGTTCTTTATTATTCTCATTGAGATCCACATGAGAGCTTTACTTAGAAAGGTCTTCTTTAGGTTAGGGCACATTTTCAATCTAAACATTTATTATTGGTTTTGCATTATCTCTTTTAAATTAAAGCTCATATGAAATCCTTCTTATAATTAATTAGTAAAATTGAACCAAACCCCTTTTATAGCTAAATAATTGCCTTGCATATCTTTAAATTGGCAAGGTTACTAGAGTTATTTTTCCTTTTTTTAATCAATTGGTTTTGTATGAATCTTCCTTTAGTAGATCAAAGCCATAATCATTGATAAAATGATAAAAATAAGGCTTTTATGAATTTGTTTTATGTCCAAGATTATCACATCTTTAAATACTGAACTTTCTTTTCTTACTAAAAACATATCTTTAAACCAAAGCTAGATTTCTTAACAGCTATGGATGCTTAACACTGATCAAATCAAACTTCTTCTAATAACAGTAAATTAATCTTGAAAAATAGGTTATAGCAATATTATTTATTCACTAAAAGTTAGATTATAGCAAAATAAAGTTTGTAAATAATGGAAAAAGCAAATTGACTCTAATAACAAGCTAACCTTATATAAGGATAATGATTAAGACAAATTATTACATCTAAGTTCAATAAAAATAAAAACTTGTTTATCAATCAACCTTGATTTTTAATAGAAATAAGCAAAAAAAAACTAAAAATTATTAACAGAAGAACAAAAAGAACTATTTATTAAAATACAATTGTTGGAAACCTTCATGGATAAAGAATCAGGAAACATCACATGTTATGATCTATTCCTAATTATAATTGGCATGGATCCCAATGCTTGATTCTATTAACCTATTTCATATATTCTCTTACATAATAAAATATATCATAAGGTCATCCATAATATGGCAAAAGAAGGAAAGATAACATTACATTATAAAGAAGCCAATCACTTTCTAATATATTATATTTATCTTCAATGAGTCTACCATTTAATTCCCTTTCATAGGGATGTAACCCTTGTATTGCTACTTGAACTAATTGTTGCTACCTTATTCATACTATTTGCTCTTAAAAGAAAGGGATAAGAGTGGTAGCAAACCATTATTAGATGGTCTTATAAAGTATAGCATAAAAGAAATAAGTTTATAACTTAATGAATGAATATACTAACATAATAGGAATTTAACATTTAAAGCATATCATACCAACTAAAGAGGTGCTCTCACCTTCTTACTAGGTTAAGAATTTAATTATCACATCATACAAATGCTAACTAATCACTTTAGTACTTATAAGCATTGGCTTGTCTTGATCTTAAGGGTTTGCGGTATATATACGTTAAAAATCTTATATATATATATATATATATATATATATATATATTCAAATTTAACATAATTATTCATCAACAAAACATTTATTATAATAAAAGGTCACTATCATAAGTAGCATAATCATAAGAAAGCAATAAACTTTATACCTTTATAAGTCCTTCCCTATTCTTCTTGGTTTAACCTTATACCTTCCCAAACTATTACTAGATTTGGATTTTAGATAATCAATATATCTCGTTGCACAATTCCATAAATACATTAATCTCAATATAATAATCTCCTATGTCTTTTTGCATAGTTATATTACAAATCATAGCATAATCATATCTCAATCAATCAAAATCACATTCATAGCATAAAATAATCCTTTATGCCTTCAACACATGGCTATTCAAACCATAATAATACTATCTAAACAATATATCACCATACCATTAAATGTGGTAAAAATCAAGTGATTAAGAAATGTATAGGAAATCCCATTTGCACTTATTAAAGGTTTCGCATGATCGCTTTTGATGATTATCAATCCATCCTTGATAATTCTTATGAATTTCATTAGTTTCTTACTTATTAGATTTATCTTAACCTTGATATCATATCATTTAAAGTAACCTCATTTCATTACTATTAGGAATAAGAAAGTAACTGTTAATTATTTATACCCCTATGGTTGACCATTTACTACTAAAAAGAAATCCTGGTAGAGGCCCAATGTAATTATCAAGTGTTTATGCTTAATGGTTGATTGTTTTACTAAATTTCTTAGAACTCCTATCACAAATCTACCATTCATATGGGGCTTTTACCTTTTGTAATCCCATAATGTCCTATTTTATGCTTGCCAAATCATCAATACTTCCTATAGACACTTAGTTTAAATTATTCACGATACTAAATTCCACTTATTACACTATTAAACCTAAGATTCATTAATGATTTTAGATTTTTCTTAACTTTTCTATGAATATAAAAACTCTTAAAATAATCAAAGTTAAGATAGAATATTCACTTACTTTGCCTAAAGAAATATTAGCAAGGTTAGATTCATTTGTCTTCCACCATAATCATCCCAAATTTCAAAAGTTCTTGGTTAGGATGACATTTCTCCCTCCAAGCTTGAGACAAACTTCATTCCCTATTAAAGGAAAAAAATAGCTTAGAATTAGTAATGGTTTAGAATTCTTTACCTTAGTGGCCTAACAAATCTACCCTAATCCTTAACTCTCCTTCTATGATTTAGAGAAGGTAACTAAAAAGAAAGGAAAAAATATTAGGACCATGGGTTAATTTTAGGTCTTTTTATAGGTATAAAGGTATTTTCATCTATGAATCATACTTCCTTTTATACTCATTTACATATTTCCACTTATCCATAATTGGCATCCCGTCCCAAATTTCATCATTACCTAATCGTTATATTTTTCCTATTTCAAGACTAATATATATATATATTAATGTACCAATTACGTCACCAACAATTCGATAAGGTAGACAATTGCAACTATTGAGTTTAAGGCTCTCAACCATAAGTACAATCAAATTTTCAAAGATAAATATCTTCACAATCAATAAAATCAATAAAAAAAATGTAAAGTATAATATTTAAACAATTATAAGTATGATATTAGCTTTATGATAAGATATATTCTCATCTGATAATACCCGTCTACTTCATGAATTCCAAGGTACTCCATTTTTATCTTTCTTTTCTTCCTACTAAATAATTTACAATGACAAACTATAAGAATATTGATTTTACTTATTTTTTTCCTAGAAATTTATTATTCTAGGTTCTATTCATAATATTCTAGTCTTCTAGATCATTAATTTTCTTATTTTTCTAAGACTAATACATAAAATCAGAAATATATTATACTATAGAGATTATCAAATTAAAACCATACAAGTAAAAATATTAAAACTTAATGCTATAAAAAACTTTTATTCAAACCCTTCTATCTTCCTATATCACCATCTTTTAATATTTTTAAGGTTATCATAAAGAATTCAAAGATATTCATAAATGAGAGTTTCTTTCTAAATCAAGCATTCAAACACCTAAAAATATTAAAGTGGATAATATAGAAAAGTTTTAATCTTATCCCTTGAGGAAATTATATGATTTATTTTTAATATTTTTAAGTTTATTTCAATAAAATCACTAAATTAAAATTCATATATTTAAGGATTTTCTAAATCAAACTTGAATTTTTTAACATATTAAAATGTAATATTTTAAAAATACTGTGAACATGTTCTTCCAGCATCCTATAGCATAAAAGTCTTATTTTTCAAAGCAATTGTCATGTATTTCAAAAGGTTTTTCTAAATCCATTTAAAACATTAGAAATATTAAAAGGTTTTTATATAGGAGGATTTACCATAACCCTAAGAGGTTGCTAGCTCCAAAATCGGCCAAGTATTATCAAAAAATGAAGAAACCTTGTTATCCTATCCCTATTTTGATCAAAGACTCCTTCTAGCATCGTAAAGCTTCCGAGTTGGAGAAGAAGTCCCCTTCAAGCGCACAATGGCACATAGTAGTTGGAGGACGCAGATCTAGTAGCTATGATGCCAATTTAATCTCGGATTCAACCAACAATTCTCCATGCATTATTAAGCTAAGGAGCTTCTTAGGGATCAGCTGTTGTGCCAGCAACACTAGTACCAATGGTAGAAAGCGCTGGTTGTAGTGGCAACAGTGCCTAATGGAGGAGAAAATAAGGGAAGAAAGAGAAAGAGCCTAATGGAGGAGAGGGAGAAAAGAGAAAGGGCTAGGTGAAAGGGAAAAAGAGAGAGACAAAAATATGAAACAAGCCTTGGGTTTTTATGTGATGCTTCTTGCATAATGTAATCTTTTTTTCTTTATGAAATCTTAACTTTCCATTTCAAATAAAATCAATTCTCACTATTTATTCATTTTAAAAAAATTCATTCTCTTGTAAAACTCCCTTTTCCTTTTTCAATAACTCTACAATATTTCAATAAATTTAATAATTTTCAAATAAATACAAATAAAATTTCAATATTTTGAAGTAGAAATTTTGATATTTGGCTTTCCTCATTAGGTAAAATAAATAGCGATTAAAATTTCAAAAATACTTATAATTTATTAAATAATATAAATTTTATGTGAAAACTTCCATAAGAACCATTTAAATAATTCTAAAAGAAATAAAACTTTAGTTAGGATAATATAATTTAAGTATTATAAATAAAATCAATCCTTCCATAAGCATTATAAATAAAATTTTAACCTTCCATTTTAAATAAAATCAATCCTCACTATTCATTCATTTAAAAAAAATCCATTCTCTTGTAAAACTCCCTTTTCCTTTTTAATAATTCTGTGATATTTCAATAAATTTAATAATTTTCAAATAAGTACAAATAAGATTTCAATATTTCTTAGCAGAAATTTTGATATTTGGCTTTCCTCATTAGGTAAAATAAATGGCCATTAAAATTTAAAATACTCAAAATTTATTAAATAATATAAATTTTATGTGAAAGCCTCCATAAGGACCATTTAAATAAATCTAGAAGAAATAAAACTTTAGCTAAGATAATATAATTTAAGTATTATAAATAAATAAAAATTAACTTCCTCGGAGCTTGGAAATAAAAGAAATTTAAATATTATTTTGGGTATAACAGTTACTCTATCTAGTTTGTTGAAAATTTTAATAATCTAACATATGAAAGTTGCAATAATTTGCTAGCAATTAATACGATTCTAAACTAGTATAACTATTTGTTTATGCAATGTTTAAATAGTGAAAATTAATCTTTGATTGACTTTTTTTGTTAATATATTATTTTATTTAGTTAGTTCATAATTTTGGTAATTTAACAAAATCCAATAATTTGGTCATAGTTAACTTGATATATCATAAACTAACATAACTCTTATTATTAATTTAACAAAATTCAATAATTTAACAAAAATGTTTAAATAGTAAAAATTAATTTTTGACAATAACTAACATGTTACTCTATTTAGTTGTATAATAATTTTGATAATTTAACACTTAAAAATTATAATAATTCTGTAAGAAATAATTTCATATATTATAAAGTAACATTACTATTTATTTATGCAATTTTTTCTTTAACATATTTTTAAAGTTTAGCACCGATTAGAAAAATGGAACTCTTAAATCGGCGTGCAGTTAAAAAAACACTTCCTAAAGTTTTTAAGTCTAGTTAAAAAAAGAAAAAATAGTTGAACTCAGCCTTCACTATTAGAAGATCCTATGTGCAAGTCTGACTATCCTTATTTGGTAAAAAATATATAAATCTCATTGTAAATCTCGAATAAATTTAATAAAAATCTGGAGTTTTCCCTGACCTTGAGAGGGGGAGCCACGCCCCACTAACTTTTTAATGACCTATAGCCCATAGGTTTGTTTTAAAACAAAATTTGAGTTTTAAGATAGAAATAAAAT
The DNA here is from genome assembly GCA_020226215.1 of Sindora glabra. Classification (NCBI taxonomy): domain Eukaryota; kingdom Viridiplantae; phylum Streptophyta; class Magnoliopsida; order Fabales; family Fabaceae; genus Sindora; species Sindora glabra. The sequence continues at coordinate 31,382,490 of CM035227.1, read as the reverse complement.
TACAATAAATTTGGCATCCCTTTTTTTTTGTGAATGTTTAAAAATAAATTATTGACCGGAAAATCTGTTTCATACCTTAATAAGATGTCATTCTCTCAATAATGCATCAATTAGGACATAGCTTAGATATGGAAATGGAACAACTATTCAACATAAGGGATCGGAACTTCCACATTCATAGAGGAAAATTAGCAACCTTCATTTTTTTTATTGAATGAAGAAATTATGCTAATAATTTAACCATAATAAAATAATTCAAGATATCATAATTAATTTATCACCACCATTAATTAATTCAATTAATGAGAGTAATTATTCTCGAGATAAGTAAAAATGAATAATGTTGATTTAAACATCTTAAATTAATATTCTTTCATTAAGATTATTTAAATACTTTTTATTATTCTATTATCATTAAATTAATGATATGATTTTTCCGTTCAAATGAAAAAGTAGAGATCACTAACCTTTACCTACAAAGATTAGCGATCCCCTTTAAAATAAAATAAATTCTTGGGTTCTACTTTAAGACCCCGAGAGAAAAGCATGCTCGGAAGGGTTTGTAGTTTCTGAATTTCCTATGAAATCAAATTACAAGACAACCAACAATCAATTTTTTGAGTAAAATGAGACATAACATTACAGAATGTTCCAAAAAGGCTATGAACCGTATTTGCAGAGGTTCTCAAATCCCATATACTCATTGCTGTGAATCTTCTCGATCATGTTTGCAATGCCCACTCCACCTAACAAATCACAGGAAAAATTTTTAATTTGAGAATTATGTTCCCATTATTCTTTTTTTTTTTTTTTTTGAGATCGTTATTATTATTTAAAAAATAGATACAAAATCTTCAATGAATTCAAGTTTAGAAACTTGAACTCCACTGCATTTAAAGATTTTGTGCTTTTTTTAAATGATTGAGAGAGAGAGCGAGAGAGATTGCTTTGTTCACCTAGTGAAATCGCACTGACAAATATTGTGAAGGCAAGAATGAAGATGATAAGGGATGCTCTCCCGAGCAAAATGACCAACTTCCTTACAATGTGCTGTCCCACAAAGGCTGCAACTGTAGCCACTCCAGTAAAGTATACAGCTGCCAAACACAATCCATACAATGTAGGTGTTAGAGGCAAACACCAACTGCACAATAACTATTGAGCGAAAATGCAGAGTGTGACAAGTCATTTATATAGCTAGAAGTTGTCAAGCACAAACCATAAGGAATTGGGAAACGTTTCAGCAAGTAGTATTCTACAACAGACATAGATGAGGAGAAAGTCATGGCAAAAGTGGCCGTCGCGCTTGAGACCTGCACAACGACATCAAACACTTGAAGATAACAATATTGAAAAATTAATTCCAGCATTTAAATCTGCGCATAAACTCTAGCTCAATTATGACTTAGCTGAATTTGAATAGGTTTGATGAGTGAGACTTGCGAATAGGAATGAGTGAGTTTAACATTATTTAACAATTTTGTTGCTGATCCTGGCTACGTTTGTTTGAGTACTCACCTGAGGTGGAATTCCAAGTTCCAAAAAGAGTGGACCCATGATGAATCCTCCTCCTAATCCCAGCAAGCCACCAACAACTCCAGCCACCACTCCAAAGAAGCAATAGATCACCAGTTGGTGAATGCGCAAGTTTGTTCCTTGATCTCCCTTGGAAGCAATTACTCTTCGTCCAGTGTACAAAGCAACTGCCTCATATGTAGATACACCAAATGAAACTGGAATCTGGATGACATTTAAATATCGCTTTATACATATTCTGGATATTTTTGTAACAGACATCTCAATTCATGTTTGCAGCAATTGAGTACTCCTATCCTATGGTACATGGGCTTAGTTCATATGGTTGGTTGCATCCGGATAGATGTTGTAAGTATTTGTAGTATTAATGACTCTCTTGACACATAAGAAAGAGTCCTACTTGCATCTTGAGTGCATTTAAGAGTGCACAGAGCAATGTTGTGGAGGTAACCATGTGAATAGATAGGAAAAGTTGAATGCATTTAACTTTGTGCAGTTAAATGCACTCGTGTACAAAACTGGTAGAGTTCTTGAACAGATGGCGCTGTGAAAATATGAAGTCAATTTAAATCAGGTTTTGCTCAATAGCAAGTGATGGTATTGTTTGTGAGAGAAAATGAGTGATGTAAGCATTACTTTAAACAGAATTACCTGTAACAAGTTCAGGACCCAATACGCTATTGAACAATTAGTTGTATGATTCTGTTAACAAGAGAAGATCATTGTCTCGATTAAAATTACTACAAAGTATAAATTGTTCTGCTGTACAAGATAAGAGAGCAAATTACCTTGGCAATCTGCAGAGCAAGGAATGCAAGCCAAACAAAAACAAGAAGTCCAGTCTCCTTCCAGTATACATTTTGAAGAATAGTCACCTTTATGGAACATGCATATTAATTAGATATGAGAAATTCAGCATCCATAACAACTCACTGGATCAGTATACCAACCTCTTTTTCTTTGCTGCTCTTTTCAGCACCTTCTTTCGGTCCACTAGGAAGAGGTCTGTATTCAACCTCAGCCCCAGAACCTGCCAAAAGGAAGAAATACTTACATGCTGATTTTAGACACAACAATGAACCACCATTCCATCAAGATGTTCTGGTATATTTTTAATGGATAGTTGCTGAACTCACCATTTGATTCTTGTCGCTTAGCAGCTTCCTAAATTTAAACAAGAGATATACAATGGTTAGGAATTTCGATGCAGTATTTATGACCACATTGAGACTCAGATCAATGATTAGTTTGAGAGAAAGAAAATGAAGGAAATTGAGGGTAATTTTCCCAAAAGTAAACTAAAAAAATAAGGTTATAACCTCAATTTCCTTTTCTTCTCCTTCATTTTTCCTACTCATAAACAAGCATTAAGCTAAGTAGTCTTCGTAATACAGAATTAATCACAAAGCCTTCATAATTGTGTTCTTGAGAGTCCTAAAGTTAATAATAGGTATAATATACTCTTCTCACTCAATTATGTTCAAAATATGTAGCGAAAATAATAAATTCATACATTACTTCAAGAATTAAAAAAAAAAAAAAACCTTTTTCATCAATGTTTCCTTTTTCCATGTCTCAATCCCCTTGAAGAATGCTTTTGTTGATGTGCCTGCAAAGCAACAGAATCAGTTGAAGGATGCGATATAGCAAAAGCAGAATGCATAAAGGGAATACAATTCAGCAAGCCATTACCAAGGAACAGAATAATAAGCAGAACAGTGACCATCCAGTCAGCAAATACAACGTTGAAGGCCACTCCAATGCTAATGCCGAGCATGAGCATTGGTTGAATAAGCAGAGCCAAATCATAGTCAATAATTGGCATATTCAGTGTAGGATGCCTCAGCTTAAGGTTATAGTACACAGTTGAAGCAGCTGCACCCATTATCATACCTGAGACAAAAACAAGTTAAACTACTGCAACCTGCAATATTAAGTTTCCAGTTCTCCAAAAATAACCACTTTTATTAAGTTCTGAGTTAATTAACCAAGTAGCTCAAGCACAATGACCATTAATATCAGAGTATGTTATAGGATCGAAGTGATTGAATACCAATAAATTTCATTTTTTTCTTACTTTTTTTTTTAGATTTTATTCTCATTATGCTAAAAAAATAAAGAGAGTAATGATATATTCAAATTATACTATTGACATCTTCACTCACTCCTTCTCGCATGGATGTGGATTATAGAATTTTGAGGTGCACTGCAATGTGAGAAGGAGTGAGTGGGAAAGTGGATTGTAGAAGTGAGAAGAGTATTTTCCCAATAAATATATACTTTGCTCTTAGTTCAATAGCTATCCCAATTTTACTGTGGGGCAGATCTGGGTTATTGACATATAATCTGAAACTTAACCAGATGGAGATGGAGTTAATGGTAAAAAAATTTGCTTCTTAAAAAGGAAGGCATTTATAAAGTAATTTTTGAGATGAAAAGCAGACAAAAGCTGACATACTCCATAAAATTTCAGAATATCATAATAAGAGAATCAGAATCACATGATGTATGTCTTCACTTCTCTTACATTTTGAGATGGCAGTGGACGATTTTGGATCGAATCCAATAATGAGGCTCAACATCGGAACGAAAATACCACCACCTCCTACACCACCCACGCTGCCAAATGCTGCTCCACAAAACCCAATTATACTTCCCACAACAATTTGCCATCCAAATTTCATATCCTGTAAAAGCAACAATGGGCTTAGTCTTAGCACAACAGAGAGTAGTGATAGTTTAAATTCATTTACTTTCACATGGTGACTGTAGTACAACCCGCTTGCCATCAAGTGTAATAATACAAAAACAATCAAGGTGGACTAAGCACCAGCGCAAACCATTCTGAGCAATTCCTAAATTGTTTGTTTTCTACCTTACAAATTGTTACTCTTTGTATATTAAAGATAATTCAATTTAAACTAGTTTAACTTATTCATTTATTTATCATACAGATTTTACCAGTTATGTACATGAAATTATCTATAACAAAATTAAGTGTATGCATTAATATACTTGGATCTTGACCCAAAGCAACATCATCCAAAAAAATAAAAAAAACTAATTTTTTCTTCCTTATAGAGACAGGGAAAGAATAAATCCCATAAGCGTGAGTAGTGACATATTATCGTAAAAGCCAAAAGTCTAAGACCCTTTAACCACCTAACACTCAAATCCAAAGAAATGAACAAGAGAAGCTCCAAGTTCTCTTTGAGTTTAACGCAAGCAAAGAAAATGCAGAATTTTTAGTACTGAAACAAAGAGCTTACCGGCCAAACGTGTTGATAACCTGATTCCCCTGGCTGCCATAAGAAATTCACAGTTTTAGAGAGAAAATTCTCATGCTGTGCTTCGGTTCCATTAAAGGATGACGAAGCTCCCAGTTTCAAGACCCTTTCGGCAGAAACAAAACCAGAAGCCGAAATGAAGTTGAGCAACAACAACACAATCAGAATCGACTTCATAACCCAACGCCATCCAAGACCAATTTCAGCCATAACTTTTTCCTTATATTATTCTCTGTATTTCCCGAAAGCTTTTAACTCTTTAAGTTCAAAAACAGAAATCTTCGGCTTCTAATGATCCTCACTCTTGTGTGAATTTTCGATCACCAGTAATTCGAAATTTCCAATATCAAAGCTCTTATACTTGCGTTCTGTTTGGCTGGCGAGAAAAGACAGGAAAACAAATGGGAAAACGAAAACTTCTATGCTTCCTAGTTATTCTGAGAATCCCTGAATGACAATCCACCCGTAAATCAAGTTGAAAAAGATGATTTTTCTCGTATGAGAAATAAGCACCCTCCAATCACTTCACTTTGCTGTGAAGGGAATGAAAATGGAGCCGAAAATATAAAAGGAAAAACAGTATGCTTGGACAAGAAAAAGAAAAAGGAAATGCGAAGAATGTGTTTTCAACCCAGCAACGGGTTTTGGCACAACAACAGAATAAGCGTGATCTATCAAGAGAGACAGAGACACAGACAGAGAGAGAGAGACCGAACACCCAGATATACAGATTTATAGAGACAAAATTCTTTGCTCACGAATTGGAATCGCTGATTGACAGATTCTTAGATGAAATCACCTAATTGTGTGCATTCTGTAAAAAAATGAGGATGTTTAATCTTTTTTTATTACAAATTACATTACAAATTAATATATAAACTTTCCTGAATTACTTCAAGAATAAATAGAGATTTTCAGGTTCTGTTCCCTAAATAATCGATAAGTTTAATAAATTAGTTGATAATATAAGAAGTGTTTTATAAAATTTATTATTAAATTAATTGAAATTAAAAAATAATATAAAAATATATAAATTAAAATAATTCATATTAATAAATGATATGAATTATAAATTAATAAAAAGAATAAGAATAAATTTAAAAAAATAAAAAAATAATAACTTATAAATTATAAATTATTTAATATAATTTATTAAATTAAAATTATTTTTTTAATAAATTATTTTATAAAATATATCTAAAGACTAATTTATAATTTATTGATTAAATAAATTCTAATAAAGTTTTTATTAAATTTGATAGATTTTATAATAATATAAATATAATTAAAATAATAATTATAAATAAATTAAAATAAAATTTTTATTTAAAATCAAATACTATTTTTAAAAAATTGTTTAAAAATTTTAACCATACCAGAGTATTAATCTTAAAACTTTTTAACAACGACTACAAATCCTCCTAATCATTGCTGCGTTGAGATGAAAAGGAGAAATTTTTTAATATGACATTTTTCAGTTTTACTTAATAAATAAATAATAATTATTAATTTTATTATTTAATTATTAGTTTTATAATATTTATATATATTAAAATTTTAAATTTTAAATTTTTAATACATTAAAAATCGCAATAATTGATACTTAACCTTTGTTTATGGGATAATAGATTAAGAATATGTATTATAATTCAAACAAATTTATTTATTTATATTATGAAAATTGAATTTAATTCCTGACGTTTCTTATAGTAGTTAATCCATATCATGAGACATTGTTTAGTAAAAATATTACAACTCAGCAACGGAATTTGGCACAACAACCGAGTGAGCGTTATCTACCGCGAGAGACTGAACGAGCAGATATAAAGATTTATGGAGACAAAATTTCATGACTCACGACAAAGTATAATTAAGAATTTGAATAAATAGGGATTCTTAATTTTATTTTAAAGGTGCTCCATTCTTTCCAAAATTCAACTTCTGAATTTTAAAAGTTACTTTGGCATGTATTATTTTTAAAATTAATTTTATTTTATTTTAATAAAAGTTATTTGAATTCATGAAATCTATTATTTGAAAATTTTATCAAAAAACAATGATTCATTTGTAAATCATTTATTTTATTTGAAATTTATTAAAAATGAACAAGATTTAATTAAAAAATAAAATTTGATAATATTATAATAAATATAATATTAAAATAAAGATAAATTTTTTATATAATATTATAATATGTGTTCCAGGCCGAATGAAATAATTTTTGATGAAATTTTTATTAAATTTGATGAATTTTATAATGATTTAAATGTAATTAAAATAAAAATTAAAAATTAAATGAAATAAAATAAATCTTTTCCTTAGAATCAAATATTATTTAAAAATAAAATAAATTTTCATTTTTAGTTTTAGCAAGGAGTCAATCTTAAAATTTTTATCTACCAATCCTCCTAATCATTGCTGCGTTGAGATAAAAAGGAGAAATTTTAAATATAATATTTTTTAATCTTATTTAATAAATAATAATTATTAATTTTATTATTTATTTATTAATGTTATAAAATTTATATGTATTAAAATTTTAATTTTTTAATTCTTAATACATTAAAAATTGTAAAAGCCGATACTTAACCTTTGTTTATGTGGTAATAAATTAAGAATTAAGAATTTGTGTTATATTTCAAACAAACAAATCTATTTCTTTATTTGCTTATATTATTAAAAGAGGATTTGATCTCTACAACGACGTGTAGTTGATCCATGTGACCTGATATTATATTGCGGAATATTTTTTTTTAACCTTTTTCAATTCTGTTATTTTCTGAACAAATGAATATTTAGATTCTTTGGGGTTTAACTTGTAACCTTCAAGACCAAATTATGAATTAATATTACTAGAATAATTATCTTGATGTTTATTTTATTTTATAATTTAATATAATTAATATGATCAATTATTTAAATTGTTATTTTACAACTTTTTATCATAATAATATATATATTACTTCAAAACATATTTTTCTAATCTAAACCTCCTTAATTTTAAAAAATATTGACTTTTTATCTTTTTTAATTTATTCTTAACTTTATTTTTTATTTTAAAAGACATGTAATAATTTAAATTCATTATATTTATATTTATGTGTAATATTTGATAATGAAAAATTTTATAATATTTATTAATCAATCAAATAAATAAATATAAAATAATTATTAATTTAAAATTTATCTTTACATGCATTATATAATATTATAAAAATAATTTTGTTTTTATAATTATTACATAATAATTATAATATACAAAATTTATTTAATTTTTTAATAAATTAAATACTGATCCGTACGTGATACTGATTCATTTATTAGTTTTTATAAAAATACACCGCGAATCTGACGTGTCAGCCCCGGTGCTTATCCTTTTAAGCCACATCATTATCTCATCTCATCCCGTTCTTTTCGGATAAATAGAGAGGAAGATGATGACGTGTTAGCGTGGAACGTTGAAAATAAAATGAATATAATTAGGGTACAAAATTATTGTATGTAGTTGAGTTGTAATGACTAAAAATCGGGGTTTCAAATGGACAATTAATAATCACGTGTATTTGATTCTAACCCTTAAAAATGATGGCTTCAGCTTCGTGTGGGTCCCTGGTAGTCACACGGTCACACTTAAATTGCATGTGCCTAAATTTGGTCCCCGCAGGGTGGCTCCTTGCCGACCCCACAACTTTATTAAAAATATTTTTAAGATAAAAAAAAGTAGGATTAAATGCAATTTTATTCATCTTAAGATATAATATAAGCAATTTCTTAAAATTAAAATATTTCATTTTATTTTTAAATATTTAATTAATAAAATTTTAATTTTTATTAATTTTTTAATCTCATAAGATTATCTTCATGCTATATTTTTTCCACATTAATGAAAAATAATTTATGCATAAATATAAAATAAATTTATTTGGGTATTAAAAATTTTGCTCAAACATTTTTAAGAGTTTATTATTTTTTAAATCCTAAAAAATGTGTTCTATTAGAGACATAATATAACAAATACTTAAAGATTAAATAGAAATTAATGGAATTCGACAGAGATCAAATAGAATGATTAAAATTGTATCAATTATATATCCTTAAGGATTAAAATAAATTATTTTAAATTAAGGAATTAAAATTAAATAATTTATATTTTATAGGAATTAATTTTATATTTAAGCAAAAAAACTCACTTGGTAAGTGATTTGGATTTATTTTATTACATGTAATTTATTTAAAGCGTCGAATTATTTATAATTAACCTTTTTTTAACACTTTGGTTAACTGAAGTAATTTCATATAAAAAGGACAAATCGAATCTGCAAGTTTTCCTTAGTTGATTTTTTTTCCTTTTTCACTAAATCACAAAATTAAACTAAATAAGTAAAATTACGATAAGAAGACAGAAAAAGTTTCATATTTAGACTATTTGACTCATAGTCAATGTTGTAATTTAAAGATATACTGTTAAATTTATCATTTATAAAATTTTATTTTTATTTTTAATTTTAGGCTCTGTTTCACATAACTAATTGATAAATTATCTTATAACTGATAAGTTACCTGATAGCTGATAAGTTACTTGATAACTAATAACCTAACTGATAGCTTATAACTTATAACTGATAATAGATAAGTTAACTAAAGTGTTTCGTAAAATTAACTATTGAACTAGCTGAAATTGTAAAATGATATAAAAGGATATATTAATAGAAATATATATATAATTAAAATAATTTATATTTATTTAAAAATAAAATTATATTAATGTAATTAAAAAGTTTAAAATAAAAGTATAGTTTCTAATATTTTATAAATTTATATATTTATTTACTTATATAATTTTTATTTTATTATTTATTATAAAATTATAATTACTTAAAATATAATTAATTATATTTTATAAAAATTATTTAAATTTATATTATATAAGGTATGAGTTATAAATTAATAAAAAAATAAGGATAAATTTAGAAAGAATTTAAAAAAAGGATAACTTATAAGTTATAAGTTACTTTAGGTAGTTTATTAAATTAGAGCTTATAAACTTATAAGTTAGTACGAGAAACACCTTTGAAAGTTAGCTTATAGGTCAATAAGTTATAAGTTAACTTATTTATTGTGCGAAACGGAACCTTAATAAGAGATAAAGAAAATTACATAATAAAAGTCTACAAATTAATTTTTTATAAATGAAATTCTTGTAGATAAAGTGCTAAAAAAATAAGGGATTTAAATTTAAAAAATTAATGATATAATTTAGTCTTGTAAAATCACTAATAATCAATGTTGAAAAAATATTTTTTATTACTAATAGTATGAAAAATTAGCATAAATACAAGGTGTTGTTTAGTTTGCAACAAAAATATAGGAAATTGTATTTCTTAGGAAATACACAACTATAGAGTTGTTTGGTTGCACAAATGGGAGGAAATAGAACTTCTCGGGAAACTGTATTTCCTATAAAACACAGGAAATCACTTACCCACTCCCCTAGGTAAATTCTATTTCCTGTGTTTTTAATTAATTTATAGATAAAAATATCCTTGTTAAAATTAATTAATATTAATTTTGTCCTTTTAATTAATTATCAAGTTTCACTTCGTGAATGCCATTTTAGTTAGTGTTACTGTTTTAGAACGAAACAGTAACATATTACTGTTTGAAGAACAAATAATAATATGTTATTTTGTAATTTGGTTATTAAATAAATTTTATTTATTCATTTATTTATAATTTTTAGTTAGTGTTACTATTTTTGAACGAAACAGTAACATCCTTTTCTTTAGTAATTTGATAATTAATTAGGTTTGGAACTAAATAATAACACATTATTATCTAGAGAATAGATAGTAACATGCTATTATTTGATAATTTGATTATTAATTAAACTTAATTTATCCATTTAGTTAGAATTTTTAGTTAGTATTGTTATTTTAAAATGAAACAGTAACATGTTACTGTCTAGAGAACAAACAGTAACATGTTATTATTTATTTATTTAAGATTTTTTGTTGGTGTTATTATTTTGGAACGAAACAGTAACATATTACTACCTAGAGAATAAATAGTAACATGCTATTATTTAGCATTTTGATTGTTAATTAGACTTGATTTATCCATTTATTTTGAATTTTCAATTAGTATTACTGTTTTGAAATAAAACAGTAACATCTCCTTCTTTGACAGTTTAATTATTAATTAGGCTTAAAATGAAATAGTAACATATTACTATCTAGAGAATATATAGTAATATGCTATTATTTGATAATTTGATTGTTAATTAGACTTGATTTATCTATTTATTTTGAATTTTTTATTGGCCTTACTATTTTGGAATGAAATAGTAATATATTACTATCTAGAGAATAAATAGTAATATGTTATTATCCATTTATTTAAAATTTTTTATTAGTGTTATTATTTTAAAACGAAACAGTAATATGTTACTGTTTAGAGAATAAATAGTAACATGCTATTATTTAACAATTTAGTTATTAATTAGAATTGATTTATCTATTTATTTAAAAAAATTTGTTAGTGTTACTATTTTAGAATGAAACAGTAACATATTACTGTCTAGAGAACAAACAGTAACATGCTATTATTTGACAATTTGGTTGTTAATTATAACTGATTTATTAATTTATTTAGAATTTTTGAAAAAAATAATATGTTACTATTTTGGAATGAAACAGTAACATATTACTATCTAAAAAATAAACAGTAACATCCTATTATTTGACAGTTTAATTATGAATTAGATATGATTTATTCATTTATTTTAAATTTTTAGTTGGTGTTAGATTGAAATAGTAACATATTACTATTTAATCTACAAATAATAATAAATTATTATTTAATAATTTTATTTGTTAAGAAAATTATTATAATACTACTAAACATCAAAAGACTTAGAAAGTAAAAGTTTAATATGGGATTCAAATGAATTTGAATTGATAAAAATAAGATCAAAGATAAAAAATAATAAGAAAATAAAGAAAAATTTTAAAAATCATTGAAAAAATTTTTTTTGCTAAACCAGAGTAGGTAAAACACCTTGAGTTTTGCAAATACGTAGATCTCGAAAAGTTATATGAAATAAAAAAAATTCACTTAAAATGGACAACCGAGCACAAAGTTATGATCATTCAAAATTTTGAACTTAATTTATATATTTTTAACTAAGTACACTTCGTCAAACCCATATTTTCTTATTTTCTGTTGAAAGATCATATGAAAATAATTGAAAACAAGTGGTCATATGCAAAAATTGATTAATTATTAAATTATTATTGAGGGTATTGTAATTATTTCATTATTATTTCCTAGGAAATTCAAAGTTAAACTAAACAAAACATAAGAATTTATTTCCTGGGATATGTAACTTCCTTCATATCAACCAAACAATATTAAAAATTTTTCAAGAAGTTCATACAGAAAATTACTTCTTAAGAAATTTAACTTCTTATAGGAACTTATTTCCTATATGAACCAAATGACTTCTAATTTTACTCGAAAAGTTATATGAAATAAAAAAAATTCACTTAAAATGGACAACCGAGCACAAAGTTATGATCATTCAAAATTTTGAACTCAATTTATACATTTTTAACTAAGTAGACTTCATCAAACCCATATTTTCTTATTTTCTATTGAAAGATCATATGAAAACAATTGAAAACGAGTGATCATATGCAAAAATTGATTAATTATTAAATTATTATTGAGGGTATTGTAATTATTTCATTATTATTTCCTAAGAAATTCAAAGTTGAACCAAACAAAATATAAGAATTTATTTCCTGAGATATGTGACTTCCTTCGTGTCAACCAAACAATATTAAGAATTTTTCAAGAAGTTCATACAGGAAATTACTTCCTAGGAAATTTAACTTCTTATAGGAACTTATTTCCCATATAAACCAAACAACTCCTAATTTTACTCTCTTTAAAATATAAATTGTGTGATTTAAATTTCTTAATTTAAGAAAACTTATTTTAACTTTCTTAAATATTAAATTAGTATGATTTTAATTCATTTATTTAATTTTCATCAATTTCTTAATCTTATAATATTATCTCTACTCATCACCTCCCATGTATTGACTTAAAATAACTTTTATGTAAGTATTGAAGAAAAATTTTATTTAAATTTTAAAAATTTTAAATAAAATTAATGAATTATATATGAGAAGTTGAATTATTTTGAGAGTTAATAATTTATAAAAATTAAAGAAAAACTGATTTATCTAAAAAATAATGTAGTGTATGCTTAAATGTTAAATAACAGTTAACAAAAGCGGGTAGAAATTGATAAAAATTAAATATGAGATTAAAATTCCATTAATTTAATATTTAAATGATCAAATAAATTATTTTAAATTAAATAAATTAAAATTACACAATTTACATTTTATAATACAAATTTTTATTTGCGCCTAAAATAATAATACAATAATAGTTCGAATTTAACCTGAAAAACAAAACAGGTACAAGTGTATTCTTTTCCCCTTTTTTTATCTTTAATACCACATAGTTTTTACTAAATATTACAATTTTTTATTAGGTTGGCCACTCCAAAATATTTTGCAGCTTTTAACATTTTGCATGCTAAAACTATCATCTCCTGTGCGTACGCGGATTTTAAAACTCAAGCCCAAATTCAATAAGTAATTGTAAATTCAAACCATAATCATTTTGTTCTCCTTTCTTTTTTTAAATGGAATCATTTTGTAAACTATCATTAAATTAAATAGAGTTTATATAACGCAAATTAAGCGACTTTTAAAACTAAAATAAATATATTACTCTCAAACTCATAAGAAGATATATTTATTTTGGCAATATTAGTTTGAAACTGCGTTATTGTTTGTATAATTAGAATGATTTTATATCATATGCTTAAATAATATATATTTTAATCAATAATTGATTGATTTTGTAAAAGTAAACCAAGTTTCAAAAAATTTCAAATCTTGAATTTCACCCTTAACGTTGTGAGGATTTTACTATTTATTACTCTCATTAAGAATAAATTTATCGTCTAATCTAAAAAAATATAAAATTTATATTATTTTTTTAGCCCAAATATTTAGGGGACTTTTTTTCTTGTGATTTGGTTAATAAAATTACAATAAATTTAATAATTTGTGATACATAATATCCAAGCTATATATGTATGAAAACAAAAATAAAAATTTGAAATCATTTTTGAGATCACTTTTGTTGAGAGGATTTTACTATTTATTACTCTCATCAAGAATAGACTTATCACCTAACTTGAGAAAATATAGGAATTTTCTTTTAGCCCAAATATTTATAGGACTTTTCTTCTCGTGGTCTAATTAATAAAAATACAATAAAGTTAATAATTTGCAATATATATTTTAAAAAATCCTTAATGTCCAAGTTATATACATACAAAAAAAATAAAAATTCTAAATCATTATATCTCAAATGATGCATTGATGCTGCACTTATATTGTTTAATTATCAATTATTGAGATGCAAATCATTGCTTCTAAGTTTTCGTATCCTCTCAAACAAGTTGTGTCAAAATAATAAATTGAAATAGACAAATTGAACCTTTTCCAACTCATTTATTGTCAATTTAATAGAGTGAACTTCAAAATAATATTATGAAGAATGAGTAGATATTTGCACAGGGGTTTGCTAAAACTAATCTTAGAATCAAGATGGTTACCATGGTTTCAATAAACTATTTTAATCCTTAAGGTTAGTTTCATTAAACTCTCATAAAAATACTTGCTCATTTTTCCTAACAATACTTTTAGATTCATTTCATTAAATTAGTAGTAAATGAATTGAAAGAAAGTTCTATTTGTCTATTTTGATTCAATAACTATTAATGCAATGAAGTGAATCTTAGATCATCGATATGACAAAAAAAAACCCATATCTTAATTAAGGTTTGCTAATTAATACCTTAAGGATGAAACTAGTTGCCATGGATATAAAAATGATGAATTACTTCAAGAATATTATAGTGTAAAAAAAATTTCATCAATTTTAATTTCATTCATTATAAGGCCACCTTTGAATAGCCAATTACCTATACCTTCTTTTCAAAGTTGTGAAACTTATGCTAAACTCTTTGACTGCTTGTATTATGGGCATATATAAATACATTCATTTTTCATAATTTGGGAATCATTAAATAATTATTGTGAAGTAAAATAAAAAATTACTAAAGTAATTAAAAAATATGTCATCCATAACTTACATATAGTGCAAAAGATCTCTAACCTATAAAAGCATCACCTTTTTTTTTTTTTTTAGTTTGAGTGTGTTGCTTCATATTAAGTAATAAATCATTTCATTCATTATTGCTTTCCTTATTACCCCATTTCTACTAGGAGAAATCATATCAATAATACCTCATTTTTCTATATTTAACAATATGGTTCTTTCTCATTTAGTTCTCCTGAGAAAAAGGTTACACTTTTGTAGATTTGTACTCTTTGGCTTCTTGTATTATAATCATATAGAAATACTTTATTTTTCCATGATTTAGGAATTATTAAATAATTATAGTAAAATAAAATAAAAAAACTACAAAGCTAACTAAAAAATATGTTATCCATAACTTATATATAATGAAAAAAACTTCTGACTTATAAAAATATCACATTTTTTTTAGCTTGAATATGTTGTTCCATATCAAATAGTAAGTCATTTCATTCACTATTATTTTCCTTATTACCTTATTTCTATTAGGAAAAGTCATATCAACAATGCCTAATTTCCTACATTTAATGATATAGGTTCTTTCTTATTTGGTTCTCTTGAGAAAGAGGTTGCACTTTTGTAGATTTGAGTGGTAGGGGAATAATTAATGTAAAATCCTCTTTAGGCCACTCATGGGTTACCTTTAGTAGCTAACAATATAATTTTATTGCATTATTGAAACGTAAATGTAATCTAAAAGCAAATTAAAAAAGATCTTAATTTAGCTCTTCTTTTTATCACTACCTAAATCGACAATGATGCAACTTTTTTTTTAGAAAAGCCAATTAAGAAAAAATCTATAGGACTAAATGTGAAAAAATCATGTTAGATTGAGACGACTTTTCCTAGCAAAAAGAAGGGAGTAAAGAAAAAAATTATGAATGAAGTGACTTATTGTTTAATGTGAAATAACACATTTAAGCTAAAAAAAAGTGATGCTTTCATGGATTAGAGATCTTCTACACTATATGTTAGTATAGATGATATATTTTTTTAATTACACTAATAATTTTTTATTTTTTATTTTACTTCATTATTATCCTTTAATGATTTTCCTAATTATGAGATAAGAAGTGACTTCTACTTGCCCATAACACAAATAATTAAGAAACTTGATGTAGTTCTTATAATTTTGAAGAAAAGGTGTAAGGAACTAGATATTTAGAAATGGCTACATAATAAAGAAAATGAATAATAATGAAAATCCTTTATACTATAATATCCTTAAAGTAGAATTTTGCTTTCATGTACATGACAACCAATTTAATTTTTAATACCTTAATCAGTTATCTTTCATTGAAAAATGGGTTCCTTTTTTCCTAGTGGCACCCTAAGTTTAGTCTATCAAGTTAGCAACAAATGAATAAAACCTAAAACTATTAGTAAAAAAGAATTTTTATAGCAAAATGTGAACATACTAAATTTTAAAGAGATGATTTCTTCTAACAATAAGTAGGTTTTGAGAGAAGTAATGACAAATAAATTGTGGAAAAAAATTGTAATAACCTAGAATAACATTTAAAATCTTATTATTTTAAATTTTATAAAATATTTATTTATTTATTTATTTTAAATTGATAAGGATGGTTAAGTTATAATTATTGACATTAAGAAGAAATACAAATATTTTAAATTTTATTTTTCAACACTATCATAATTTTCTTTAATAGGAATGCTTTCTAAATTTTTATTAGGATATTTGGAACATAAGAGCGAGAAATTTAGAAATATATGTGTTAATATGAAAGATAGCTTTATTTCATAAATTTATAAATTTATAAGGATATTTTCAAAGTTTAGGATGTGATGAACTATAATATATATACTACTTATAACTAAATAAATTACCTTTCCACTATTTATATAGTAATGAAATAATTAAATTGAAATTTTAAATGAGATAAAGAAATGAATTTTTATGAAAAATGAATTATTTCTTTTAAATGAATGAAAGAGTAAGATTATTTTGAAAAAAGAAATGGAAGGTTAAGATTTTAAAAAAGAAGTGGGCTTACATAGCGTGAGAAGTACTAAACTGAAACCTATAGCTTATATTTTTCCCGTCTCTCTTTATCCATGGCTACCCTTTCTCTTTCTCATTTTTTTTCTTCTTTCCTGGCAACCTTCCCTCCTCTTTGTTCTTTCTCTTTTCTTTTTCTTCCTGTTAATTCTCTTCTCTGATTATTGACATTTGCCTCTTGCTAGAATGCCATTAAACCACTATTTCCCTTTTTCTCTATCTTAGTTTAGTAGCTATTGGTGAGGTGATCAAAAGTGTGCAAGATTATAACTAAGCTCCTTCCATCATCGTTTTCATCTATCGCAAGCCAATCTTCAACGTGTCCTCTTTCTTTTCCCAAGTAGCAATTTGCCAACGTGACCATAGGAGTAACAAATTAGAGCTAACCAATAACACTGCAAGGCATCAAAGCTCCCTTATTTTTTAATAATTCTCCAGGCTTTTTAATGGTAGCGAGCTTTTGGCGACCTTTTTAAGATGTGGTGAGACTTTTCATATAAATTTTTTTTTATATTTTTTTAATGATTGAAGTCCTAATAAAAAAATCCATTTATATATATTTGAAATATATGATAATAGCTTGGAAAAATATAATTTTCATGTTATACAATGTTAAAATAACATGATTAAGACCTCTCTATATCATTAACTTTAATGTTATTATGTGTTTGAAGTTAATTTAAAAAGTTTATTTTATATATAATATAAATGCATGATGATGCTTTTGAAGAATATGATTTTTATGATATGGGACATTACAATGATATAATTAGAAAGTGTGTATAAAGTGATTCATGCATGATTCAAGAAACTCAAAAATATGTGAAATGTAATTTTTTTGAATTATTTTAAGTTAGAGTTAAAAATATTAAAAAATAAGAGTATAGTTGAGCATACTTAAAGCATCGAGTTCCAATGTTTTATTGTTTCATACTTTGATTTAGAAAACTTGTCATTTATAAAAATCTTTGATTTTTCAATGATAAATTAAAAATAAAGAAAGTGATGATCTAGGATGAACAAGGGGCATAAAATAAGCCTTTTAGAGCTCTAAGTTCTAATATTTCTATCTATATGGTTTCAATTTGAAAATCTGTAGTTAATGGCATGTCTTAACTAAAAGTTAATATTAGGAAATATAAAGAGTAAATAATATAGAGTGCTATTGTATCATAATTTGAATTTTAGATTTGTAATGTTTGAGAAGAAAATAAATATTAACCATATGTTCATAAGTTATTATTATAAATTATGGAGTGAAAAGAAAGGAAAGATGAAAGTGGAATGCTTAGGAATTGTCAAAGTAAATTGGTATTCTCATATGAGTATATATTTTATCCCAAAACTTATATATTACTTATATTGGTTGATTGTTATGTTCTATAATTTTCTTTTCAACTATATAGATTATAAACACGTTTATATATGGAATCAGATCTATATATAAATTAAAGAGCTTTAATGAGAATCATTATGATTGTTTATTTGATCGATATGTTGCCAAAATAATTGGTATGTTAATACACACATATATTTGTGTGGTTATTTCATAAGATGTGGCTATTTTCCATTTTGAGACCTTGAGATGAAAGCAACATATCATTATAACTTAGTATTACTTAGTGGCATTTATGCTTGATGGAATAATAGGCTATGAATATGTATGTTTATTAAATGAATGTTATAGCTATGCAAGAAGTATAGTGGTGTTGTTATATATACTGTTATGCACTTTGATATTGCTCTTTGATAATGAATTATCTACTTCATATAGAAATTGGATTGTAATTATGATATGTAGATCTTGAGCTCTAATGTATAAATTATATTATGAATTATGCCATGAGCAACATTGAGATTGTAAAATGTATTAAAGTAATGATATGAATGTTGGATGAAAAATTCTCGATGAAATACTTCTGAAGGGTATAAGGCAAATTTTGCAGGCCTTGAAAAGATAAAGATGAAAAGTTTGTGAAGGCTATAAGGTTAACCTAGGAATTAAAAGATGGATGTATGTATTGTATTTTACAATTTTTTATGTATTGTGTTGTTATATTGAAATCTAATTGATCTTAATTTTTTCTCGATTTAATATGATTGTGATTACTTAATTATGATAGAGCCTTGTTGGTTACTTGAAAGTTTAATAACAATCCAAAATAGGTTATGTATGTAATCATGATTATAGCATATAAATTAAGCAAATGAGACTATTATAGATTATGATATGAAATAGGAAACTTGAGTTATATGCAAGTAAATACATCATCCAGATATTTAGTACTTGGAGTTGAAATTTAGAAATTAAGTTTGTGACTATTTTCTATCTTTACAGCTTAATTAGTATTTTCTTCCTCTAGTTATTGGAAATTATGATAAATTGGTAGATATATACTTGTTGAGTTTATAAAACTTATCCTTTTCTTTTAATGTTTCTAGGAGTTGATTTGAGATTGTCAAGTTACATAACTTGTGTGAAAGTCGATGACAATTCATGAAGAATTCGAAAATTGGAATTTTGTTGGGACCAAATTTAAGGATTAAAGATAGAGATTATATTAATTTTGCATTTAATGTATTGAATCATTTATCTATATAGATGTTTTTGGATTGTTATTAAGTTGTATGTAAAATAAGTTGTATGATTTAGGACTTGTGACTTTTAGAAAGTGTCTAAAAATAAGGAAGACTTTATCCCTTATAGTGAATTTTGAGTCACTGTAAAGATAAAAGGATTTTTGGTTGGTAAAATTCATGTAAATAAAGTTGAGGTGGATGGAAATTAGGTATTAGGGTCCACATTGATTATGATTGGATTCAGGTTATGATAAAAACTAAATGCAATTAATGTCTTAATTATCTTAAGGTTCATAAAGGATGATAATTAGATGCTTAAACTCAATGTTTATGAGAATCTATAACAATATTTACAAATTACATGTTAGTTTTTTTATTGAAGCAAGCAATTTAAAAGATGTCACTGTATGGAAATCATCAAAAAATTATTGTAAATTCAAAATACATTATTATAAATTAATATATAAAGAAGACCATCAACATATAGCACTTTAACATTTTGATAATGTTAACTATACATTCATATATATGAAGTTCTCCTAGCAAAAGTTTTAATTTTACCATAATATTACCCTTATATGTCTTTTGTATTCTTAAGACATATTTCACAAACTTAACAATGTAAGAATAAAATAAAATAATTTGCAAATTAATTCACTACAAAATATATCATACCTTCATCTAAATTTAAAATATCCATATCATCTAAAATATAATCAAAATATAAAATTTTTGTTAAATTCAAGTTATCATACAAATCCAACTTATTATAAAAAATATCCACACTTTACAAATTATAATAAAATGTTATAATATTAAGAATATAAAAATACCTTCAAATCTACTTAAAAATTCAAAATGTCAATTGCCATGTAAATTTTTAAAATAGAACATTTTAAAAAGGAAAAGAAAAATAAAGAAAAATAATAATAAGTTCAGAGAATCCAATGACTATGCAAATCAATTTAACTTGAATTAAAGAATTAGAATGAAAAATTTCACTATTTAACAATGATTAGAATGTAAATTAATCTCTAACCACTAAAATGTTGTAACTTCATTAATAAAGGTTGCATTTTAAATAATATTAATAAAAAATAATAAATATAAAAGTATTTTACAAAAGTTAAAAAATATACATCACGTACAATTTTTTCAAGTAAATCCAATTAATAAATATAAAATATTTACAAAAGTCACAAAAATACACATCACATAAAATTTTTTCAAGTAAATCCAAAATGTAGTACACTAATAGTAAAAAGAAATAATGTGTTTACTAAGTAAGTTTACATTGTGATGATATACAAGCAACAATGGTGGTGAGGACATAAAATTCCTAATGCAAAAGAAAATATAAGAAGTATAAAATTCATTAATATCTAATCAAGAAATATGGAAGATAATATAAGAAACATAATACAAAAATCATAAAATTCATACATTAAAAAATCTAGCAAAAAACATAAAGCATGACAATAAAGAAACAAAATAAATAGAAAGCATAAAATTAAAGAAAATAGAGATCTAATCATTGATAAAAACATACTACAAAGTATACAACATACAAATATGTTAAAAAGAACAAAATGGTGAAAATTTATCAATTAAATCCATCTTTAGATGGCAACAGAGTAGATTGCAACACTCGAGGGTGGTGGCAGTCGGCAAAGAAGTACAAGTCAACAAAGATTCATAGAGGAGAGCATCGTAGGAGTAGGGGAAAATGAGGGGTCTAATTGTGGTTATTGATATATATAGATATTTAATGATAGAATTAGTGATAGATTTTTATCATTATTAAACCCTTCAACAAAATGGCATGTTCAAGTTACTGACTAATAAAAAGATTTCTCTCATTAATTTTTTTAAAAAAATATTTCATCACTAGCAAAATTTTAAAATTTTATGCAAAATTCATTGTTAATTTTGTAAGTAATTTGAAATCCTATTTTTTAATCTTGTAAATAAAATTTACAAATGGAATTAGCAACATATATAACCTTAATTGTGAAAATTCTAAAAATTTAAAAAATTGATAATAAAATCAGCAATAGATTTAGCAATAAGTTAAAATATTCATCACTAAATTCAAAGGATAAAAATGACCTATGGAATCTCAATTATCCATTGCTAATTTCTATCATTAAATATGAATTTTCTTGTAATGTTGTTTTAATGTTTATATGTGTTAATTTAATTTATATTGAACTAATTAAATTTTAAATAATCCAGAATAAAATAATTGATAGTTTTTTGAGGAGGAAAATTAATAATAAAAAGAAGAATAACCTAACTTAAAAGTTTATTATTGATTATAAAATAATATATTAACGACTTTAAGTTTTTGAAACATTAAATAAATACACTTTGAATGAAAGTAATTTCTAATATATTTTAATTCAATCAATAACTTATAATTTATTTTTTAAATTGTTTTAGTAATAAATAACTATTAAATTATATTTAAAAATATCTAACAATATATAAAATATTAAAAATTATGCAACATCATAATTTTTTATAAATTAAAGACATTTTTAATTTAGCCCATGAAATTTTAGCCATGCTCCGCCATCACCATTTTGCAGTGGCTCAACCACTTCCATGACGCCATTAAATATAACTGCACAAATGTAAGAAACTCTGAAATAACAACCATGCACACTTCAGGAAAAATAATGATAAATGTATTTTTAATTTTTCTAAAATGACACTCTGTTTTTTTTTTTTTTTTTTTAAAAAAAAAGGAAGAAGAATAGAACAGGAATCATCATGTACCAGGTATGTTGTAGCTATTCTTTGCTCGAAAAACTGATCAATTTAGGTGTATCGATACCTGCAGGTAATTTTCAGTCATTATTATTGATAAGTTGTAGCATACATTGAACGAAAGATAAAAGAAATGATAACCTATATAATAGAACAAAATAATGGGTAGACATCATTATCCAGTCTTCGACGTTGACAGCGTAACAACAACCTTTATATTAATATCCGCAAGGAAATAAATGTACTCAGCATTCATACATTTATCATGCACCTTTTTTTTTAATATTCTCTCAACCATAATCATTACTATAAAACGTGGGCCTCATCATTTTGTAATATACCAATTACTTTAAATCGTTAAATTTGATTCGATCTAGATAGTACTATATAAATTAATAAATAATTAGAACGAAATCTATTCTTAAAACTTATATAATGAGGTATATAAGTTGTATTTTAATATATTTTTTATTTTTAACATTTATTTTTAAATTTAATATAAATAGAGAATGAATAGTGTTGGATGAAGTAAATAAAAATTTATTTAATTACAAAATTACTTTTAAGAACAAACAAATAAATTAAGAAAATATTAAAAAAATATTTTTTTATTCTTAACTAAAAACAAATTATAAAAACAACTACCAAATAATTTTTTTTAATTTTGAAGCGTAAATTAAAAGTTATTTTTAAAAATAGTAAATAAAAGAGGCATAGCATTAGTGGTCATCTCAATTATTGTGTAGTAATAGATTTTTTATTATTATAGATATTATGAGCTCTTTATTTACTATAGTTGAGAAGTATTAATTAACATAACAATAAGTTCAATATCGACTTCGTACATAATTATAGAAAGCACGACTCTATATGGTCAAAACTTTTTTATTTTCTATTTAATAATTATAATTCTAATCTCTTTTTTATATAGAAAGTGTTTAACAACAAGTTGTTTCATCAGTTTTTGGCTAGTTTGGAAACCTTTGCATCATTGATTATGTCAAATAACTGTTTTAGATGTTTGTTAAATAATTATTTTAATTAGTTGATTAGCTTATAATCGGTCAATTTAAAAAAATTAGTTAGCGTCTTTAATTAACTAATTCATAAAACAAATATATTATATATACTAAAAATGAAATTGAGATTCAAATCTTTTATATCTATTGAATAAATTTTATAAATTTATCTTATTATCTTATATTTAATGAAAACCCTTAATTTATACTCAATATATAATTTTAAATCTCATTTTTTATATATAATATTATTATTTATAAAATAGAAATAAAAAGATAAAATTATTCATATAATTATATACATTTGCTTAAAATATTTTAAAGAGGAGCTTAACCCTAGATCACAAGCTATAAATGTAAGAGCTTAGCCATTAAACCACTTACCATTTTTAAATATTTATGCATTAATTTAATATATATATATTAAAATATAATAATTTTGTGTTAGTAAAAAATAATTATTTATTATTTATTAATTAAATCTATACATTAAAAATAATATACATTAACAACATAAATATTATTTCTATATAATTATTTAATAAACTTAAATTTTTTTGCATTAAAATTAAAAATTAGTAAGTTAATGCAAAATAAAAAATGTGATGATGAAGAAAATATATATAATATAAAAAATAGTATAACCATCGTAATATAATATATGTTCAAAATTTGATATAAAATATTATAAAAGTGAAGATGGACATTAATATATATATATATATATATATATATATATATATATATATATATATATATATATATATATATATATATATATATTTCTTCAAATAAAACAAAATATTTATAATAAATTATAATTATTTATTTCTTAAAGAAAATCTTAACATGTATAACAAATTGTTATAATTTATTTTTAAATAAAAAATTAATAAATAAGAAATTACAATAATATTTTTAAAAGAATTTTTAATTTAATAAATAATATGTAAAATTTAAAATATTATGAAAACAAAAAAATATATTTAAATAAATTATAAAATATACATATATTTATAATTATTTTACATCTAAACAGTTAATAATACATAATTAATTTCATTAAATATTTTTATTCAAATAACTAATATTATTAATCGCTCACAACGGCTCATAGAATATAACAAATTAATTGATTGTAGAATAGGGTCTTCAATTTATGTTTTTATTGGTCTCCTTATTTGTAATTCTGAATTAGTTAATGATTGAAGGCTCTAATAATACGAAATTTAATGGCTAACTCAATTTTAATAAATACGTGATTTGGATAAAAGAATTTTAACGTAAGAAATCATTCATTAAATGTAAAACTATATGTATCGAATATTTTGCAAGCCACGTGAAAATCATGAGATAACTGCTGAGTGGATAAATTAATATTAATGATTTGGAATTCATCACTTACAGCATGCTTCTCTTCCGCAAAAATTTTCGGGATATTTTTGCAATACTCTTCTATTAAATTTCAATAAAGTTATATAAAAAATTAAATTAAAATATTTCATTTAAGAAAAAATAAATGTAATCAACGTATAACACTGGAGGCCAAAATTGTAATTAAATTTTAATATAATCTTATACGAATATATATAATAGCTTTATAGGTCTCGTTATGTTCTAGTTTTTTTTTTTTTTTCCTTTTTCCTTCCCTGAAATCATATCTTTTGGGGGCTATTTTAAACTTCTATTTTTAATAACATGCTGCTGACAAGTTTATTATATTTAAAAAATATAAAATTTAGGTAAATTTTTATAAATATTTATTGTAAGGTACTCCATGTCAATTTTAATAAGTGTAATAATTATTTTATTAATTATTATAAATAATTATGATTTGATGATAATAATAGTTATTAATGTTATAATTAATTTTTTAAATAAAAAATTAATAGTTATGATAATAAGTAACAACAAGGTGATTAAGTGGTTGATATATTGATCAGTCCAAATGTTATTTAATTGGTGAATCCAATAGTGTTTAAGGTCTCAAAAATTTTAAATGATGTGATGATATTAAAAGTTATTAAATTTAAATTATTTAATTATATTTATTAAAAATAAATAAATATAATTAAAAAAATTTAATTTAATGAATTCAAAATTTGAGTCGTAATTCTAAGTTTCAAAATACTATTAGTATTCTAGTAAGCACATATTTCCTTCGTATTTTTTTATTTATTGTATTTCGATGAAAATTTTTATTATTTTAAATTTTTATTTGTTATTTTAAAATTTTAATAAAATATTAAATATTTTTAAATTTATTTGCATTAATAAATATTTTATTATTTTATATTCTCAATTTATTTATATTTATGTTATTATTTATTTTTATTTTCAATTATTTTTAATTTTGTATATAAAAATAGTCTTAAAAATTATTATAAATAAATAAATTAAATTATTTTTTTAATATTTATAAAATTAATTATTATGAACAAACTCGGACGCACGTGGCAAAAGTTAAGAGTGTTGTACAGTCTGGAAAGGAAAAAGAACGTGTAAAAAGTTACCCAAAAATTTCAAATGCAATTTGGAATCATTCCACGTTTTGCATGACGTGCGGCTAAATACAGCCAAGTGAATGAAGTAACAGAGACAGAGATTAATGCTGCCCACTATAATATATATTCATTAATTAATAGTTGCCTCAATAATTTTCAAATCTAGACGACGTCCGTTAAGAAGTTAAAAATTTTGTGGTATATTATTATATTATTAAATTTAAATATTAATTTATTATCATATAATATATTTAAAAATAAATTTAATATATAATAAAATTTAATTACATATTAATATATTACTATATTAATAATATATTACATTTTTTTCCATAAAATTTTTATGTAAAGTGAGCATTCCTTTCCGTGGGCTAATCATTAGCAGTTTTAAAAGGCAAATTGTATGTTAAAAACTCAGGTTGATAGCAGAAAAATATGGCAATTGAATTGCTCCCTGCAATTGCTTCTCATTGGTTCGTACGATAACCCTCGCACGTGACAATACCCCTGTGTTCGCTTTAGTTGATTGCCATTGGGATTGTTAAACTAACTGAAGTGGTGAAAATTGAATTTATCAGGCAATAATTTTTTATATGATTATTTTAGAAAGTGTTCAGAAAGTGATATTTTTTAAAAAATAATTTTTATATTTTATTTAATTTAAATTTTTTAAAAAATAATAATAAAATAATTATTATATTTTTAGTTTATTATAACACAAATCAATAATTTTAATTATTAATAATTAAATTTAATATGAATAATTTTATTTTTATATCTATAAGTAACATATAAAGTAAAACCTACTTAAAAAAATAAATAATTTTTATAAATTTTATTTCCTTCAATTTATTAAATAATAATTAATCAAACAATTCATCTTTTCTCTATTTTTTAAAAAATAAATTTTTTATGTTGCTATCACCGTAAATAAAATCAAATGACTTCTTCATCTTGATTCCTAGTCATTGTACTTACACGTATGCAAATGGGATTGCTAACCTAGCAATCTTCACTGTTTTATTTGGATTAAAAATTATATTATTAATTAATTTAATAATAAAATAACAAAAAATATTATAATTAGTTTACCATTTCCACCAATAATTTCAATTAATGAATATATTTTAAATTAATATTTTTTATTAAAATTATTATTATCATTAAATTAATAATATAATTTTTTATTAAAATAAAAATATGGAATATAAAAATTAGCAATTCTCATATATATATATATATATATATATATATATATATATATATATATATATATATATATATTAAAAAAATCTGAGTG
The DNA here is from genome assembly GCA_020226215.1 of Sindora glabra. Taxonomy (NCBI): domain Eukaryota; kingdom Viridiplantae; phylum Streptophyta; class Magnoliopsida; order Fabales; family Fabaceae; genus Sindora; species Sindora glabra. Next base: position 31,355,224 of record CM035227.1, on the reverse strand, counting down.
AAAAAATTCCTAGTACATAACATGTCAAATCCAAATATAAAAAAATAATAAACCCTATAAAATAATATTAAGTGCAATTACAGTAATTACACTATTAAGGTACTAGCAAGATAGTATTTTAAAAAATGATGAAAATTTTATTTCATACCTTGTATAAATTACACTTTTAATTGAATATAATGAAGAAGAGTGGTTAAGATACAGGGAAATTGATCTAAACACATTTAATTGTAATATAAATCAATCAAATTAAATTGCATATATCATTCTACAAATGAAAAAAAATTATAAGTTAATTATTAATAATATATTATAATAACTAGTTCGAGCAAAGTAACACAGAGGCCACTAATTAGTGTTCAAGTGATGACCATTAGTTGAGCACAATGTTACTAATATCAATGTTACACAAATGTAATCTATTAACTACTTCATTCCTCTATAGCTTATGGTCTTGTTTTTCTAGGTTTGGAGGGTGATCTGGAAACTAATTGTTTGTAAATGTATTAATAATTAAAAGTAAAACCTTTTCCTTTTTAACATACCTTTTTTATTTTATTTCTTTTTTTAACACCATTTAGTATTCCATAAATTATATTAGACCCTCAACTAATTGCATTGGACTTGTTTTAGGAGATAAAATTCTCTCAACAATAATTTTTTATTCATAAAATTCAAATCTAAAATTTTATTTCATATTTGCAGATATAGTATCCTAAAAAGAATTATGAGTAAATAAATAAATATATTAGTATGAAGTGGACCAAGGACAGTCATTGCTCCTCCAAGCTGAGCTGGCCACACGTAGATCTGATATATTTATGTCTAAAATCGGATCTGAGTACGCAACAGACTTATACCGAAGAATTTTTGAGATAAAAAAGGAGAAAAATTCTAGAATGTACGGAGATCCCAATGATACAGTAATATAGTATGATGAGAAATTCTTGTTGAGCACAATTCACGGAAACTATTTTCAATGGTACATGTTCTTATTGTCTTTTAATGAAAATAACTATTTATCAATCAAAAGATATTTGTGTACATTAAAAATTATATATTCTTAATATTAAAAATTTTAGTTGCTTTTTCCTTATGGAAAAAGAACAGCAACATGTGTTATGATTAAAGTGAGCAAATATTTTTATTTTTTCATCATTTACCTTATGAGAGCTATAATATATTAGGTTCAATTTATTTTTTGAAAAGTAATTCTTGTAGAAAAGTTTATGTATCTATAAAAAATATAATTTTAGAATCATAATAATAAAAAATAATATCAAACTTATTATATTTAAAAATATATTAATTATTTTTTTATTATTTTAATAATTTATAATTATATTTTTTATGAAAAATATTACCCATCACTAGCCCCTGAAACCGACAATTTCATGACTCCCGTTTATTAAGTGGTTTGTATATTATAAATTTTATTTCATTTTATATTATTTATCATATTTTAATTAGTTGTATCTGAACATGAGATGAGCGGTGAGACTGTATTCTCCCATGTGATGCTGTGGAGCCAGACCCAAGCGCTTGGCTGTAAAGTCTGCAGTCAATTCATTACCTTCCCTAATTTCCTAGAAGCTATAGATTGTGTTCGACCATTTACACGAGCAAGTAGCAACCTTACTCGGACCACCACCATTAGACTTTTGATGCCCCGACCAATTGTACAGATTTTTAATAAAAAATGTAACATCACTTGTTTGTCAGTTACTTGTGCTTCTTAATCACATTTTTTCATAACTTTAAAAGTTGAAGTCAATTTATTTATCGGAAACCAGCCCTTAAACACACTTTTCACGTGACGGGGGAGCTCAAACCTAAACATTATGGTGACAAAGTGGAAGCAAAAGGGGGACCCTCTGAAGACTTTTTCCAAGATTGACCACCTTGTGGGCCCGCGGATCTTCCAAAGGCTCACTACTTGGTCATATTGGCACCAAGGGCTGGTCGACTTCGTCCGACACCGTTTTCACAACAGTAGGGGTATGGAAGAAATTTGAGCTCGCGGACTGATTCAATTTATTTATAAATTTTGGCAGATTCAAATTTTTAAAATTTTAATCTCATCTTTTTATAACTAATACGAATTCATTCATAAATTTATAGATAAAATTTGTGAACTCGTGAAATAGATCATAAATATAAATTGAATTTAAATTTTTTAAAATTTAATTTATAATTTTTATAAATAATATGGATCAATTTGTATTTAATTCAGTCCATCAATTTTGTATCCTTAGCCATGAGTAATTCCTATTTTGTAATTGGGCAAACTTATGACAAAGTTTCTTATATGTTTTTTATAAAGTTTTTTATTTAAATTATAATATGTATATTAATTATTTTATTATAGTTATAATATTATTAATTATTGTAATTATTAAATTAAAATTATTAATAATTAATAGAATAACTAATACATTTATTATAATCTAAATGAAAAATTTTACCATAAATGCATTAAAATTTTTATCTAAAGTTTACCTTTTGCCACTCTATAACCTAATTATCCATCTTTTACATAATATAATGGTATATAAATTTTGGAAGAGCCTGCAATTTAAACGGTACTAATCTTTTTCAAAACGTTTTTTTTTTTTAATCTCAAATTTCATTGTAATTTTTTTTTTACTTCTCAAATTCGTATTCAATTGTAAACTTATTGAATTTAGTGATGTTGAGAGTCAGATTGTGAATTTTTAAGTGAATCGCACAATTTACACATATTTTAATGTACCAAAATAAACTTTGTATATATAATTTTATTTTTTAACTATATTATGCAAAAATAAAATTGTTTTATATAGAAGTACAACATCATATATATAAATTATTATTTACGAACATAATTACAATTTTATATAATTCACAAATTATTTTGTTAGTACTTTAAAATTAAGATTCGAAATTGTTAATTTTATCAAAATTTATTTGACCTTCTTTGTACATTGTAAAGTTAAAATGGTAATTGTCTAAACATAAATATATATATGATATAACTTAATTTAAATTATTTTTGAATTAAATATAGGACTATTGGTTATCTCTTACCGACCGTGCATGCTAATCATTAAAGTGCGGCATGGGGCAAACTGCTCTGCAACTCTGCTCTCCCATATGCACATGGGACCATCATATTTTATGATTATTATTTTTCCCTCTATCCTTTTTCCCTTCTCTTTCAGCGGTGACGGCAGGGCTAGAATAAAAAACCATTAAATGATTTTTTTTTAAATAGAGGTTATATTAATTTTAAATTTTTTTGTATTATATAAGTTCATAAATTTTTAATTTCCATAATAGATGCGTTTCTTAAAAATTATAAAATAATTATTTTTTGAAAAAATTTCGTATAACTTATATCTTCGAACATTAATTTGATAGTTTACTCGACGAAATTTCTTTGATGAGGGAGCGCAAACTGCCCCCTGGATGCAAAGCACCTATGGGCAAATGGCCCGCGGGTCTCCCACACAAAAGCCGCAGGATTCCGCAAACTACGATGAAGGAATGCAAGTTGCAGCGAAACTAAAGTAACCAAAGACAAAGGAAATGGATTTGGTGCATTCCCTGATAAATAGAATAGATGGGTTTTAAAAAGAATAAATATATAATTTTTTTAAATTATAAGTTTAAATAAAAATAATAAAATTTAAAATATAAGTTATATTTTCTATTTCTTTTAAAAATAATAAAAAATGATAAAAATGGATTCGAATAAAAATCAAAGGGTAAAATTACCTGAAACCTCGGGAGCTGCCAGCCTGTCACTCATTGGCCCATCGTCTGTCGGCTCTGAGCTGAGGATTTGTTTAGTATAATGATTAAAATAATTAATTATTAATTATTTTTTAATTTATAGAAATAATTAAGAATAAAAAATTAAATTTTAGATATAAAGAAATATATAAATTTTAAAAAAAATATTAAATATGACTTAAATTAAAATTTTTTAATTGATTGTCAATTAATTTTAATATATAATAATTATAATTTTTCTCTATAATTTTTAAAAATGATTACTTTTTTTTAAAAGATAATTGATATAAAGATTTTTAGTGAGAGGAAAATTACAATTAAAAATAAATCATAGAAATTAATTTATTACTTAATCATAATTTTCTCTCATTAAAATTTTTACACTAATTATTTTTAATTATTTCTCATAAAAAGAAATTATTATTAAAAATTATACCATTAGTGAATGAAAAATTATAATTATTACACATTAAAATTAATTAATAATTGATTATTTAAATCATTATACCAAAAAAGTCCTAAAAAATTTCCAAATTATGGAAAACCTAAAAAATTTTCTTATACTTTCTCCATTTCTTTTAAAAAAAATTATATTTAACTCTCAAAAATTAAAAGAATTTCACGTAAAACTTTAATAAATTGTCTCTTATATGGTTCCTCGAGTAATTTTGTGAGTATGATTTTAGACTCTATTTGTTAGTCGCAGAATATTTTTATAAGAAAAAGATTATTTATATATATATATATATATTAATGAAAAGGTAATATATTACTTATATTTTTTATTAAAAAATGATATCTAAAATTATACAAAATAGTAAATTTTTAAAAATAAAGTTATTTTTTTCAAAATTTTCATATTTAATATTAAATAAATAAAATATTTTCTCTTACTTTTACATTTTATAACTGTATTTTATAAAAAAAAAAAAGCGTTTTTCATTCAAATAAACATACCTTTAAACTTACTTTCTTTTCCTTCCTGCGCTTCCAGCCATTTCTTCTCTTAAGAGTCCTTATTATTTCTCTTATAACTGTATTTTATTTGATTTATTATGGAGTGTTTGACAAACAGTTTTTTCATTAGTTGTTAGCTGGTTTGACCAAAATTAGCTGGTTGACTTGGCAATAAACTGATTTTGGTGTTTAGTAATCAGCTTATTGAATCAGCTGATTGGCCCTAAAAAGTTAAAAACGAAAAAGTTAAAGGGAGTAACTTTTTCAATTAGCTTATATGAAAAATAACCAAATTACCCTAATTAAATTTTCATAATTTTCATTTTGTCCTTTCTAAAAATTATTAAAAAATTTAATAATTATAAAAAGTAGATTAATTTAATTTTAAAAAATATTTAATATATAATAATATATTATTTATAATATATCTAATAAATTAATAATAAATTATAATAATTTTAAAAGTTATTTAATAGAATAAATATATAATATTACTTATAAAAACTATTTAATTTTAAAAATATCCAATAATTTAATAATAAATTATAATAATTTTGAAAATTATTTAATAGAATAAATATATAATATTATTTATAAAAATTATTTAATTTAAAAAATATTTAATAATTTAATAATAAATTATAATAATATATTATTTATAAAAAAATTTAATATATTGATTAATATATAAAATTTAAAAATATTAAAATAAAAAATACTCAAATAATTCATAAAATATATTCATACCCTTATATGTCATTTTACATATAAACAACTAATATAAACAGCTAATTTTACCAAACACTCTTATTCAAACAGCTAATATAATTAACTAGTCAAATCAATTAATACAATCAGCTATCAGCTAACAGCTAATCAAACTAGCTAACCGCTACAGCTATCAGCTGTTTCCCAAACAAGGCCTATTTCTATTTTAATTATATGTGTATTATTATAAACCTAATTAACAAAAATACTATGTGTTTTGAAATTAATTGCCGGATTAAAGTTTTGAAATAATATTAATCCACTGATTTGAAATTAGAAAAAATTATAATATATTATTAAAATAATATATTAATATACCATCAAATTTAATCATATATTAAATTTACTATTTTCAAAAGTTAAATTAGCATGCTGAATGTTATACCAATAATCAGACTAGTGATATATCGGTAAAATATAATCATTTCCTTTGTAATTCTAACTTGGCCAACAGGGCAATAAATGGGTCTGACAGGGTGTTTTTAACAATCTGAGCTTGATTTCGCCGCCTTTATATCGGTATATATATAGCGACGCTCATTTATTAAATTTATTAAGTATTTTATTAGAATTTATTTTATGTAATTTACGCATATATTATATCAAAAGATTTATTCACTTTCTCTATAAAATTTTTTTCTCCTCTTTTTAATATATATTTATTATGATAGTATTAAAATCTAGTTTTAACTTAATTGTCCATATTTTTAAAAATAAAAGAATTTAATTTAGAAATAAATTGAATATATTATTTTTAATATATTTTTTAAAGAATAAAATTTACTTATAAAAGAATTGAAATAATTTATATTAAAAGTAAATAAAATCAACACTAAAAAAAATTACGTTGTGAGTGATAAAATTTGACCTCTTCCTTCCCTTGGCAATGTATTCACCTGTCCAATCTTACATGTGAACTCGCATTTTTGCACAAGCAACATTTGATACATGTCTTTTCACATCTTGACTTGGTTCCACTAAGTTTTTGAGATTATAACGTATCACTACTTATGAATTGGGGTGTTCAACGTATAAGCCGAACTGAATTAATTAGTATAAATTTTAATTTATACAAATTAACTTGTATAAGGTTGTACAAAAAAAGATTAAATTTTATATTATTCAATCTCAGTTGATTTTTATTTAATTTATAAATTTTAATGATAAAACTTGTAAATCGGTTTAATTTAAATTGATTTGTCCAAATTTTAATTCGTAATTTATGATTAAAATAAATTAAATTTTAAATAATTTAATTTATTCAAGTTTTTATCTATTTGGCACCCTTGGTTTTTATTTTTTTATCGGAAAAGTGGACAATAAACTTAAATACTTCATCCAAATAATAAAGAAGATTGATTTAGAAGTCCTTCTATTATCTATTTTTGGTTTGTTCGCTAACTTGTAAATTTATGAAATATAATGTTTGAATGATCATTAGGTGTATGATCATTGATCTTTACATTTAAATTTATTCTAACAAATTTACACTTTTATCAATATATTAAAGACAAATTTACTGAATTAACCTTTTATTGTAAACAAAATACTTAAACTATTTCCTTTGACACAAACAAATTTGAATGTCACATTATAATTAATTGACAGTGCAAAGTATGATGGATAAAATTTATTGCCAATTTTATTTCTATATATATATATTGAACCCAAAATAAAGAACAAAAATTATATTCATTTGGGGTTGAATTTATGTATAAAGCTATGCACGAGTTCAATTCATAATAAATTGAATTCTAGTTTTCTGAAGTGACGGGGACTGGATATTGTGTTTGAAAAATTGAATTTCCAGTAGGATTCAAATTCAGGATCCCGTTGGCTTCCAAACACGGCAAAGAGTAGCCAAAAAAAAAAAAAAAACGTGGTAGGGAACCAAACGTGATTCTTGCTCACCAAACATTTCTGCTTTCACAATGAAATCCACAAGTCAACGCAAGGGATGACACCAAGAAACAGGAAATGAATAAAGACATGCCTCTTATTTTCTGCTGACATTTCTATCTTAACTTTAATTCCATTTGATTTTCCACCATAAACCGTAGGGGTTTGTGATGATATCTTTTAGAAATCTTATATACTAAAAATAAAATTTAAAATTAAATTGTAATTAAAATTAATAATTATTATTAAATATAAGATGATGAAATATATTTATAAAGCTTAACTTTATAAATATAAAAAATTTGACATTTAATTTTAAAATTTATTTTTTATATCTACAATATTTTTTATTTTTTAATTACAATAAGAATGGTTAACCGGAGAAAAGTTATTAAGGTAACATAGGGTGTAAATGGCGACCGGTTCTTTAATTCTTTTCGCCTTGAACGTGCTACCCCTAGAAAAATTTTAATTTATCATGTCAATCTTTAACCTTGGCGCATTAAAAAACAGAATTCATTTTATTTTGTTTTAGTAAAAATGATTTTATTTTATTTTTAAATAAATTCTTTTGTTTTGAAAAAAAATTATATAAATATAATTTCATTTTGTTTTAAAATAAAACTTTTTATTCGAAACTTTATTAAAATTTGTAAAATTCATTTCAAATATTTATATTTACAATATTATCCTTAAGCGTGCGAAAGAAATGACTATTAATAACTTAAAAAATTAAAGGTAAAATTGTTCAATGAAAATATTATATTTGAAATTAAATGAATTCCTATCAAATACTATTTAATTTCATAAGATTTCAAAATGACAATAATGTAAATAAAATAATGTTTTAAAATGAAATGAAATTTTAAAAATTTAAACCCAAATATAATTTTTTAATAGAATTCATTTCAAAATAAAATAAATTCTAATTTTAAAGTATGCCAAATAAAGGATTACCTTTAATTTTTATCAATTCACATATATCAATAGAAATTAATTAAAAAAAAAAACGAAGAGCTCAACATAACCTAAGTTTTATAAGATGTATATTGACTAATTATAATATACGTATGTATGAGAATTTTTTATCATTGGTTGATAGGGAGATTATTTTTATTTTTATTCTTATTATAACAACGAAAGCTCACCGTTACTACTTATTGTGATAAGTATTTTGACCAATCAAATGTTAGATGGTCATGGTAAAGTGAATGCTAAACTAAAAAGACAGTTAACGTGAAAATATAATAAGTAATAATAATAAAATATTTTTCTATTTTTGCTACGTAGTTCACTTTCTAATTTTTCTATATTTCCTTCTTATATTAAAATACAAAAAGTTACATTCTCTTTAGATTTAAGTGAACCATAACCTCGAAATTTTACACAAATAGCGCAAGTAAAGCCGGCGTCTGTGAGGTTCGAAAGGTTTATTACGCAACTTTAAAGGTAAGTAAAAGCAGTTACGCGTGACATAAAACCTAAGCTGGAGTTTATCGTATTTACCTTTCTTTAATATGGATGAGTGAAGCTAAGGGTAATAATTCTTGTTCCTATGTTGGGTTTATGTTGTGTCAAAAGCTAGTAATTATTTGATTAAATTCAATCCAAATTTCATTTGAATAATAATTATATTATGTCAAATTAATTTATTTATTATATATGTTGAGATCTATTATTTTGTCTAATCAATTTTAATAATTTTAAGTAATAAATTTTATTTTATAAATTTTTTTATCAAATATAATTTCTTATTATTTTTCACAAAATTATTTTTAAAACTACACCTCCCTTTCTCATCCATGTAAAATTTACTTTTTTTCACTTTAATACACATGAAATATTTTATATTAATTTTAATCTTATGAAATATTAATTTGTTTGGGTCAAAATTGAGAAATTTAATATTACTATAGAATTGCTCTTTAACATTAATTATTTAATACTTTTGAAGTCGGTTATTATTCGATGTATATACAAACATATTATAAATTTTACATATTCGATGTCAAGTTTTGAACTATCATAAAATATTTATAATGACATCAATTTTTTTAATAAAATTTAAGGTTTTTAGTTTTCAAACATTATTTAACCAATGATATCAAATATTGGTTGACAACCAACATTACAAATAGTACTTAATCGAAGTCAAAAATAGATTATAACATTGGGTTAAAAATCATCGTCAAAAGTTGACATTTTTTGATAATTTAAACTTCACATATAACATTGATATGTGTTAAATAATTGATGTAATATGTCCAAATAGGATGATAATATTTTATAATAACTAATGTGATTTGTTAATTTTTTTAATCCAACAAAATTCACTTATATTTCAGTACACGTAAAACATTATCTAAACCTAATTATAGAATTTAATAACTATATTATTATGCAAGTAATATTATTATAGATAATATTATTCAAGTACTATCTTAATGCCTTTATAATAAATAATAATTTCCCAAATGTAATAAACATTCAAGATAATAATTTTATATATTTAATTAACAAAAATGATGAAACACAAAAAGGGAAAAGGAAGAAATTTACATAAATCAATAGTAAACCCAAATATTTGGGAAAGTTGAAACAAACGAAGATTTGCGTTTGCCAACCATTACTGCAGATCAATCTATTCCAAATAACAGAAGAGCAAGAAAGATCAAATGCAAATCAAACGAAATGGAAACCCAAAACAGAGGAGTGCGAATATAGAACTGTAGCAGTCACTGAACGCAATTATATACATGGCTTTCAGTGTAGATACGATTATTTCATAAATAATATTTTTAAAATTTTAATAAATTTTTTCAATAAATTAGCATGTTAACTCCTTTAATTTTATGACAACCCTAACTCAATTAATTTACTTTTTATGTTAAATTATTGATTTATTTATAATTTGAATTCGTATAAATTCAACCTAAATCTTTATGTTAAATACTTCATATTTATATTCGATTATTGTACTGTATTAAAAATTACCACCTTAGTGGCGCCTAAAGAATTGACTACGGAAAAGTTTCTGCAAAGGAGAATCCCCCAACGCATGGTCCAACGCTCACTTTTGGCACCAAAAGCTTCGATAATAAACTGTCTCAAAAGACGAAAGCGTGCAGGAAGAATTCGAGCGGGATTGTACATTGTGCTGTTGCATGGGAAAGTAAAAGAACCAGCAGACAACATTGATCCTCTCACGTAATTTCAGAGTTCGTACAAAGACAAATCTAATCCCACCTGAAATTTTCCGAAGGTGCCAGCTGCAGATTGGAACTTGTTGGTCTATTCGTAAGGCAGTGGATTTATTGTTGCAATCAAAATGACGTTACAGAAGACAAATCCAAGGATCAGAGGATGGGTCTACGAGAGATTTTTAGTTGCGTTAAGACCTTTTAACTGTATCTATTACACCTATTAAAAGAGATATATTATTATTTTTATAATAATAAGAATAATTAAATTATTAAACACATATAAAAAATAAAAAATCATAACAGAATGTAAATTTTTTTTAAAGAATATTAAATATTACTTGAATTAAAAACTCGCAGCTAAAGAAATACATTATTTTGATTATGCATTATACATTCGCTCTCTGATATTTAAATATTATTCCTTTTATTATTGACCTAATATGCATAACTAAATATATAATCTCTTGTTCGATGGGAAGCCCTTATGATTTAAACACCAGCATTTGGGCTTGACTGCCAAATCAATCTCCTTGTATCCGATAACGGATCGACTAATCTTATTCAAATGGTATGCTAAAATAATTCTTAATACTTCTTTTTATTCTTGCAAGAAATCAAAACCAATTGCACTATGCAGGCTAAGGCCAGGTATGGAGGTCCTCGGGACCTAACCCCCTTGCAAGAACACAAAATTTCTGTCGTTATCTTTATCTTTCAAGTGCTGCCACCCGAATTTAATGTAATTAAACTGCCACATGGCACATAGAGAAAGAAACATTGTGTTTATGTAAGTTAAGTTTATAATAGATTGATGGAAGATGGGAATGAATTATGCTACGCCACTACTCAGATGGTATGAATTTACACAGGTAGATTGATGGTCCAATTTTAACTAAAATCATCTTCTAATAATTATTTGTAAAATAATCCCCCGTTTTTTATTACATCTTATCCGTAGATAAAATGATGTAATTATATACCAGTCCAAAAAAGTGGTGCACCACAAACACTCCAAAAGATGAGGGTAAATAGTTTATTACATCAACCTCCTCTAAATTTTAGATAAAACTACATATATTCTGTTCACAATGTCACACAATTTTCTTTTAATATAATAGATACTAGTGCAAAACCCTCACCAAGTTAGATTGAAATAGATAAATTAGTAGAGCTCAAGTATAAAAAATTGCGATATGGAAAATGCATATACCTAGTCCATAGTATAAATCATGCTCCGTTTTATCTATTTATTTATTTTTATAACACGAAGGGAGGACAACGAATTAACTATAGATACCATTGTAAAATTGTTACACCTCAAAGAAGGTGAACCTAATTTACTCATACTTGGTAAACAGGCGTCCGCACTTGGGTTGTAAAACCAGGCTTTAAAGCCTTCATCCCTTAGAGCATAAAACAAGTCATGGTGCGAAAACAAGTTATAAATTACAGAAAAAAAAAAGCTGACAATTGCTGGAGTAAAAAAATAAGGTTATGTTTAAATATATATATTTTTTATATTTTTAAAAATTATTCTCAAGATCTATTTTTAAAAATTAATTTAAAAAAAAAAACTATTTTAGAATCAAAAGAAAATAAAAAATAAATAACGATTAGTATTGTATATAAGAAAAATATTTTATTTAATTACAAAACTGATATTTAAAATAAAAAATAAATTCAAAAAACAATTAAATATTAGGAATGTTTAGATTTTTTTTTATGTTTTTAAAAACTTTTTTCATTCCCAAAAACTATTTTCGGATTAAAAAAAAAGAATAAGTGTTATAAATAAGAAAATATTTTATTTAATTATAAAACTGACATTTAAAATAAAAAAATTCAAAAAATAATTAAAAGTTACTTTTATTTTTTTATTTTTAAATTATACATTTAGAGAATACTTTTTAAAAATAAATTTTGAAAACAAATTGCTAAATAAGTTCTTTTTTTAAAAAAAATAGAAAACTATTTTTAAAAACAGAAAACAAACAAACCCATTGTTTCTATTTTTTTGTTTTTAAGTTGTACATTTGGAGAACAATTTTTTAAAAACAAATTCTAAAAACAAGTTAGCAAATGGGTTCTTCTATTTTTAAAAACAAAAAAATAAAAAATTACTTTTAAAAACAGAAAACAAACAGAACCTAGACTGAAATAAGCAAATTGAAAAGGGAGACTAAAAAATAAAAATTACTTTAAAAAACAGAATAAACAGAACCTAAAATAAGCAAATTGAAGAGTTGAATCAAATACTAGACTGAAAAGGGAGACTATCATTTTTCTCAATCACAAAATCTGTAACAGACGTATGATGCTGAATAAGTTAGCTTTGATGGCCAGAAGACCCTATAAAATAACTATTTTTCTCTGAATTACAAAAGCTATAGGTATGGAGCACCTCAAACTATTCAACCTTTTTGCGAATTTTGGTATCACTTTCTTCTTCAGACGATTTGGTACTCTTTGACTCATCAAACTCCAACAACTGCATGGCATAACGACAAAACCGATACATGTCAAGTAATCCACATCTAGTAAAAGCATATATAACAGGCATAAATGATACTCTCTCCGCATAGAAACAACCAATTCCGTAATCCCCAAGAACGAGTCATAATAATACAACAGCACCAGATGATATATAAAATTGTAGGATGGAAACGAAGTTGGTGCTTTTAGAAATGGTCATAACAAGAAAATCAGTTTTCATTGCAGAAGATAGTCCTTAACAAAAGCCAATCTTCGTATATCGCTAGCAGTGTCAACAGCATTTTAGTACCATAATATTAGTTGATGATTTATACTAAACCACACAGATTAGAAACTAGAGAATTAATATTTAAGGGATGCTCTTTCACACAGTTAAAGTGAATAACTAAACTCAGATTTTGCCATATCACAGTAAGGCTAAAAAAAGAAAAAAACGTGGTATGGGGTATGAATAAAACCTGTTTAACATCGCCATTCCATAAGCAGTGAGCAGCCAAAAATCCAATTACAGCAGGTACAATATACAGAAGTGCAGGCTGAAACAAGGACAAAAGAACAAAATTAACAGTAAAGGTCAATCATCTGGCCCAACCTGGGAAGCTCAGACAGCTATTTACCACTAACGGATTCAACAATAAAAGACTTAGGGATGGCAAAATGGACCCAACCAATGCTGAAAAATTTCAAGAAAATAAGTTTATTGTTTTGTCTGGATGATTTCCTAAATAAAGCCAAAAGAACATTGTTCGCCAGATCTCTATCACCAGTTTTCTTTTGGCTTAATTATCAAATTCTGTTCATCCCTTGGCAATCACCAGTAACTTGTGATACCAGAGATGCTATTGAAATCAATAATGCAAGCTTTGAAAACGGTTTTGGGTATGGGTTATTTTTTACCTGCTGGGTCTGCATCCTAGACCCAAACCACTTTATTGCCATCCCTAATAAGCTATACTCTGAAAATATATCAACAGAAAAACAAAATCAGACCGAAGATCAGTCACCTGTGCAGCCTGAAACCAGTTCATGACAATAATAGTTAAGGCCAAGCCAACAATGTATCCCAAGAATGCACTCCTGAAATACTGGGGCTCTTTTCCTCTAGACACATCAAATCGTAAGGCCAATGCCACAAAAATACCTGAACAGAAAATAAACAATCAAAATTAATGAGAACAACAACAAATAATTGTACATCAGTCTTTGACTTTCCACATATGGGAATGTATCTTGTGTGTCAATTGGCTACTTGCCATACACATCTCCGATTTTCAGAAGAACCAACCAACTTAACTAACACAGGCCCACCTAAAAACGACCATCCAAGACACTTCAGGCTGGAAGGAAGGATTTTTTCATTCATTCTAATCTGGTATTATCAGTTGCTGAAACCAACTCCTAAGCAAAACTTTGATATTATCATTTAGGTTCATGGATGAACAAACTAGTTATTGAACTACAAAGGGCCCTATAATATTAACTCTAAACAATATAAACTGCAAGTACCCTGAAGCAACAATGGGTAAGATTACTGACAAATACGAGACCAGTCAAAGTGCATATTAGCAAAAGCACATGACTTTCTTCTCAAGTTCAAGCAAAGTTATAGAGAAAAAATCAACCTAAGAAAGATCGGACTTACCAGAAGGTAAAAGACAAAAATAAGTTGAAAATATTTTGCATGACAGCATTGATAAGCATAATACATATAACCCATAACACATGAAGACTGTTATCCACAGAAACACAAGAAAACCCTTCATGTTCAGATGTTAACAGCAAGTTATTTTATGCGTATGCATAAATTCAAACATTTCCAAATGCCTGTTATTACAGCTCAACATAATAAAATAAAGCAATACATCAGCATAAAAAATTCATCCTACCAGGGATAACAATGTCACCAAGTCCAAGCATTGAAAATGGTCTAGCAGAATCTGCTGTGGGGAATAAAAGCTGCCAAACAGTTTGAATGCCAATATTACTAGAAATTATATACATATCAATATTTATGAGACATAATAAAAAGAAAAATATGTAAATTCAAATTAAAAATAGCTAAACAAGTTTTTAGAAAAAGAATCCAACCTTAATTGGAGCATCAAATGACTTTGCAACACTAACCATCACAGGCGTAAAGAAAACCCAGAAGATATCATATACGAATAGTCCAGCCTGTAAAACAGATGAATGGAATAAACCATATAAACAAAAAATGATGAATGATACAATGGAACCACATGCTTAACCTTTGGGCAATTGAAACCTGACTACATCACCAATATATATATATATATATATATCCTTTGCAATGCAGAGCAAAAACTAACAATATCTGATATTCAAAAAAATTGCTATTAACATTTGAATATTTTAGCATCACAAACCACTATTAACAAAAAAATAAAATAGAATAAAATTACCAAAAGAATAGCACCAGTCTTGAAAGACCCAAGAGAAAGCATTTCAATGCCCTGCAAATATCAAAGACGAAGACATTTTCACACCACTTGGTTTACAGCACAAACTGAATCAAATCGGAGTTACATAGACATTTCATAGCAAAACTGATATAATAATCTGCCTAATTGGACTTGGCAATAACCTCTGAGTGAGCTTTCATTGGTAGCCCCAACATACCGTTGGCACCCTCTTGGTAAGATTGGAGGGATCTCTCCTCCCTACCATCTTATTTATCCAAAAAAAAAAAAAAAGAAAGAAAAAAAAAACTGATGTAATAATCTTATTTTTCCTCTACAGCAGATGATTTTCTGTAAAACACGAGCCTTAATCCCATTCCCATAGAACATAAATTACTAAAACTACACTATTTAAGGGAGCTAATATGACATGCTAGTTATTAGCACGATTGATAAAATAGAAGGTGCCCAACGTCAATTATTCAAAGAATGGTGTTCAAAAAGTTCTGACCAGGCATCCTTTTGAAACCAGGAAAAAAAAACTTGATGCCACAAACCTGAATACAGAAGGCAAGACCCAGGGTATTATTTGCCAGCCAATGCTTCTGCAAAGCATACCATGCGCAAAAAAAGGTACCAGGGATTGCAGCAACAATCTGTGACCTTGTAAACTCAATCTCCAAAGCTGTGTAAGAAAGGTGTAAGGAAATATATCATTCTGCATAATACAAGCAAGATAATGTCAACTAGATCAAACCTATAGTTGTAAACTGCCACAAGCAGCAAAACAACACAGATGCTCAAACACAACTGGGGCTTTCATACCTTGATGAATAAAGAATGCACTATAGCAAGGCAATAAGATCGGATACACATGTTTGTCAGGTATAAAAGAGGTAAAATTCCCAATACACTGTGTACTTGTTCTTGCATATACCAAATTCAAACAAGGTGCAGCCCCAATTGTCAATACTACATCTATGCTGAAAACATCAACCAAGATTTTTGCATATCATAAAGAAATCTAAAACAAAAACATCCACCAAATACTAAAGTGCACTGTGCATAATATACATGTAAACGCAAATTTTAGAGTATCTCTTTATTTCTTATTCTTAAATACATATTAAAAACAGCCACATTAGTCCATAGTAATAACATCTCAAAAGTGCCATAATTGGCCAGCAAGAAAGTGAAAATATATAAAGTTTCGATTCCACAGTTTATAGAAGGTAGATTCTTAGCATAATGTATAAAAAGGTAGTGAGGTAAGTGCTTTACATACAACGGAAATAAGGAAATCGCCAAACAATGGCATCTTCATTCCAATGCTTTGGCAAATAACGTTTGATATATGGTAATAATGTTGCCCTGTACAAAGTGGAAGAACAAATGTGAAATAAACTAGAAAACATAAGGAAATATTGGGCTCAGGAAGAGAACATACGAAAGAGCAACAATCCCAAGTACAAAGAAGTAGCATGTCAATACAGCATTCACCAGGTCCTTAGAGAGAAACTTGAAGAGTAAGAAAAGTGACAATAACATCGCACTCCCAACAAAAGGAAAGCGCATGGCATGTTCATTGGACATTGTTTCCTGCAAATACATGCAACATATTTCAGAAACATCAGATTTGGTAGACATGAAAAAAAGCAATATAACTGCATTAAGGCTACAACTTACAGTGGGTGGAGTTGGCTTGACAGAACGGTAACATCCCACAAACACAGTGAGACATGCAGTCAAAATAACATTGAAATTTGGATCTACTTTTACAACAAGTGGTGCTAAAGTTAAACCTGCCATGATAGGTCACAAGCAATTAATGATATTGACAAATAACAAGGAACATCAATGCTCTACTCACTCTCACATTTAACATAGCAAACAAGGTATATCACTTGTTCTTTACTGACAAAAAACCCACAAAATAGATAACAGAACCAGCTAGATTAAAGGCCATACTCAACCATCTACGACGATCACTTTTAATTAGCAACAAGCATTGATGCCCATATATTCATCCCACCCATTATTATTCCTCGTAGAAGGGCGTAATACCCAACAAGTGGAATACATTGTAGTCTCACACCTCCAATCAAGGCCCAAAGGAGTCTGCTTCTAATTGGAAAAAAAAAATGCAAAATTTGAACTTCACCACTCTTCCCGGAGGGAGAGAGGTAGTCTGAAATGAACAAATTCAGTCCCAAGACACCTGACGAAATTACATACTATTATGAACAACACATGCATGTCATTAATGATAAAAAATGAAAATGGGGGGGGGGGGGGTTGAAGCTAAACCTGCTAAAGCCAAATTGGCAAACCGCTCCGCGTTTTTCATCGCTATCTCAATATATATGGAAGTGTAGCTAAAATTCTGGATCTACTAATCTACAAACTCCCAAATATGGCCTCCCCTGCAATCAGAATCACCATGAGTTACACAAATCAAAACTTGCCATGTGATCAATTGGAAATGGATTGTTGCAAAGGAAAAAAATATTGAATTTTGGTTTCGGAGAGACAAAACCTCCCGTAGCAGAAGAAAATTGCAGTCTCAGTCAGCCACGATAAAATTTCCCCTAATAATCCACGTCTTTTGTAGATCGGAGAGGCCAAGAGAGAGAAGAGAGACTGATTTTTCACAATTTTGAAGGGTTAGGGTTTTAACTTTCACCCAAAACCAGGTGCAGGCAGATCACGGCTTCAAGCGTTACTGTTTTGATGTTCAGAACTGTGACAGGCACACATGCCTGTCACTTCTTTTACTTTGAAATGAAATCGGTGGCCGATAATGATAGGTGGACTTTTGAGCTGAGCTGGCTCCTTTGTATACGTGGCGGATTTTGACTTGTTTGTGACGGTTACAGCCAAAACAGATATGTCAGGAGGCTGTGGCTACGGGGGCTGACTACATCCAGATTAATAATTTACGGCCGGCGGTTACACGGTGGACAACATATTTGGCTACGACCAACTGACTCACGTGGAATTAGGTGTGGGAACCAATTAGAAACTCAGAAATTGACACGTCAGATATGATAAATATCTCTTTTCCGTTGAGATTGAGAAATAACTAAAACGGCGGCCGAAGAGCATCATCGCACAAAGTGATTCACGGTCAACCTGGGTTGGATACATGGAAAATGTGATGGATTGATTTTTTTTATCATTAAATTATTTTTCTAAATTTTTAAATAAGTAAATTAAAATTAAAAATATAAAGTTCAATATATTAAAGATCATTTAACAATAAAAATATTGGATCTCTAAACTCCAAGAGCAATTAGACGTAATCTCTGTTGAGTTGGCCCAATATGGTAAATTTTAGAGCCCAGTTTCACGGTAATAGCCGGCCCAAAAGCTAAATTTTCCGAAGGACAGTTTAGTCCCTACACTTTTGGCGCAGTCCCATCCGGTGAAGATGAAGAAATTGGCCCTCTCAGAGAAATCCCGTCTCTCTTGTCGATCAAATTTAATTCATTTCCCTCTTTAGTCTTCTTCAATGCCTGAAAACTACGTTCCCAGAAAATGACTCTCTGGCGGGAATTTGAAAAATAATATTTCGAGGAGATGGGAAAAAAAAAAACCAACCTCTTTTCAGTTCAGCTTTCATTATTAACTTCTGGGGGTGAATATTTATGATCAATAATCCGTTTAGATTCGAGAATTTTATCATTTTTTTTTGTTGAGTCTGAATAAATCGGGATAGGCTGAAGTTGTGGAAATGGTACCAGAATTACTTGGCTGTTCACCCAGTTAAGACACAAGTCATCAGCTCTGGTTTGATATGGGGATTTGGTGATATTGCTGCACAGGCTATCACTCCCGCCACTGCCAATGACCATAATCAAATTGAGGTATATTCTTCCCTCATTGTTCATGGAAGGACTTGCATCGCTCATTACGTGCATTTTGTGGTCTTGGTCGCCATCTTGCTGAATGGTGTCTCCAAAACTATTAGGTTGAGTGATAGTTATGAGCGACGTTTGTTGTAAATTCCCTCAAATTATGCTGCTTTCTCTGCTTTTTGGTTAGGGTGAAGGATGTGTGTACAGAGACTGCTAGCATTGTAGGAGATGATCAAAAGTTTTTAACGATTTTGTTTGCACTGTAGATGAAAAACTAATTCTTGTGAAGGAGACTGGTTGATCTGCTTATTTCTCTAGGCTAATGGCAACCGATCTTCTATATTTCAGGATGAAGGTAAAGAATATAAGATCAACTGGAAACGGGTTGCTACAATCAGCTTCTTTGGCTTTGGATTTGTTGGCCCAGCTGGTCACTACTGGTAAAATCGTTACTTTCATGGATTTTATTACTTGGTCTCACGATAAACCCTCTGATATCCCTTTTTTGATTCATCTCTATTAGAAGTTTGAAAAATTCACATGAGAGCTGCATTGATGTCTGCATTGAAAATTGGTGGTAGGTGGTTAGTTCTAGAGTCCGAGCCAACAGTTACCGCTGGTTGAGAAACAGGTTGCTTGGTTTCAATTCCAAAGTTCCAAATCAATGGAAAGGACTTGAAACATTACAAGCTTGTATTTTTTATTTACCTATATAATTGGTTCTACTTCTAGGCTTTCTAGCCATATTAAGATGACACTTAGTCTCTGATCAATAGGACTGTAGTGGACTAGTGTTATGTGCATTTCATCACCTTAGAGTTTAGAGCTTTGTTTTGGGGCTATAGATCTGTTGCTGTTGTTGTCCAACTGATGAAAAACTTTGTTGCTTCTGTTTTAGTGTGGCAAATCAGAAACAGAGAGCAGCTGAATTTTGTGTGCTTTTTTTTCAACAGTGACCGTTAATCTGTCTTCTTTCTCTGGGTGGAGATGACAATTGATGCCTAGTCTATAATAAACGCTTTGATCCTTTCCTTCCTGTGCTAATTTTTGTAGGTATGAAGGTTTGGACCGGTTTTTAAGATATCGATTTCTGCTTATACCAAATTCCTTCGGCTTTGTTGCCACTAAAGTACTTGTTGATGGGTTTCTCTTTGGTCCATTGGATTTACTTGTATTTTTCACTTACATGGGATTTTCTACTGGAAAGAGTGTTCCTCAAATCAAAGAAGATGTGAAGAGAGATTTCCTCCCAACATTTGTCTTGGAAGGAGGCATATGGCCAATTGTTCAAGCAGTAAATTTTAGATTTGTACCTGTGAGGTACCAGCTCCTCTATGTCAATTTCTTCTGCTTGTTGGATAGTTGTTTCTTGTCCTGGGTTGAGCAACAACAAGACGCTCCGTGGAAACAATGGTTGAAATCTTTTATGACTTTGAAAGAACAGAAACGCTAAGGTGGATAGGTGTTCTTCAAGTCTCAGTCAGCTATATTTTTCAGCTTCAGCAATTACTCCGGAAACACATGCCAGAATACAAGGATGAGTTTGGAAGGCATAAATAGAAAACCTTGGTGCACAATTGCAAGTCTCACATTACCTTAACTGTGCGTGCTTTGCTTTTCACTCGTAAGGGTCCGGGTAGTGGGATAGCAGGCATTGTGTACCAGCATAACTCAGATTTTCAAGAGTTGAAATTGTGGAGATGATCAAATTGCTTCCTGATGTATAATCAATATTTTGAAGGCAGTCGACACATTTTTTCATTGAATACATGGAAGCACAGTTTGCTTATCATTGTCTTCACTTAGTGTCAATGTCCGGAATCTCCTGGCCTTACATATTAGGGTCATGCTTTAATACTTGCTTGAAAAGGGTAGTACTGATACGATCTCTCGCAGCCTTTCTGATTAAAATTATGACTTTATCACAAAATTTGGCAACCTTTTCATTAAAATTTGCAATTTTTTTTATAGAACCTTAAACATTGTTTTGTTGCAACTGTGGCTAATGGGGTTGCTACTTTTTATGAAAAAGTTTCAACCTTACACCCAATAATTACAATTTTCTATAAAAAAAAGAAAAACATGGAATTTTTCTGAAGTTGTACCAAATTGAAACCTCAGATGTTATTAAATTCTGGGCGGAGAAAAAGAGCTTTGTGCAAGGTCTCTCACCTTGTTGAAGCTCAATGTGCTTATTTGTAGTGCATAACGTTCAACCGTTTCATTCATGTTCGCTCTTCCAATTTAAGACGAATAGTTGGCAGTGCTGCCGCTGATGAAGCAGGTGGTTTTCTAGCTGTTTGCGAAAAGAAGGCTGAGCTACTCTCACTTAGTAACACTCATTCTTACTTATTAACAAGTTTCTGGGACGTAACACTCATTCTTATTAACACGTTTGTGGGACGGGAAAATAGAACTGGTACTAAAACTCCAAATATTTAATAAGCAATGAAACACAATTTGTATTCTTTTCTTAAATCAAGACATTGACGCAGTGCTTAACCTCAACGATTTCATTGAAGGTCCTTTTCAGATTGTTTTACCAACAGGGAGGGCTCAATGAAGTTTGGTTAAGAATAAGAAATTACAAGAGAAACCGTTACAGGGGGAAATTACGGGTGATGGGCATAGGAATATAGAGCCCCGAGATATAACGGACAAATCATACACAAACATTGAATTAACATCCAAGACATATGAACTCGCTAAAGATTTGTTTACTTAACAGGTCAGTATACAAACTTCGACTGTTTCCCGATACCCAAGCATTTCACTGGGATACAATACCAAGCAACTTGGTAAAATTGAACATGGTATATTTACAGTATGAGAACTATAAAACTTTTAGCTGTGTTCTATGTCTATCCAGTCTGAGGACAGTGTGATGGATATTGGAAACAGAAAATGCATTCTGGCGGATAAACCTATCAAGTCCCTTAAAATCGTTTGGGAAAGTGAATGAAATCAATCAGCAAGAGCTTTCTGGATTAATTGAAGTTGCAAACCATGCCCAAATGCAAGGATAAAGAATCCAATAGATATGGAATTGTACTCTATCATCATTTTCTTTTTGCGCCACAGAACTATCCAACAGCCATCTAAGAAGCAGTAGACAGGGGCCAGCACATCATTTGACTTGACAGTAAAATGAAACATCAGAGTCGCTAATGTGACAAAATTCTCTACTCTAAGTCACATTATTAACTAGAGGGAAAGGAAGAGTGTCTTCATCAACTTCTGTTAATTTGATACCTGTTGACTGTTGGGAACTCCATATTTGCTACTGCTGCAAATGCTGAAGAGCTGAATGAAGCTCATCAGTCATCACGATTGAATGGGGCAGATTGGATTGAAAAGCTATCAAAATTGTTATCCAAATCCAGCTAACTTCATGTCTTTCTTCACCAACTCTACCTTATCATCTAAGCCTGCTCGTCTATATCCAGCTATCAGCAAATTGTAAGTCGATCTGGGAAGCATGTAGCAACCCTCTATGAATTCCAAGAATATGTCTAGCCTATCATAAGCTGTTCGCCTAAAGTATGAACAGATAACAGCTTCAACATCATCTGCACAGCTGAAAGATAGCCCTTGTTTCAACATTCTTCCAACAGCAAACTCCACATCATTTAATCTATCCAACATGGCATGCATTTTTATAATCCCACAGTGGATTCGTGAGAGAACTCCAGTGGCAGAATGGGACTTTGTCATGGTTTTAAGTAGCTCCTCCATCTTTTCCACCAACCCTAACTCAATATATAATGCTACTAACTTCTCAGCCATCTTTTCACTGATTTCCCATCCTGCATCCTGCAGACTCTTGAAGAACTCCTCAGCTTGACCCACACTCTTCTGCTTGCAAAGCCCTTCAAGCATATTTTCCAGAATGGATAAACTTGGCACAATTCCAGAGTTGAGCATTTCTTCGAAGATTTGGCCAGAAGCCTCAAAATTTCTTAATTTAACAAAGCCCAATATAAGAGACTCAAATGTTTGTAGGTCCGGACCAAATCCAGCAGCCTTTTTTGCCAAGTACCAAGCCATCATGGCATCCAAGTCTCCTGACTTGGAAAATGCTGATATAAAGAGATTATAAGTGTAACAATCAGGTTTGTAGCTCTCTGAATTCTCCATGACCTCAAATAAACTAAATGCTGTAACAATATTATTTGAAGACAAACAAGTATTTATGAGGGAATTGAAAACCAGAGAAGTTGGTTTAACTCCACTGGCCTCCATGGAACTAAAAACATGCATGGCTAGCGGCACATTCTGAAGCTTTCCACAAAGAGAGATGACCTCAGAGAACATATTGGGGTCTCTTTCATTTTCTTTGAGCATTTTATCCAAAATCCATTCCAAAACCTGACAATGCGTATTTAGGATCTGTGAGAATAATAACAATCAAATTTTCTACTTAAAATTTAAGCTAAAAAATGGTGAGATAACTGAAATGCTGCAATGCAACCACATGATGCATATAGATTTATCCCAAAATTATTACCAGCTTTTGCATCAACCAATTAAGGATAAAAAGTATAGTGAGCTTAAGTAACTAAACAGCTTAATATATTAGACTACGACCTCATTTCAATAAATTATGACAGACCAAGCATGAATAGAAATTTTATGCTACTCCTAGTTCTTTGTTTCATCTCATGCTTGCGCTCATTGGAAAAAAAATGGGAACTTACATAAATTTACAAACCAAACCAATAGAAGAGAGATCATTACCAATCGAGCTTTCTCAGAAGAAGAAGTTTTGAGGGAGGTAACCAGAAATTTCCACGAAAAATCCAGGGTTTTGAAGGAATGACTGGAATGCATTTCATTATCTAGCGTGGATTTGATGCGCGAATTGGGTAGCTGAAGCAATTTGACGAGCAGTGTATTTGAATTTGATTCTTTGTGGAGAAACAAACGACGAAAATTCGAAGGAAGGGCTACGAGGTTAAGTCTTCTATAATTTTTACTCACTACTGATAAAACCCTACCGGCAAACGCCATTTGTGCATTTCGGCGCAGTGGGGGGTTTGGGTGGCAAAAAGCCACCGCATCATAACGGTGTCTTTGAGTGTTCGAATCGAGGGTGACTTGACACCCTATATCTCGACTTACAAAAATTATATGCACAGAAAAGATGGATCTGAGTTTCAAGTCTTTCTATGTATTAAATTTTATAAATTTATTATATTATCTCATATTTAATTTATATTGGAAATTTAATTTTAAAATTTATTTTTGATGCAAATAACAATATCATGTATTTTCTATTTCTGATTAGAATTGATAAGTTAATTATTAATTTACATAAATGGCATATGATAGATATATTTTTAATTTTTTTATATAATAGGATTGGCAAAATTTTTAATATGCGTTTATAGACTATGAACTATTATTTGTAGCACACGTCTCTAAGAAAAATAAAAAAGTAAAATTCAACATGGTAAAAGTATACCGATAGTATATACTAGTGTATCGAGTAAGAATAGTACATTCACATTCACATTCACCTTAAAGTATAAAGATTAAATAATCAATAAGTTAATTATTACTTTACATAAATGGCACATGATAGATATATTTTTACACATGATAGATATATTTTTAATTTTTTTATATAGTAGGATTGAAAGATTTTTTAATAAGCACTTACAAAATATGAACTATTATTTGTAACACTACCTCTCTAAAAAATTTAAAAAATAGAATTCGACTTGGATATTGATAGTGTATAATAGTGTATCAAGTAAGAATACTACATTCACATTCACATTAGAGTATAAAGAATAAATAGTCATTATTAACTTTTAAATTAATTGTCAAAATTAAAGAATAAAATTTTATAATTTTTTACATAATTACATTATCTTAAATACACTTAATTCTAACTATTTTAGCCAATAACTAATATCATTTGTTTCTTTTATGTAACAAGAAGCTGTCGATACATCTCAAATATGTCGCTGTCCTTTTCTCCATTTGTAATTTAGTCTTTGATAGTTACCCTATTGCATCTCTGCAACTCCAATCTTTTGGTGACAAGCCTCATTGTCAAAATTTTGATAATAAGATGTATAGTTATTTTCCTTTTTTTTTTAGAAATAGTAAGAGTGGTTAAATTATTGAACATATACATATGAAACTAGTTATCTACCTTTCTATCATTTAGGTTTATGTGCTTAAGAAAGTTTGAAACTATAACTATATTATGTTTTTGAACTTTTCAATTTCTATCATCCAACAATCTAGAGTTGATTCAGGGAGATTTCAAGTTTTTGACATCATTAGTAGTTGCTATCTTATAATCATGGGAAAATAATTAGATAAAATGATTTTTAACAAAAATTTTCTATTTCAAAATTTCAATTCTAAGAGTGGAAGGAGGCTTATTTATTAAAGAAACAGAAATTAAAAAGGCTTTTTTATAATGAAACAAATCCTCTCAATCTTGACAATCCTAAAGCTTTGTGATTTGTGTGTGGATCAAAATTAAAAAAGTTTGAAGCCTATTAATGAACTTGCATCTTAACTATATATAATTTTTAAGACTCTCAAATCAATCATTTTGTGCTTGTGAATATTTTGACTTCAATTTTTTGTAAACAATATCAACACAAAGTTATTTCAAACAATACCTTGCATAAATTCCAAATTGCGACAACAAAAGTCAAAAGAATTAGAAGTTGAAACTTTGGCATTAAAGCCCAAAAATGGCTGTTTATTATAAAAATTTGAGAGTATGTACAAGTCTAAAGAAATAGAAGGTGGATCTTCAAAATCAAATACAATCTTTTCAAGTTATTCGACCTAGGGTATTTATAATATTTTTTGTGAGATTTATGCAATTTTTTTTTATTAAGTGATTTAGAATATTTGTTTCTAATAATGTAGGTAACACTCAATTCTTTTTAAACAAGAAAGAATTAGCCAGTTTTGTTCTAGTTGTGACTTGTGATAAAAAAAGACACTTTATAACTAATTATATGCAACCTCACTCAAATAAACATATCTCTTACACAAAAGTCCTAAAGGATCTTTTGGTGGTGGTAGTCTAGCTTGGTCCCTATCATCCGACATTCCATCTACTCCCACCGCTACTACATATTCTAATTGGATTAATTTACTGTCCTCTACTAAGATTAAGGTTTGGAAGCATAATATTCACGTCACCTCTTATGAATTAAAGAAGCATGATGACTACTAAGATTTGAAAACACATGTAACCGATTATTAGATAGAAGTTGAAGTTTCTATAGCTCTGGAGGGTGATTATTTACCAGTTCTGAAAGCTAGTCTACAAAGATTATATTGGAAGACCTTGAAAGTTTGCAATAAACCCTTCAAGTTGACTACTTTTTAAAAACAAGGTTTTTGTTGCAGAAATACAAATATAAGTCCAAGCATCTTTGAGAGGACATAGGAGAACAGAACCATCGATTTGACCGAATTTTCTTGAATGGTACTTATTTGTTTTTGTTGTTATCTCTTCTAACATTTTAGTCGGTCTGTGTGTTTGCAGGCGTGGTTCATAGGTTCATCTTCTTTAATGAAGTTAGGTTTGTATCCCCAAACTCGTTATGTACCGCTTACTAAGTGATAGAAAAAAATTATAAACAATTTCATATCTCACAAAACATATTATATTTGACTTTTAAAACATGGTGAATTTACAAGTATTTCTTTTTATTTCAGAAATTACATTTACCTCTTTGAAATTATGAAATAGGAGAGGTGCGTCTTACATTTTTAACTAAATACAAAAAGTTGAAAGACATGAGAAATTGAATTATATATTCAATCAAAAGTAGTAAATGTATTATAATTTCAAAATAAGAAGAGTTATTGTTAATTTTATGGAACTTTAGTATAAGTGATCATAATTTTACTCATCTAATCTAATAGCCTATCAAATTTACTCACTGTTCAATTACCTTCTCTTTTTCTCGAGAAAGAAGAAACCAATAACAATTAGTTAAAGTAATTAGAAGCTCGATCCCTTAAGTAATATTTCAAGTTCAAATTTTATGAATATAAAAAATTATTGTTAGGAAAGCCTTATTCCTTGAAAAGGGTTCAATTCAATGTGAATTTAGATTAGTTGAAGATTTAATATGACCTGTTAAATATTAGATGGTTTAAATCATAAAAAAAGATAAGAAAAAAGAATGTCATAAGACTTTAATATTCTTTTCAAGGGTTTTCAATTTTTTGAAAAGTTATATTTCATATTACTTCTACGAGACAAATGACCTTTTGATTAAGAATGTTTACTTTAATATTTCTTAAATATATTCTTAGGAGGTGGATATTTTATACTCTCATAATATATAATTATTTATGATATAAAAATTTATTTTATTATTTGACCATCTCCCATTCCATTGACCTATGTATATTACCATCCACTATTATTGGCATTATTCACCATCACATGTTATTGTTATCCACCAATTACTATTCATCATTGCTCACCACTAGTACCATTGTTTATAGTGCTAATTACCAATATTGATTAGTCAATTTTTTGTTATTAATTACTCAATTTTATATAAAGATTTTTTAATAATATAATAATATTTTAAAAAAACACAAACACTACTTATGATTAATATTTTAAATTTAAATTTGATCCCTCTATTAAGATAAATTAATTTTACACTATTGTCTATTCACATTGTATCATTAAAAATCTACTAAAACTTATTACTGTAAGCAAAATTTTTAATTACTTTTTAATTTTTAATGACACAACATTTCCTTGTTATAAAATGTTTTACCCTTGAACAGTGGATGGATTTTAAACTTTAATATTTTTCATTTTTCATCCATCGAGCAAATGCGTTCCATCAAAATTGTGTTGAATATTATTAAAATGATTTTGAAATAAAAATATATAAAATAGTCAAGGCAGCAGCCTGAAAAAAAATTGAAGGCGGCAAGAAGAAGGGAGGCGCCGAGACTGTTGAAGGCTCGAAGATAGGCGCCAAAACTGCCAGTTGTAAGCAAACATGAAAACTGAAAGGCTTTAGCTAAGAATTCGATGCGAAGCCTACAAAGCCAACCTTGGAAAATTGAAAGAAAGCATTGGATCAGTCATTGAACGCCGTGAAACCATATTTTATTTGCAAATGGCTTGCATAATTACTTACTTACAAAGCTATATAAGGACAGTGCATTCTTTGATGATTTCTCATCGGAATAATTTGCTAGAAAGCAAATTAGTGAGTTTGCTCCGCAGAGCATATACATATAGTGAGTAGTCATGTTCTATCGGTGTGAAAGAAAAAATATTGAATGATATTTTATAATAATGTGTAAGAGAAAGATTATAGTACATTTATATTTGTAAGAGTAATTGCAATTTTAAAAGAAGAATATTTGCTATCATTTTTACTCTTTCTTCATAAACTTCTTTTTAATTTTTGGTGCAGATATTATTAGTAAATATTTTGGTTCCAATAAATTGGTGGCTTACATCACAGCTCATAGCTAAGAAAGCCAGAGAAAGAAAGAAAATCTAGGCCGAACCAAACCCAGACAAAGCTGATTGGAACAATGTTAAGAATGTTTGGGATGAATTTTGGTCATCAGCCTTTATCTTAATCTGCGACTTGGCCAAAGATGTGTTGATTATACACTCTACAAGAAATGTTGATGCTGCTTCTGCCTTCTGAGAAAAGAAAAAGAACTTCAGGTTAGGGGACTGACCGCCCGATGCAATGCAATGGATGTAATAATTTTGCATGTGCCGTTGAAGCGCCTGTGGGGTTGTCAAAGAGGCAACTCCTTGGGGAATCATTGCATATTCCTGCATCAGATTATGAAAGTTATATACCAAAAATAACCCAAAATGTAAATATTTTTATTTTTGCATGGGAAGAGTAAGTGCAAATGAAATTCGAGGAGAGAAACAACAATGGCATCTTAACTTTCATCGAATATAATGACGTTATTTGATCCATGTAGCGAACCCATCTAACGGGATAGGTTTGGTTTTTGTTGTAAACAAGAATGTTAATCTCAATTGTTTTCATTCAGAAAAGTCTCGTCCAACTAGACAATGTGAGACCTACTGCGGATCCATGAGATTGACTAGTGAATAGAAATAAGTTGGACTAGCATTTTCTAAAGAGAAAGACGAGACATTTTGGGAAAGAAAAAGGAAAGAACAATGTCAATACTTGTTAAAAACTAAAATTATTAAATCGGGGTCATGATTGTGTTGCAAACCTGTGATAAAGATGTAGGCAGTTGACGCCATTTCTGCTGAAATGTGCTAGAATCCAGTACGGCTTTTGGGTTGAGCTTCAAGGGGGGAGATGAAGATGTGGCTGCAGTTCCAGTTCGGAAATCTAAACCAAGCAGATCGTCCATTCCAAAGCTAGATGCTGGGGACTGAGCTGATGGATTAGCACTGGAAAGAGTGGTAGAAGGGGCGGGTGAAGCATTAGAGGCAGAATCATTACCATTGGGATCCCTACCATTCTCTTTCTCAGAAGTACCAAGGAGCAGATCATTGTCATTTGCCTCTACTCTGTCAGCTGGAACACCAGTATCAGCAGAGTCCGCACTAATAGATGGATTTTCGGGTTCATCCGAAAACTCAAATGGGCCTCGGCGTTCCTTTCCAGTGAAGATGTAAGAAGGCTGCAGGAATATGCTAATGTTAGTTTCAAGGGTTTTGAATTGCAGTTAGACCAGACCTAAACCCCTGTCAATATCAACATATCTCTAGAAGCAGTAACATAAAGAAAAGTGTTTTATCTCTCACAACGAGTGATGCGTAAGCTTGAAGGCACCAAGGCTTAAGTTCAGCAGAACATTATTTTAATGTTTCAAATATGAAAAAATAAATTACCTTACTCAAAATAAATTGAACATAATAATTGGTGATATTTTTGTGATTCAACAGCTAAAGCAATACTAAATATGAATATGAAAAGTCAAGCACCACAAACCAGTACTTAATCTCGGACTAAAAAGGCTTGAGTCCACTAAAAGCCACCATAAGAAACGGGCATTTCAATACCTTTTGGTATACAACAGACAAACTGTTAAATTCATCGAATATTCGATCTTTGATTTCACTGCTTTGAGTATCAGCAAACACGGAAACTGCTTGCTTTGGAGGATTCACCACTCTCTGCGCCACTGACACATCGTATTGCAGAAGCCTGTAATATAGTAAGGCCCTATCATGTACATCCTGCAATCAACAGAAGCTCATTTAACATATTTATGCACAATAATCTAATATCTAGACAGTTGTTCATTTTCTGACAAATTGACAATTCAATGTAGTAGCTACAACAATGCACACCTGGTGAAAATCAGCGAGACCAGAAGCCAATGCAACTCCCAATGCTTTCTGAGTCTCGGGTGATCTCTTAAAGAAACACTTCAGAACTGCAGTAAGAAGATGTAAGCGAACCTGCATGATGATGCCATTATTGTTCAATTGAAAGATAAGAAAACATAAACACAAGTAAGTTGCATGTTCGAGAACTAGAACATAAAAGGAGTACCAATAAATCACTCAGAAGTCCTTTTATCTTTCAGTATTTTTCTTCTTTTCCGCTATTTTCTGGCTTGGCCATTGACATATAGGATACACAAACAAGATTGAACTACTCTATTTAACATCTGATAAAAGAATCATAGTCTCATCAGGAAATCATTCAACTACAAGCTTAAAAATGGACGGTATAGTACCTCAACAGAATACTCCTCATCCCAATTTTCAACCAAACTCTCCAAGACATAAGGAGCATCATGGATTTCGTGAGAATACTCCCCCAACATCCATATAAGAGCTGCCTTGGCCTTAGGTTCTTGAACATTCTTGCTTCTGATATTCCCTACGACAGCAATACAGTCCTGACTCCATTGTGGATATTTTCTAAGCAGATCTTTCACAAGCACCTGCAAAGAAAGAACCCAAATTCACATAGATTTATTCCACTATAATTTAAATCAAACCAACATCTCATACTTTTTATATGCATGTTGTGGATAATCACATAAGTCAGTGCAGTGCTATTGTTAGGTTATTCTACATCTAGCAGGCGAAATTGTCATATTTACCAGAGCTTCAGCAGTAACATAGTCCTTTTCCATCTCTAGAAACTGCAGAAGCCGGTCAACGATAGCATTTACATCATACTGCTGTAATGCTATCTTCCCAACAGCCCGAACTGATTCCCTCGCAATTGGAATGTCAACATTTGCAGCATATTCACATAATTCCGTCACTGAAATGGATCCAAGGTCATGCATGAGTCATAGGAAAAAAAAATGAAAAATATAATCACTCACAAGAATCCAAGACTAGTGATTGGAACATCAGATGAGCAATGCAGCCTTTCTATATCAATTTCCACCCCTCATGACTTTTCTTTTCTTTTTTTTTTCCAGTAATAGTCTGGCGGAAAGATATTTAGAGGAGTGACTTGCCTATCTCATAGGTGTTGCTTTCATTCGCAATTGCAGTCAACACTTCAAGCTTTAACTTTTTGACATAAGATGGCTCATTATACTGACAATAGAAGTGCTTGTAGTCTGAGGAAAATATATAAGGTGCACGCATCACCAATAGATGGAGATGGCTTAATACTGCATAAGATTGTTCTGGACTTCCCGAACTAGCTAGAGTTAATAGAGGGGCCTTAATTCGCTCATATACCTAGCCAGCAAAAATCTACGTCAGAATCTTAGGACCTCATAGACACAACCAGAACTAACAAGATACACTCAAATCTACTTTAAGGTGATTTGAGAAATGGTCTATATTCAAGAATAATAATGACAATTTAAGATCAGAACACCGTAACCCAGTTATATGTTATCATGGACTCCATCTTACAGCGAAAATATCTTAATTCTCCAACTATGCATCCTCCACCTATATGATATTATTTTTTCAGTAGGCTTACAAGTAAAGAGAAGAGTCTTCACTTGACATCAAACAAGCATGGCCCAGGCTGAAGGCCAGAATATATTGAAAACTCATGATAATAAAAATCATAATTTTCTAATGTGAAATGCACAATTTAAATGAAGTGATAATGAAGAAGGCTTTTTCAAAAAGGAAGCTCTAATACATACCTGCTGATGAATATCAGCCATAGACAAAGTCAGATGCATAAATACTTTGATAGTTGCTAAGACAACAGTGCCATTTGAATGCTGAAGTCTATCTTCAAGGAGATTCATGATGTCAAATATATCATTGCTATCTGAGGGAACATACTTTGCCGCTAGCTCCAGCACAAGACACTGAGCCCATTCACTAAATTCCTTAATTCTGCAAGTAGAAAAATGTGGTGAATTAAGAAGTTATTTTTAAGATTAATATTTCTGCAGAATACCAGTTACAGGTGGTCTCAGCTTGTCTCTGGCATGAGGCATTAAAACTGTATTTCTTTTCAAGTTTATAGAAAAACGTTTTTACATAACAATTTGCCGCCCAACGGTCATACTAAAGATTGCATAGTGATAGTGTCAGCAAGTGCAAAGAAGTTATTATATTGACTGATTATGCAGTACGTATAATTTTTAGGATAAGTGAAATAGGAAAAGAACGTTTCAGAAAAGCACCCACCCTAGAGAAAGAACATCAATTACGAATCAGACCCCTGCTAGTTTTGACAATATAACTTACCGATTCAGAAGGTAATATATGACTGGCTTGCTGAGCAGATTTTCTCTCTCTTTGGCTGCTTCCTCTGATGTGCTTGCTTCTATGGTCCAAATCTCTTTTAAAGCAGACAAACAATTTGCAACTACCTGATGAAACAATATAAATCCGGACATGAAGAAATGTGAATATATATATATATATATATCCTAACACAACCAAAATTATGTTTGGTGACTATTTTCAATCATATATATCGATAAGTGGCAAATTTAAAGCTAAGATCTGAAGTTTCAACAGGCAGGGAAACCACTGTAATATAATGATCAGAGGGACTATATGCTCGCTGTACATTTGTGACAAATATATGTATCGGATTTCAGTTTGATAAACGCGGAGAAGCAAAAGGAGAAAAGAAATAAGAAAAATATAGTAGTAATGGCCAGGGAGGGTAGCAAATGTTGATCATTCCGTTCAGCAAAAGAAACAAAAGAAGATATCACCATCATTTTGAGGATAAACTAAATCATGATGGCTATATACCAAAGACCCATCATCCCGAATGTCTTAATTAAAAGTTACTCTAGCAAATGACTATATAGTAATTACTTAAAAAATGGGTATTCTTTACCTATGAAGATATTGCACTACGTAGAAAATCTTGGTTATACGATAGACTCTTTACTAATTTCAACCAACTTTGTTATCATAAATCTCATCTTTGAGAGTAAAACTGCCACAAATGTGGAATTGTGACCTGAGTATCCGGGTCATGAAGCATCAAATGCTTGAGTTTTGCTGGAAAATCTGCATCAGTACATGTAGAAACTGATATATGATATAGTTTCAGAACTCCAATAACTGCCACCATCCTTACATAGCTATTACAGTCCTTCAATCCTGATCCTAAAGGCCCAACCGGATACTCAACCAAGTTTGTCACTCGTAAGGAACACAAGCACCTCAATGCCAATCCTCTAATTATTGGATCCATATCCTTGCAATCTCTTTGTAGAAAATTAATCGTCAGAAGTGCAAGATCAGGATTGACCTTTGCATAATTTCCAACATAAAGGTAACACATTTTCTTCAAAACAATGTCTGATGCTGCAGAGCACATCACCATCTCACCAAAGAGAGATGAGACGTCAATGCCTATAGTCATGTAGGATATCGCCTTCTTGAAAAGTTCCCTCTTAGAATCATCAACACCAGGAGCTCGGCTTCCAGCAAGCTGCCGAAGCTGTGATTTCAGATCTGAGACTTCACCTTTCCTGTTAAAATTACATATTGCACCAGGCTTTATAGAATATAGATGCCATGAGGAAAAATCAACTGCATTTGCTAGAAGAAAACTATAATAGTAATAATCAAGAGCACATTTTTTGTCAAATATAGGAATCAATTGACACTGTCTAACTTAACCATTCTATAATTTCTTTCAGGATATATTTTTAATCAGTCCAACCGTTGGACCACAACGGGCCATAACAATGATCTCGAATACCAAATTTTAGAAAAATCAAAGCAGTAATTGTATGAAATCAAATAGTCAACTTCTTTTTGTTTCTAAATAGTATGGTTCAAAATTTGCATTGATAGTTCGATAAAGTTATATGACTTTTCCTCTGACCTTTGGTAATATTTTAATCTTGACCAGCAATATAGAATTTGATAATCACTGTTCATTTCTCTCACTTTCATCCGGTCTCACCTAATTTTTTAATTGGCACCATCAAACTTAGACTTGTAGGATAAATTTCTTACAAAATTCGAAACATTATTCTTGGATATTATATCTGCCAAATTTTGTATTAATCCAATAAGATTTAGTACTCCATCCATATACTTTAAAATTGACCTTTTCTCAGCCTGAGGCGAGTTTCCAAAACCAGAAAATTGCATGCAACACCCTGTACTTGGTAGCTCGTGCATATACAAGAGAACATACGTTAAAACCCACAGTTCTCAGGCTTTGCATGGCATTTGCATAGGAAAAAAAAGGCTCAACCAAACAGCGGTTGAGAATGAGCAACTCAACCAACTGAATTAGCACGCAAGCTGAAATCAAAATCTAGCAAATTCTCTCGTGCTCAAACAAATATAAAAACAAACAATGTGTCTAAATTGTGAATTGTTCAGATATAAGCATAATGAAAAGGTGTTGATTGCTTCCCACGATGATCAAAGAGACCAACTAGAGATTCAGAGTTGGGATTTTAGAACCAAAAGGGAGAACTAACCCGGATGGTTGGGATGGTGAGGAAGATCGCTGAGACTGCGATGGAGGCGCCATAATAACTGCAATAGCCAACGGTTAGATCCTGCTAGCTCTGAGAGACAATGACCCAAGCTATACAAGAATGGAAACTAATTGTGGCTTGATTTCCCGTTTTCTTGGCTTTCAAGATCAGCACAGTGCTGGACACCCAATGTCTAACGGCCGGAAGACAAACGACATATGTGATGATAGCGTTTTAGGATCGTTGAATGAGCGAATCCACGGGACTTTCCGTGGCGTTCATTAAAACTAGGACTAGTTTTTGTTAAAAAAAAATATTTTTTTTGTCTAATTTTTCGCAATAAATATATGAATGATAAAATTTATTAATAAACATTTGCATAAAATAATTTTTTAATTCATATATGTGATTACATTGTTATTATTATTTATTTTTATTTTGAATTCAAATTTGATAAGAGTATATAAAAATAAAATTAAAATTTTGTGAATGTGTTAGATCAGCTTTAGATTAGTTGAGAGAAAGAATTAACAAATCCCAAAATTCTTTACAGTAATATATTAAAAAATTCAAGTAGATTGATTTTTTTAAATCACAAATATCACAATATGAAGAATGACACCAAATAGCAGGAGGCAAATTATAGTAGAGGTGTCCAAAATCTTGAAGCCCGACCTACTCACTTGAACTGGATCGATTTTTGTCATTTAGGTCAGGTTGGGTCGGGTTAAGAAGACAGATCTAGGTCAGGTTAGGTCGGGTTAAGAAGGTAGATCTAGACAAAAATAGGAAGGAAAATGGGTTGACAAGGGCAGGCATGAGTTTTAATTTTTAGGCCTATTTTAACCCATATCCACCCATTACCATTAAACCATTTTTGATAAATTTTTGTTGAGCCAATGTGACGTAGAGGTGTATATGGGCCGGGCGACCCACCAGATCCGATGAGCCCGACCCGAAAAAATAGAGTATTTGGGCTCTTTTTTTTTTCCCGATAGGACTTTTTTTTATGACCCGATTAATAATTGAGCCGGGCTTGGGTCAAGGCAAAAAAGTCGGATAGGCCCGACCCGGCCCGATTATAATAATTTATTTTTATAATATAATTATATATCATAAAATATAATTATATCTAATTATTTTTAATATAAAA
Organism: Sindora glabra; assembly: GCA_020226215.1. Taxonomy (NCBI): domain Eukaryota; kingdom Viridiplantae; phylum Streptophyta; class Magnoliopsida; order Fabales; family Fabaceae; genus Sindora; species Sindora glabra. The sequence continues at coordinate 31,318,812 of CM035227.1, read as the reverse complement.
AATATTAATTTAACATATTAAATATTTTATATATTTAAATATCATATTATCTCTTTAAATATATATATTTTCTATTTTAAAATTTTATTTTTTATTAAAAAATAAAAAAATATATATATTTCGGACTTTCGGGCCTTTTAATTAAAAAATCGGGCCAGGCCGGACCAAAAATTTTTGAAACATAATCAGGCCGGGCCGGGTTCGGACCATCAATTTTTTTAATTTAGTACGGATGGCCCAACTCGAAACCCGCCCGGCCCGGCTCAGCCCATATACACCTTTAATGTGACGTCATTTTAATTTGGCAATACGACATCGTTCGGCTATAAATATAAAGCCACAAAAAGCCATTCCACAACCTCGTCTAATTGTTTGTCTGATCCTATTGCTCCCCTTCGAAAACCCTAGAAGATGTCCACGCGGTTGTCTCTGATTGTCTCCAACAATTCACTCTTAACTTGTCCAACTCTCCCCTACTTCTACATTTTCAGGGTTCCAATAAATCTCATAGAAGATCGAAGCGAAAGCGTGATTGGGTCACGATTGGGTCTCAAAAAATGACGACAGGGTTATAAACCAAATTTTAAGGCAAATTCTTTTCTTGTCTCTTGCCATACTGAATCTGCTAATTGTTATTCTAATTTTTCTGAATGGGTTATACTCCTCTCTTCCCTCAATGTAATCGATGTTCCATTTCACACAATTTGGGTGAAGTTCAAGTTGATCCCTTTCTCATAGTTGACAATTTTTTTATTGTGCTGGATCATCAGGGTTTTGCTTTTTACAACTTATTACGGTTAGGCTAAAATAAATACAGGTGCTTCCTAATTCTTTTGTATGGATTTGGTATTAATGAGAATTTAGTTAATTTACCTAAGTTGAAGTACATATTTTTAGATTTTTAAATTTGAGTTTATTTGGCTGCTTGATGAAGCAAATAACTAGGGGTGATCATCGGTCGGTTAATAGCGGTTAAGACTGCTTTTTAAACCGACCGAAATTAACCGAAAAGTCTTTTTTTTCAACCGACCAAACCCGATTGCTTAGCCTTAACCGAAATTAACCGAAATTTCGGTTTCGGTCGGTTAAATTCGGTTTAGAACGGTTTAAAATTTTGAAATTTTTTTTTCAAAAATACCTAAATAAATTGATTTAAATATTAAAATTAATTTATAAATATATATTAATATCATAATTTTATTAATATAACTATAATAAAAAATAATTAAGTATTAAAATATAAAAATGATTAATAAAATTTTAAATATGAATTTTTAAATAAAAAAATTAATATAAATTTTGGTTAATGTCGGTTAAGTTCGGTTAATTGCGGTTAACAATTTACACCCGAAATTAACCGACCACCCGAAATTTACAAATTTTTTCTTCCGATTTTAACCGATAATAATACATTAACCGCTCTTAACCGACCAACTTCGGGTTCGGTCGGTCGGTTAAGAGCGGTTTGAAGGATTTTGATCACCCCTACAAATAACCCTTACTCCTTCTTTCATTAAAAAAAATGGAAGCTTTTCTGATTTTTTTAAATAGAAAATTCCTTTTGAAGTGTAGATCTTTATAAAGGAAATGCTGGTTCAATATGGATCTTTTCATATTTAAAGTGATAATCCAAATAAAAATTAATATAGTGAAGCTTTTATGTTTCCCTAAAAAAATATAGAGCCTTTAATTTAGAAGTATGTTCTGGGTCAATGGAAAGAGTTTTATTTATTTATTTTTCAAATTTATTTAGATAGTATCTTCTGATTTGATGTATACATACACCCATGATGTGAAGTCTTTTTTGGAATTCTCACATAATATGAAGTTCGGCTCGACCCATCAGTACTCGATGAACCCACCACAACCTGATAATAAACGGGTTCAAGGATGATTTGGGTGGAGATGGGCTTCAAAATTAAGGCCCGAAGGTTACACGGGCAGGTAGCTTAACTATCATAACCCGACCCAGCCTAGCCCACTAACACCCTTAACTTATAGTTCCCAACTCCCAAGGCTAACTTTAAGCAAGGCAACTCAACTTTCAAGGTAAAATGCCTTCGCAACAATCGATCTAGGAGGTGAGGTGGGAGTCTCTCCATAGATGCATATTGAATGTTCTACTGTTATAAAAAAATAGTAATGGGAAATGCATAGTTAAATGTTGCACAAGGATGGGAGTAGAGGTCCGAGCGAATAGAATTATTCATAAATAATTTAAAATTAATATATAAAAAAATTAATTTAAATTTGATTAAAAAATTAAATTTAATTAATGTATGAGTTGAATTTGAATTTCTTATTATTTAATTTAAATTATTTATGAATCTAAATAAATTTAATTATAAAATATATTTTTATATTATATTTATGTTAGGTTTTGGATCAACATACGTAGCGAAAAATAAAAAATTTTGATCTAAAACTCACCAAGGATCCATGCAGAAAAGTATAAATCAATATTAAGGTTTTACCTTTTGTGTGTTTGTATTCTTTCTAAATGAAACTTTCAGAAATTGAGATGAATTAGGAATCCAACGTCAATCGGAAAGTACAACATCTCTTTGGTATCCATGCGGAGTGAACAAAGACTTCTCACCCTTCACGAATTTGCTAATATACGTATCTTTCTTAACAATTAGGATTGATGCATTTTCTAAGTGAATTTAGGGTTTAATGATAGCTAATATGTCGTCTAATATGCTGCCTTCAAGTTCCTTTTTATAGAACTAAGGCAAATCATATTCCTAATCCTATTAGGATAATGCTTGCAAAAACCCTATTCATACTTGACAATTATCACCTTATCCTTATCATGGAGAGAGTGAAGAAAGATAAGACTTATCCATTATCCAATATTAGATAATAATATTATCTCATAATATAATTATCTAATATTAAAAAGGCATATAGTTATCTTATATTAGAAAATAATATTATTTTATAATATAATTATCTAATATCTAATAATATAATGATATGATATTACTTTAATATTAAATAATATTACATAATATATTATATATATATTACGTGAAAATATATTACTATTTTAATAATATATATATGTACAAAAGTAAGTCCAATTAATTGAATTTTAGTCCAATTAAAATTCAATTAATTATTATCTCATTCTTACTTCTTTTGTGTGACCCTATAAGTTTTTATTACGTTGGTAATAGCTTATTTGTGGACTATAAATAGTGAGCGGTATCTAGCAATACATCACTGTCACCTAAGTAGTAAAAATATCTATAACTCAATATTCACTTAATATGTAAACAACACTTTGCAATATAATCCCTTTTGTAACGATATCCAAATCGAACTAGAGGCATAGAATGCGTCATCCTCGTTGAGATTTAATTTATGTTTCTTGATACTGAGTAAACTAACTTAAGCAAATAATTAATATCTCATATTGATCCATTTGAGCATAGTTATGTATTTCTTAATCTCACTTAATTAAGGGGCCCATGGATATTACTCCTACTATGTAATAGGAATAAAATTCCCATCTACATTATTCATATCCCTCTGCATAATTTATGACACACTCAATTAACTTCCTACAATACATCACGGTCAAAGGTGATACATGATAACATCAAAGTGTGTGACTCCTTATGTAGGAAATTATAGTAACTTTAGGTCAAAGGACTACGTATATTGTGGTCACATGAGAATAACTAATAACATATGATAATCCATGTAATTTTCTCATTGCGAGTCAGCTCAGTACATTTGTTCACTAATAATGTACTCATGTATTGACTTGATATCACATATCCATGATTCATAATCATCAGTTACTATACATGTTAGTTTTAATGTATTATTACTATCCCTTTCGCAATAATATTTAACTAGGGATATTTTAAAAATAGTAAAATTAATTCAGAAATAATTATTATATTAAGTTATAAATTGTACAGAATAATAATAATAAAGAAATAAAAATAAAATATAATAATTACATTACGAGGAAATAAAACATAATACATTGTACATTATTACAATTATCTTCATGATTGGCTCTTAGGACACACACCAATAATTTAATTAATATAAATAACATGTAATATATAAAATATTATATTATTAAAATATAAATAATATACAAATAATATTAAATAAAAGATCAAATTCATCTAAATTGATTTATAATTTAAGTTTGAATTTAAATTCAAATACTTTAAGGTTGATTAAAAATTTAGACTAATTGATATATTGCTTATTTAAATTTAAATAAATTTATTTAGATTTATATTTAATTCGAGCTTGAGCCCAAACTTAAATTCTTTAGATTTGATAAGTTTAAATTCATTTATTATTGTTGAATTCAAACTTAGACTCAACTATATAAATATTCGACTCAACTTAATTTATTCACACCCTATTAAAAGTATGGTGAAATTGTGTAATTGAATTATAAGACTTCAGAGATAGTTTGATATTGAATTAGAATAGAAGCCTGCCCGTCATATATAAGATGTTTTATTTATGATTAATGCATTATCCAATGCTAATTTGCCTTAGCCTACTAATGTAAGTAGCATAATGTAAAATATTGTTTGTTGGGTTAGGGATTGATTTAAGGAAAAAAATTAGGTCAGTACCAGTTGTTGCAATTTATTGCAATGAAGTACCTCAAGTAGACTTCCTTTCATTTGAGTATATCCGTCAAGTGTGATTTACCAAAATGACCATTGATTCAAATGACATATTTAAAGTGCATTCCGTGAAGAACAAAAGTATAGAAATAAAAACAAACGAATTGCATTCCATCACTGCACAGTCCCAATTAAGCAAATCTTATACAAATTTAAAATAAAAGACTAAGAATTTATAAAATTAAAATTAGAGAATTTTTAATTTTATAAAAATTAAATTACTCTAAAATTTTGATTATAAATAAAATTAATAAAAAATTAATTTTTTAGGTATTAAAATAAATTTTTAGTAAGATAAAAATAAAAATAAATAAGAACTTAGAGGCAACAAGTTATACTAAAAGAATAAGGTGTTATTATTTTCTATTTAAAACAGTAACATGTTCTTTTAGAATGAAATACTAACATCCTTTTTTTGGACAGCTTGGTTGTTAATTAAACTTGATTTATCTATTTATTTGGAGTTTTTAATTGGTATTACTAATTTAGATCAAAATAGTAACATATTATTGTTATGTTATTGTTTAAAGAACAAACAATAACATGCTATTATTTGGTAATTTGGTTATTAATTAGACTTGATTTATTCATTTATTTAAAATTTTTGATTGGTGTTACTATTTTGTTATGAAACAGTAGTATCCTCTTATTTAGTAGTTTGATTATTAATTAAACTTGATTTATCCATTTATTTAGAATTTTTTATTGATGTTATTATTTTAAAACAAAACAGTAATATGTTATTATTTAGAGAATAAATAATAATATGTTATTATTTATCAGTTTGGTTATTAATTAGATTTGATTTATCCATTTATTTAAAATTTTTAGTTAATATTACTATTTTAGAATAAAATAATAACATTATCTTCTTTAATAATTTGGTTATTAATTAGACTTAATTTATCCATTTATTTAAAATTTTTCGTTAGTGTTATTGTTGTGGAACGAAATAATAACACTTTACTGTTTAAAAAAATATGTTACTATTTAGAAAAATATGTTACTGTTTAGAAAACAAACAATAACATGTTATTATTTAATAATTTAATTATTAATTAGACTTGATTTATCCATTTATTTAAAAAAATTTTATTGACATTACTGTTTTAAAATGAAACAGTAACATCCTCTTCTTTAGTAGTTTAGTTGTTAATTAGATTTGATTTATCCATTTATTTAGAGTTTTTAGTTGGTGTTATTGTTTTAAAATGAAACAGCAACATTTTCTTTTTTAGTAGTTTAGTTGTTAATTAGACTTAATTTATTCATTTATTTAAAATTTTTGGTTGGTATTACTATTTTAGAATGAAACAATAATATATTACTATCTAGAGAATAAATAATAACATGCTATTATTTAGTAATTTTATTTTTAATTAGACTTGATTTATTTATTTATTTAAAAAATTTTATTAGTATTACTATTTTGGAACAAAATAGTAACATCCTTTTCTTTGACAGGTTGATTGTTAATTAGGTTTAATTTATCTCTTTATTTAGGATTTTTTATTGGTGTTACTATTTTGGAATGAAACAGTAACTATGCTACTTTTTAGAGAATAAACAGTAGCATGATATTATTTAGCAGTTTTTTTATTAATTAAACTTGATTTCTCTATTTATTTAAGAATTTTTTATTAGTGTTATTATTTTAAATAAAACAATAACATATTACTGTTTAGCCTACAAATAGTAATATATTGTTCTTTGATAATTTTATTTGTTAAAAAATTTATTATAGTATTACTAAACACCAAAAAAGTTAGAGAGCAAAAGTTTAATATAAAATTCAAATGAATTCAAATTAATAAAAATGAGATCAAAGTTGAAAAAATAATAAGAAAATGAAAAAAAATTATTAAAAAAAACTTTTTTTTTACTAATCAGAACAGGCAAAACACTGAAGCAAGCACATAGATCTTGAAAAATTACATTGAAATTTTTTTTGCCTAAAACGGACAAATGAGCATAAAGTTATGATCATTCAAAATTTTAAGTTTAATCTACACGTTTCTAGCTAGGTAAATCTTGCTGAATTCAAATTTTCTTATTTTTTATAGAAAGATCATAGGAAGATAAATGAAAATGAGTAGTTATGTATAAAAATTGATTAACTAATTAAGAAGTTATGTCTTTTTGAAATTCTTAATCCACAACTGTATTCTCGCGGTTACAACAAGGGTAATTTTGTGTATAACATTTGTAAATCATAAAATTGGAACCTATTTATAAAAAAGTCCAATGCTATTATCTTTTTGAAATAAAGTCTACGAAGCGGTACCTCGTTGCAATTTATCCTTAATTTCAATTAGGCATATACATAGTTATGAGAAATACGGGACATTAAGGAACGTCTTATGAATATGGGAATGAAACATGTAACTCTTAAAAATAAGAATTCATTAGGGTAGGTTTAATTGATATGTTAAAAGTATATAAATATGTTTACAGTTGTGTTTATTTTTTTACTTATAAATTTATTTCATATAAATAAAAATATGTTTATTTATCTTTTTTTCTTATATGTTATTCCACTTATTGGTATATAGAGCGCTTGGAGTAATATAATATAATATTATTTGAAATTACAAAAAACATATTAAATAGATATTAAATGTCTTGGGGTAGGATAATTGTTATAAAGAAAAATTTTAATTTTTAAAAAGTAAAAGTAGTTAATTAGGAGATAATAAAGAGATTTTAAAGATTAGTGGTAGTTGGTCAGTGGATCGGAGAGAAATTTTAAGAGTAGAAATAATTGATAAGCAATGGACAAATAACTAATAGTTGGCAAATAAAAGATATATGTATATAAAAATAATTTTTATTATGTTTAATTTTTAACAAGATTCCTATCAAAACAATTTTTTAAAATGAAAATCCAACGGTTTCTATAATGTACAAAGTCGTTATATGCTGATACAATTTCCATAAAAGAAAAAAGTCAAAAAGGTATAAATTGCCTTGTATTTTCTATAAGAGAAATATATGGCATTTTTTAATATATTTTATTTTTGTGTTTTCGGAAATAATCTTTAAAAATTATTTTTGAATTGAAGAAAAATAAAAAATAAAAGATGATAGATGTTACAAATAAAAAATATTTTATTTAATCATAAAATTGAATTTTAAAACAAAAAATAAATTCAAAAAATATCTAAAAATTATTTTTAATTTTTATTTTTAAGTTTTATATTTAAAATTATAATTTTAAAAAACTTGAAAATAATTTTTTAAACAAATTCTTCTATTTTTTTAAAATAAATAATTATTTTTAAAAATAATAGAAAACATCCATAATTTTTTTATGTTTTCCAAATCCTTTTTCTCTTTCTTTCGAAAGAGTTCGAGTTTACGAGAGTACAAACTACAAATTTACGAGGTTCATCGTTCTCATTTTTCCTAATTTTATATTCTTCTTTGCTTTTATTTTAAAATATTTCCTTTCAAACTTCAAATTCAACTCCATTTTATATTTCACTACAATATCTTAGAGGTCGTTTAATTTGCCTTAATATTATAGAAAATTCTATTTTTTGAGAAATAAAAAAAATAAAGATTGTTTGGTGGATCATTATCTATCAAATTGGAGGAAATAAATTTTTTTTGAGAAATTATATTTTTCAAAAAATATGTAAAGTTGCTTACCATCTCCCTCCAAGTAAATTCTACTTTTTGTGTTATTTATGGATATAATAATAAAATTATTCTCATTAAATTTAATTAATAATAATTAAAATTTATTAATGTGTTATAATAATATTGAGAATATAGTAATCATATTATTAATATTTTTTAGGATATTCAAAGTTAAACAAAATAAAACAAAACATAAAAAATTACTTCCTAAGAAGTATTACTTCTTATGTGTCAACTAAATAATTTTGAATATTTCTTAAAAAATTCATATAATAAATTATTTCCTTGAAAGTTCAGTTTTTTGTAGAAATTATTTTTTGTATAAATCAAATGACCTTTTATTAAATAGAAATATGTTGATTTAATATGTTTGCAACATTAATCTTGCATTGATGGAAAACAATAGTTGCAAAATGGAAGATATGTCTACAACATTCTAAAACTTGCAATTTGGAATGAAAACGTATTGTATTTGGTATGATTCCTACCAAATTATGATTGGCTTACAATTTGAATGTTTCTTGTAACTATGAGCACATATACACCTAGAAGGAAACAAATAATTTAGTTGACTATAATGCACTAAACTTTTGTAATGACTTAGCTATTTTTAATTGTTCTTAAGGTTTTGTTTGGTTGTAGGGGAAAATAGGGAAGAAAGAAAATGGAGGAGAAAGAAAATGAGGGAGAAAGAAAAAAGAGAAGAAATTATTTTCTTTGAGTGTGTTTGATTGCAGGAGAAAATAGGAAAGAAAGAAAAGAGAGGAGAAATTGTTTTCGATGCTACTGTATGACGCAACTTTGTCTCCGAGGAAAAGGATGTCACTAGAAAAGGGCAAGTAGTTGGTGGCATAGTTCGATGACATTGTTGAATTGAACTTTAAGGTGATTGAGCTCACTTTAGCTTTTTTTAGTGTGACAAGTTGAATTAAACTTTAGGGCAACCGAGTTCACTTTAGCTCTCTTTAGTGAGTGTCACAGAGCCAAAGCTAGTATAAAATATGGCTTTTTCGAGATCGTTGATCTAAAATTAGGAAGAGCTAGCAACCAAGTTTTTGAACAATTAGAAAATACCATACAACTAAAAGAAATAGGAGAATGAAAACACCCCACAAAAGATGTAGATTTGGTGAAAGATGTGTACAGAAGACAAACAAAGAGGAGAACGAAGACACCCCACAAAAAGATGTGTAGTACTTGTAAAGACTGGTTGCACAATTGCTCCTCTTTAGGGCTTCCTTCCTTGCAATCAGACACGTGCTTTCCTGCTTGGAACTGGATAGGTGCATGATGTTGAGATAGCAATAGAAACAAGACAAACAAACGGACTAAAAATGCACTTTTTCCAATTGCAAGATTGGATTATTTGTTTGAAGATGGGTGTTGGCGTGAGGAAGACAACAATAGAGTGGATTTCTCCATTCTTTTTCCTGTGTGAAAGGGGAAATTTTTTTTTGGTGGAGCTCACCTCATTTTCCATCTAATTTTCTTTTCTTCCCTATTTTCTACAAGTATCCAAATGGAAGAAACTCTCATTTTCTCTCTTATTTTCTTCTTGGCATTTTCTTTCCCCCTTGTTTTCCATCCATCCAAATAAGGGGCAATAGAATACTTTTGTTTCTGCTTTGACATAGTATTGATCGGCACCTAATAGGTTTATGCCTGGATACATGCATATCTTCATTGTAGTTTGATGATTCTTATTTATTCAAAAAAAATTTATAATTTATCCAATAGTTTAAAGAAAAATTATATTTTATTTACATGTGAATTATTTTTTTATTTAATCTGCAAATAATTTTGAATATTAAAATTTATTTATTTATATTTTTAATTATTAATACTTTATCGACTTAAAGTATTTTTTATAAAAATTATAATAGAAAATTAACATGTACATATGTGGTATTTTTTTTTTAAATTTTAACTTAATTTCACATATATTTAGAACTAATTTATTCTTAAAATAATACTAACTTCATTTGTTTTGGCAACCACGGACTAAACTACAGAAAATACATTTTCAACGAAGTTAAGGTTTTTTATGACAAATTAGTTCTAAATGAATGATTTTTTTTAAATTTTGGATAAAAATAATTTAGATGAATAGAATTTTAATGATTAAAAAATAAATAAATGAATTTTAATGCTTAATATGATATCTAGATTAAATATATAAAAATCAAAACTACGTGTAAATGTAATTTTTTTTTTACGTTTGCTCATCTTGCCATGAGTTTTATATTTAGTATTTAATGGATTACATTAAATCTTTAATTGTTTGATATATATAAATTAATTAATAATTATTTTTTTAAGATTACCGAAAATTATAAAATTAGTTAATCTAATATTTTAAAAATTATTTTAAATAGTTTAAGCTAATAATTGAACGCACCTGAATATTTTCCAAGAGATGAGGGCAATGGTTTCGCTCTAAAGTGAGTTTCGGGGAATGAAAGTGTCTCGCTTAGACGACAGCAATATATCTCACGTCTCCCGGTGTCTCCCTAGCCAGGTCGTTTTTCACCAATCGTCACCCTCAAACTGCGGTCGGCGAGATATTTCCCGCTGTATCTCGCTGTCTCACTCGCAACTGCTGGAAACATGTTAAACAGAGCCAGGGACTGACATTAACAATCCATAAATTAAGCTGATACTGAGCACAGAAAAATGGTTCTGCTTCATCTCCCCAGAATTCGTTTTTCCGTTTTGACCCCATCGCCATCACTATCCTTTCATTCCAATCTCTTATCAAAGCTCAATTTTTCCACTAAAAACATACTCTTTTTCAATCCTTCCACTGTATTTTCTGCGCCAAAATCCACAATCACCGCTTCAGAACCCATACCCCTAACTGATTTCTCTGACAATTCCGTAGAGACCCAAATAGAGCTTCCCTTGGAAAAGCTTTTCGTGCCGCCAGAGACTGAAGTCTCGTGCGATAGTGCGACTTTGAGTACGAGGGTTCTGAAGGGTTCCAACATAGTGCTGAGTAAGTATGCGAGAGATGCTCAGGTTTTGCAAGCTGAGTTCGTTAAAAGCAGTGTCAGAACTGAGGACTGTCCCTCGGATGGTTTGCCTGAGTTCGCTCTTGTTGGACGCTCCAACGTTGGGAAATCCTCCTTGCTTAATTCGCTCGTGCGGCGCAAGAGGCTGGCCTTGACGTCAAAGAAACCTGGTTAATTTTATATGTATAGTAGTAATTGCTACTAAGGTTACCTGTTATCAGAAACGGTCTCATGAATAAAATTAGCAAAAATGGTTTTTTGATGCAATTTTGGGAGATTAGGTATGATTTATCTGGAGGAAAAATAACATGTTTCATCATAAGGCTTGTGCATTCAGGTTCAAGTTTTCAGTTTGCTATTTCTTCTCGAGGTGTGAAGCGATATAAAAAAGGGGAAACTGATAAATTTTGAGCCTTCTTGAGGACAATATAATATTTAACTTTTCGTTTATATCATTTTTTTTAATTTCCTTGTAGGCAAGACTCAGTGCATTAACCATTTTCGGATCAACGATAGCTGGTACCTGGTTGATTTGCCCGGATATGGGTAAGGTTATTGCTATATGTAGTCATTTCCTCAAATATCTGGAAACCTAGGATTTTAGTTCTTGTTAAAGAATGAAGCCTGTGACCAGTAAATATGATAGAAGAGAGTGATATCCTTTTCAACGAATGGTATTTATGAAATTTGAGAGTTTAGAGTTGTAGAATTCCTTCCTCCTTTTTATGAAGAAAATGCAGCATAAAGAATTAATTACATAAAATTTTATGCTAACTAGGCTAACCAATATTAGAAACAAATAGAAGATTGAAAGAGTTGCATATGGTGTGGAATCGTTCTTCTGGATATATTTATTGTTCTTCAGCATGAAGACAAGTTCTTCAAATTCCCCGATTCTATCATAAGTTGTATTTTCATCTGGGTCTGCCTGTTATACAATCAACATCCTACTTCGCACTTCATCTTGATGACTATCTGCCAACGAAAAAGTGATCCTATATATTTCTTGTCTATATGCACTAATATTTAAGCTTTTCATTACATCATTTCATTCACATAGGTATGCAGCTGCACCACAGGAACTTCGAACAGATTGGGCTGAGTTTACTAAAGACTATTTCCTAAACCGGTCATCCTTGGTCTCAGTTTTCCTTCTTATAGATGCTAGCATCCCTGCCAAAAAAGTTGACCTTGAGTATGCCAGCTGGTTGGGTCAGAATCAGGTAGTGCACTATTTTCTTTCAATTTTATGGGATGAAATCAATGAAGCTACATAATTCATGTTGCCCTCAAATTTGCAGTGGTTCCAAACTTTGTTCTTACAAGTACAGCATGAACTGCATGGATTTGATAGCAACTTTACATATTTTTTAGGAGAAATTCCCCATAAAATTGACTAACATAGGCATTACTTGATGTGAGTGTAATGCTGGCAATTTTGCAATTTAATAATGTTAGCAGAATAATTGAAAACTGAGTTTCTTTTGTCTCATCTGTAAGAGGGCCTGCGTTTCTGATGCTACTCATCTTTGTGGAGTAAAAAATTGACACAGAGAAGACTGCAGTTAGATCATTTATAACTTTCCAAAGTTCAAGATGATTATAATGAGGCTGTGTTTTTCACTTTCTGAATGGAATTCTGACATTTGAAGATAATGTAATTGGGTACAGTTTCTAGGCTAATCCTGTTTCTGTTTCAGATCCCAATGACGTTAATCTTCACTAAATGTGACAAGCGGAAGAAGAAAAAGAATGGAGGCAAGAGACCAGAAGAAAATGTGCAAGATTTTCAGGAGTTAATTCGAGGCTTCTTTCAGACAGTGCCACCATGGATCATGACTAGCAGTGTCACAAACCTAGGTCGAGATGAGATACTACTACACATGGCCCAGCTACGGAACTACTGGCTCAAGCACTAGTTCAAAGAATCAAGATATCTTATATTTAGGCTGGTGTATCAATATTTAATCTGTGTAGCTATGGATTTCAATGATCACTTTATCTTCTGCCGTGTGCCAACTAGTAGAAGATCAAGTTTCGTCTGCTGATGTTCCCCCCCTTCTTTGTGGGGTATCTGTGGAAGAATCAAAGAATTTTTGGTTAAAATCTTGTCGAAGTCTTGTAATTCCAGTTACAGCAAAATGGCTTCAGATTGAGTTATATCTACATTTTAATTGTTGTAGATGCAGATATACCCTACACGATGATTTAATGGAGGAAGGCACTTAAGGTTCCCTGGATAACAATACCATTTGCAAGTGATTTCTGTGTTGATGCCTAATTCCCTGTCAAAGGGAAGATAGGATAAAAAATGAAGAGCTAATGTTCAATTCATGTACGCAAGACCCTGCCAACAGGAAGGAGGAGTCCTATATTATATCTTCATATGAATATTGTTCCTTCTCTTCTGTACCAAGTGAGTTACCAAGTGAGTTTTTAAACCGGAGGGGGAAAAAAAGGAGGGTGGGTGGTGGGGGAGAGGGGAACGGCTGTTGGCCTGCCTATGTTTATGACTGGAGCTATGTGGTGGCTATTGCCGTCCCATGTATGCGTATTCAGCAATTTGTCTATTTTATATTATCACGTTGGTTCTCTTAATTAAGATTTTAAATTAAAATATTTTACTTTGATCGATAGAATAGTAGATTATTAGTAATTATATGATATGGATGTATTTTCCTTTTAATTTTGACGATGGAGTTAGGATATTATGCACCCTTTTTAATAAACTATGCTTATGAATGGAGTTAAGGGTGTCCAAAATTGTGTGAACTGCTCTTACTTGATCAGAACTGAACGGTTTCAAGCAATTGAAGCCTGTTGTAATTTAAGTATCGGTTAGAATTGAAAGAAAATAGAAGTGTATGTTTCAGTTTCGAGTGGGTGCAGGTTTGGAAGCCTAAACTGCTTCAGCCTGTAATCCATCGAGTTACACCAAAATTCAATAAGAAGCGATGACGTCTTAGCAAAGGTATTAATCAGCCTCCATCCCAAAAACTTTGTTCTCTAACTCGTTGCCCCAAAATATAAAATGTGGCTAAAAGGAGCTCTCTTCTACTTTTCCTCTCAATGACAGCAGTAAGCCACCACATTCGGTGTCACTCCACCAACCTCTTCTTCAACGAACGTTGTTTGGTGACCCCATTAGACTATTTCTCCTGAATTCCGACACCTTGCATTGAGGATTTTCCCTCAACTAGTAGCAGCAAAGTGTGCACACAAGGGAGAAACTATGATTAAGGTATGTTTGAGATGCTGTAATCTTTCTCTTTTCTGGGTGAAGTTAAATTGTGGCTTTTGTTGTCTTTAATTTCATGCGGTTGTATTTGTGAATTTCTGTGGGATTGAGATGATGTAGGTAGACATTTAAGTTTTTGGCTTGGAAAATAGTAGCCATTGTTGGTAGCTTGATTTTGGATTTAGAAGGTAGATTGATAATGATAATGCCTTCTACGTTAACATTGATTCTGGGTAAATTTTGGGTTTGGTAACTTTATTATCCTAGAAAATATTTCATGTATGTTAGCTATTGTTTGGCTTTATATAAGTTCAAATGGCTAACTTAGGTACTTGTGTTCTAGTAGCTGTAATAAGAAAATTCTGAGCACGTAATTCCCTTTGTTATTTAGATGAAATTGTGTATCTAAGTATGATAAATAGATTATATGCACAATAATTAATACTGTAAGTTATTACACTATTATATAAACAAATTAAAGCACGTGTTATATTTTTAATTATTTTTAAGAATTTAAACAAGTGAAAATGATACAAACTAAATAAATTAGAGAATCAACAGATTGTTTATTGGAGAGAAAATAAAAAAGTGCAATTGTTAACTTGCTTAGGCAATTAATGATTGAACAACAAAACAATACAAAACCTCTGAGAAACATGCTTATTTTGATTGATGTCCAAAAAAAATTAAATGACTAAAACTTTTGTGCACCTCTTCATTATTTTATTATTTATTTACACCCCAATAGAATATATCAAGTTCAAAATTAATATTATAGATGTTTTGCCTACTATTGAATGCAATAGTTTTGGTTTGAAAGTGAACAACTAGGAAAATATGCTTGAAAACACTAAACTTAATCATTTTACGTTCTAGTTATTCCGTTTTTCAGACTTTCGGTTGTTAGTGTGTTTAAATCAATTTCTAACCATGTGCTTTTTCAATATGTATTAAACTTAATGTCATTTTTGACTATGTCCAAAGTTTATGTTTAATGAAACTATGTTTAGTTTCTTGGTTGTTATCCTTTTTCCATGTAATATTAAGGCTCCTCAAGCTACAAACATGTTTACTATGTCTTTTAATTTGTTATCTTAAAATTCTCTTTTGTCCTATGAATCTAGGTTCCATATTTCCACTTATGTGATGGAGCCAGATGATCCATCTTCTAATGGGGGCAATACCTCTAAATTCTAGTTGTAATGCTTCAACATTCAAAGTAATTTCTTTTATTTCAATTGTTGTAACTCTAAAAGACCTTACATTTACTACGCCAACTTTAACCTTAGCATTAAGAGATAAAGCCCTCACTAGTTCTATTGTTGACAAGCCTTCCTTTGCTTTAAAAGATAAACGCAAAGCCATAGCTGGAAGTCCAAGCAAGAAAAAGCAAAGGCATGATCACCGTTAGTGCTAAGAAGAGAAAAGAAAGTCTCATTAAGGAAGCTTGATGAAATAAGCTGGATTCAAATAAGATGGAGGTATATGATGTAAGATCATTTTAAAAGAGTTTTAGATGATGAGGTCACTAGACTTAGTATTGACTGCATTCACTGTGGCAATCAATTCTTATATGGGAGCAAAGAGCATGACATTTCAAATTTGCTTGCATATATATCAAAGTGGCCTAAGTATGCACATGTTACATCCTCTTTAAATTATAGTAAATTAGAAATTATTTTGTGAGAAAAAATACGTGAGATAATTGATTAATTTGATTAAATTTAAAATTTTATGTGTGAAATATGAAATGAAATAAAGTTGATAAAATCAAGACTATATAAATATGAATTTGGTAAAAAAAAAATTGATAAGGAAAATATATTAGAATTTTGAAGTATAAAACTTTGCACTGATATAATTGAAAGTGTGAGTATAGAAGAAGTTTAGGAGGAAATTTTCAAAAATACTCTTAGGGTCTTATTTTTCTCTATTTCAGCCTCTTAACCCTAACCTTTCTCTTATTTTCACATTTCTCAACTCTCTCTATACAATCTTTACTTTACTCTTTCAATCAAGCAAGGAAAACCCCCTATTCTTTTTGATTTTTTCATTTAATCGAGATAAGAATATTGCTTTCATCAATAATCATTCGTATTTCTTCTTAATTGATGAAAAGATTTGAGGCTATTTAGTTTTGTTAGGTATTTTAGGCATTAATTGTAAAAGCCATGCATTTTGACATAATTAGGTTTGAAAGATCTTCTTTAAACTAGCTTTTTAATATTCTTTTTTATATAAGATGAGTGGATAATCTAGCTAAATCTATGAATCTTGAGGTTATATGATGACATTGATGAAATATAGGTTGTTATGTGATTATGCTTGAATTTGATTTATTTTGATGTAATGAAAGTAATAAATGATGGAGAGAGGTGATATGCTATGATGGATAAGTATATTGATTATTATTGTTTAAGAGGTATTTAAAGTTGGATGAATAGTAAATTTTTCACAGAAAATTAAAATTTTTATGTGTGAATCGATTCTAGGGGTCTAGAAGCGAAATTGGATTTCAAAATCGAGTAACTAATTAATTCTGAAGGTTCAGGAGTGTGGAAATCAATTTGAAGGGTTTAGAGGTAAAACTGGACTACAGAATCAAGTTACCAATCGATTTTGAGGTTACAAAGGCAAGATCTAGATGGGTGAATTGATTCATTGGTAGTAGAATTTTATGCCAATTTTGAAAGGGTATAACTACTTCATCTTATGTTCGTTTTAAACAAACCGCCTATCATTTTAAAGGTAATTAAGTTTTTTTTCAAATGAAATTAGTTTTAAATTAAAAAATCATGTATATATTTTGAGATATAATCAAAATAGTGAATAAGTTAGAAATTTAAAATTTTAAAAAATAAACTTTTTATATTTATCTTCCAAAATGCATAATACTTTCAAATCTTAACTAATTTGGATGAGTGAGTAGTTTATGAAAAGTTAATTGAATTTACTTTCACATGAAATAAGTTTTGCAAACAATCTATTCATAATTTTGAATCATCCATTAAATATTATTCAAATGTTACAACTATGGTAACCCTATAATTAACCATCCCTATCTTGTTTTGTATTTTTATGATTTATAAAGATCCAACGTGGGTTATTTGATCTCTAAACATCAAAGATAAATTGTTTATGATATTTATATGATAAGTACATAACGGGATGATTACAAATTGAGTAATATTAATGTTTATAAATTGTCCTTATAAATTTTGAAGTAGGAAAAAGAGAAAAAAAAAAGACGAAAGTGGAAATATCCGGGGATCCTCGGAGAAAATAAACATCCTTAAGTGAGTGTATATCTATGTTATGAACCTTCCTATTTAATTTTCCTATACTCTATTTGTTCTATATAGTAGGATAATTTGTTATAAGATCAAGAACTAATGTGTGTAGATGTATATCTTAATATGAATGAGTATGAAAAACTTATGATCTTGGTTACTTTCTATTATGATAAAGATTGTGAAGTGTAATGGTGCTTCTACAGCACCATTTATTTTCTATTAATTACTATTGATTGACCTTTTATGAATGATGTGATGATCGTATTGTATGGGTTATTCCTTGGTTGTGAGAATGAATGCTTTAATTGAAATTGTGATTACAATTGTATTTAACTTATGACCACACATGAAAAGTGCAGAACTACCATTTGACAATTATGTGTGCTTGTATTTAAATGTGATTGTGTTTGAAGTTATGATATGGTGAATAAGGATGATTGTGATAATTAATTGATTACCTTATATTGTGGCTAAATTGAGATTAGGATACTATAAGAAATGAAACTTATATGATATATATATATATATATATATATATATATATATATATATATATATATATATATATATATATATATATATATATATATATATATATATATATATATATATATATATATGGTAATGTGATTCAGTTCGTGCTGCAAGTATACAATGGTAACAAGGTGATAAAAATGGCTTGGAGCCAGATATGAGAATTGTGACTAGGTGACTTTATTAAGATATAAATAAAAATATTATAACCAAACATATAACTTCATAAAATAATGTGAATAGATTGTTTTATTAGCATAAAGTTCTAATAATTTAGTTGTCTTATGATGGATTTAGAAAGAAAGAATCTTATTTTATTATCGTATTTTTTTACTCCATAGAGAACCGATAAGACAAGAAATGGATGCTCTAGAATGATATACTAATATTCTTAGAGTAAATTAATATCTTAAAAACCTAATGTTTTTAGTACTCAAATTTTAATTTAAGTAAATACTTAAATTGTATTATTTGATTTCTTTAAAATGGTATTTAAATTATTTAAAATCAAGTGTATGGTTTTATAATATAATATAATTCATATCTTCCTAGATTATAAAGCTTTAATATTTAGATTATTTTATATTTGATTCAAAAAATTCTCATTTATGAAAATTTTTAATTTTTTTACAATATTTTCTTTAAAAATATAAGAGACTAATATTATAAAATGGTAGCATGATATAAATAAAGTTTGATTGAGAGCCTCACATTTTAATATTTTATTCATATAAGTTCAATTCCAAATAAATTATTATGTAAAGACAAAATTTGATTTTAAAGTTAGCATTAGAGAAGCATAAGAAGTCGATGACCTAAAATAATTTATTATGTTATAATTTGAACTTAAAATTATAATATTTGGAGATAAGATAAGTAACATTCTTATGTTTATAATTTATCATTATAAATGATAGAAAAGAAAAGGAGTGACAGTAATTATAAATGTCCTAGAATATCTAAAAGTGATTAAACATCATTAGAGGAGTACATATCTCATTTTAAATTAAAGTTTAGATAATAATTTGTTTAAATGTTATAATTAGTAATCCTTCTTATAAATGATATTAATCATGTCCCTCGTCATTTGTGGAATCTTAATAGTATAACTGTAAATCATAGTATATTATGAAATTAATCTTGTAGCCATGTATAGATAACTTGGAAATGATACTTGGGATGAATTAGTAATTATCTGCTTGAGATCATGTTGTGTAAACAAGCTTGTGAGGCATAATGATGATATAATTAAGTATTGATTGATTATAATTGAACTATGATGGTAATTGATATTTATATTTCGCTTAGAACTACATTGTCACTTTTATGCTAAAAATTATAGTGTAATCTATGTTGGAATTTGAATAAGCATTGTGGCCATATGAAAGGACATGTGGTGCTACTATTTATATATTATGTTAAGTGTTTTGATTTGTCTCATGATGACGAATAGTTTATTTGTATTGAGATTACATTAAAATTGTGATTGATAGAGTTGAGCTTTATTGTGCAAAATATAATGTGAAATATGCCATGAGTGACATTCAAAATGAGACATGTGATGGGGCGATAATCTAAAGGCTAGATGAAAAATTCTCGATAATAGCTTGTGGATGGTATAAGGTAGGCCCTGGAGGGATAAGGATAGGCAACTTGTGGAGGATATAAGATCGATCCAGAAGATAAAAAGTGGATACATGTATGTTAATTAGGAATAGTTATGTGATATGATATGATATTGAAAATGTGTTTTTAATTATATATTACGGCTTGATATGATTGTAAAAACTTAATGTAATTATGATGATTTAGTTGTAGTTAAGTCTTCATGACTGTTTGTGAATGTAATAACCACCTAAAATAGATGTGTGTGATATGATGATGATATTATGTACTAGTAAATAATTGAGATTATTGTAAATTGTAATATAAATATGAAATCTAAGTTGTGTGTAAGTAAATACT
Organism: Sindora glabra; assembly: GCA_020226215.1. Classification (NCBI taxonomy): domain Eukaryota; kingdom Viridiplantae; phylum Streptophyta; class Magnoliopsida; order Fabales; family Fabaceae; genus Sindora; species Sindora glabra. The sequence goes on along the minus strand of CM035227.1, from coordinate 31,298,456 downwards.
TAACTTGAGGCTTGATTTTGTATGTTTCAAAAACCCAGACAGTTTAGATTACAAGTACTTCTTTAATTAATTATCTAATTAGCATGTAATTGTTTAATATAATTGAATTTATATTTAGAAAGGATAGATATATGTTCACTGAGTTCTCATAACTCATTTCTTTCTATTTTCAATGTTTTCAGGTTAAGATAAAAAAAAGCTTGAGCTTTGCTGCATTTATAGAGAATCAAAGATGGTCTACTTGAAGGATTCTGATAGTTAGAATAGAATTGGGATATACATATAAAGATTAGGTTGATTCAACACTTGATGTGTTGAATTGTTTATCTACATATACATATTGAAGTTGTGTAGTAGTATCCTATATATTGATAATGCAGTTGTATCCGTAAAGAATACATGTTTTATGATTTAGGACATGTGGCCTTTGAAAAGTGTCTAAGAATAGAGGAAATTTTGTCCATTTTCTTATAAGAATTTGAAATGGATTTGAGTTATACAAAAATAATTTTTTTTTTGGAGTAGAATTATAGTAAATAATATTAAGTTTAATGGAAACTGGGTAATAGGATTTGTGCCAGTCATGACTAGGCTTAGGTCATGATAGCACATACACTTGAAAGTGACCCTAAACAAATAATATTAGACTTTGGAAATAAATCCATTAGTAAATAATTGGCTAAATCTTTATCATATGTATTTGACTCCAAGGAATGTAGAAAGGCCATAACTTTATTTGTGATATTTAATTAGTAACCTTTCAAAGTGGTTAAGGGTTATAAGGTTAAAAACATGTGCAAAAAGCTTTGCTTATGGTTGGATGTGCCTTTTAGACAGATAGTTGAAAAGATTGTTATAAGATTTACCTAAAAGAAATAGAGAGACTTAAAGCATTGTTGAAGAGTGATTATGCCAGAGTATACCTCATTATTAATTGTTGGACCTTAGTACATAACTCGATTTATATGGCTCTAACTGTTCATTTCATTAACAAGGAGTGGAAGTTACAAAAACATATTTTAAACTTTTGTCTTATACTGAACCATAAGGGTGAGACAATTGGAAAACACATTGACACTTATCTTAAGGAGTGGGGCTTGAAGCATGTGTTTACCGTGATAGTTAACAATGTTAGCTCTAATAATAGAGCAATAGCATACTTAAAGAAAAAGGTGAAGAACTTGAAAAGGTTGATGTTAGAAGGGGAAATGATGCACATGAAATATTGTACACATATCCTTAACTTAATAGTGAATGAAGGGTTAAAAGATTACCACGATTCCATATTTGCCATAAAGCATGCTGTTAGGTATGTGCAATCATTACCTTTTAAGCTAGCCAGGTTTAAAGAGGCCATTTTGGCTGAAAACATCACATGCAAATGCTTGCTAAGCCTTGGTATTGCCATTAATTGGAATTCAATCTACAAGATGCTTAAAATAGTTGAGAAATTCCAAAAAGCATTTAAGAGATTGGAAAAAGTTGATAGAGATTTCTTGATGTATTTTCAAGGTTTAAAAAAGAAAGGATTGTCTCTAAATAATAAGGATTGAGACAACATCATAGTATTTAGCAAGTTCTTGAAGATTTTTTATGATGTAACTTTAATTTTATCAAGATCTTTATATGTTACTTCCAATTTCGTGTGCAGTCATCTCTCTCTTATTTAAAGCAAGTTAAAAATTTAGAACTTGGATGAGAATCTTGATTCCATCTTGTTTTTTATGATAATTGAAATAAAGGTTAAGTATGATAAGTATTAGGGCTTGCTTGAAAGTATGAACCCTATCATCTTTACTGTAAATGTCCTCGACCTTAAATATAAATTATTATATGTTGCATGGTTTTTTAAGGACATTTATAAGGAAACACATGTTTAAGTTATGGTGAACAAAGTGAAAGTAAGCTTGGGAATGATCTATAAGTAGTACACTTTGGAATATGGGAAGCCCAATGGAAGCACTATAGAGAATAAAATCACACAAGGAAGGGAATTAAGTTAAAAAGAGCTTGTTTTTGCAAGCCATGCCTAAAAAGCAAGAAATATTACCTTTAGGACCCATTGAAGAAAAAAAATACAATTAAAGCTAACAATAAGTTGGAAAAGTACCTAAATAAGCTATGTATTGATCATTAAGGTGACAACTTTGATGTCTTAGCTTGGTGGAAATCGAATGCATCGAAATTTGATGTATTCTAAAAAATAACAGGGGATGTACTAGTTATCCTTATTTCTATTGTAATATCTGGGTTTGTATTTAGTACGGGAAGGGGTGTATTGTATATGTCTAGGAGCTTTCTCCCCTAGGATATAATGGAAGCGTTCATTTGCATGCAAAATTAATTAAAGCCCACCAAGTTGTCTTTAACAACAGTTATTTCATTAATGATTTTGAGGAGTACAAAAATATGGAGAAAGGTGATTAATGTTAAAAATACATTTTTCTTGAATAATTAACTAATGTTTTATTGTTTCTACATTCTTTGAACAAGTCATAAATTTAATTCATCTTTTTATTTGTTTGTTTAGAGGTGGCAATTGATCATTAAGATAGAAATGGCAGGCTTGATAGTTGGAGCTAAAGAAAACACGTAAAAGAGTCACAACTTATGGTTGTTGACTATAAGTCTACAAGATAGTTTAATTTCAACTAGTTTATTTTTTTCTTATACTTTCACCAATCCTAACTTTGTTCATCACTTCTTTTTTTTTCCCATTTTGCAAGGTTATAAAAGCTAATGATGCCTATTTTGGTTGCCACTTGAAGGCATCATTTTCTATAGATGGACATGGCAATACAATACACATATTTTGATTTTTTTAATACATATATTTGTGCATAGTAGTGTATAGCTAGGCTTAGCACTTTTTTTTAGGCATTGCTAGCTTATTTAAGTATTAAGGCCTTAGTGGTACCAATAAATAACACACAGTCACACACAATGTCACTAGTACATATAGTACGACAAGGTTTTGGTACATGATAGATCCATGTGAGGTATTCAATTGATTTTTTTTTTTACTTTAGATGATTGAAATAAAAATTTCAAATTTCAAACTTCCACCTTAGTGAACTTTTTAATTAATAATTGAATGCCAATAATGCAATTTGTTTATTTTTAAACATTGATTTCATATTGTCTCTTCTATTTGTATGTATTATTTTATCAATGTCTGGCATAATTAAAGTGTTAGTGTGCAGTAGATCAAATTTGAGTTAACATGCCAATGAGATATTGTTAATTAATGGATGACAGTTTGAGCTAATTTTGCAAAGTCAAATTGCCCCATGCTTATTTTATTTATTACTAAAGGAATGATGGTACTATATTTCATGTTATCTATTTGTTTTGATATTGTTGGTGCTTACTAAGCCATATTTATATTAATTAATAGTATTATTATTATCGCACCTTTGTTAATTTAGATTGCAACATTTCAAATTATTATTGTCCATCTAAGTTACTTTTGCAAATTTGTAATATAATGTCCTGGAATCAATACAACTTAGGCTTGCTATCTTATAGTTTTAGTATTTTTCTTTTCTAATTTTGCCATATGATTGGCATACATTTATGTTTTTCATTTCACTTTAATTAGACATATTTTTGTCTTAGTCATTAGTCCTATAATAACCATTGGAAGATAAGGTTTATGGTATATAATTATATGTATACATCATATATTATTAGTAGGAAGAAAAATGTTTTTACAGATTATTTGACTAAAAACCACTTGACCAAACTTATATAGAACTGCTTGGAGTTGATTAGTTCTAATCAATTATATTTTCTTATGCAATTGATTTTTGTTGTCATTTGAGTAATGATGGGTCCAGTAGATTGGTTAGGTTTGGGCCTACTAACTAACCTTAACTAATTGTTGGATAGCCCTAAATGGAGTTATATGGTGGCTTAGGAAAGTAATTGCTTCCTTTAGCTTTTTCCGTCCTATGTATGTGTGTTTAATAATTTGTCTATCTTAAATTATCACATTTGTTCTCTTAATTAAGATTTTAAATTAAATAATTTTACTTTAATTGATAGAGTAGTAAATTATTAGTAATTATATGATACGGATGCATTTTCCATTTACTTTCGATGATAGAGTTAGGATTATTACGCACCTTTTTTAATAAATTATAAGGTTCACATGATTGTGAATTTCATTGTTTGTATATAGCTTTGAAATGTCTCTAGAGAGGTTTATATAACAAAACTTTTAACTATATTGTTATATAAGAAAATATTTCACAAAAAAAAATTGCAACAAAACATATTGCTATCACATATATTATAATATATGCTCGAGTAGGCTTATATAAATAATATTTAATTGTTAAATTTAACAATAAGGCTAACTATATTTGGAAATCAACCATGGTTTTGGTGAATTGGGAGACCTAGTGTAGCTTGGGTTAAATAGCTTGGGTTAAATTTAATATAAGTGTTATGTGTAGAGGTTTGATTTGTAACCAAGTAAGAGAGTGGATTCAAGGATTCTCCCTAAATATACACTCATGTTCATGCTTGCTTGCAAGATATTCTTTCAACCGTGATTTTAAAGTTTGGGTGTGTTTTACTAGCACTTTAATAAGGTTATGGTGATGGGTTTGCCTTTTAAATAATAATTATGTTTTAAGTTACACATTTAAGGAGGGTAATTAACCTTAATTATTCCTGTTTTCTCCTTCTTCTAATTTTTTTGTGTGCATGCCATCAAATGCCATTGATATAAAGCAAGATAAGTGTTAGGCCTAAGTCCAAATCTTTTAGTGCATCCTAATCTTTGTTATATAATTATACATTTAGTTGATTTTATAGTTTTCTTTGGATATTTTGCAATGTTTTTGACAAAATAAATCAAGATGGGTATCTAGAATGCTTGTAAGAGAGAAAAATGGGAGAAGTATAAATTAAGGAAATGTTTGATTCATAGAATTAAATATTTTTAAGAATCCTGATATTTTTGGAAATATGATTCCCAGAAATTTAATTATTAAGAATATAATATTCTCATATTTTCAATCAGAAATATTTTTAGCAAAGTTATAATATTATATTTTAATTATTTAAAATATTTTTAAAAATATTATTAGATTATAAAAAATTCTCATTAAAAATTTAATTAATGCAGTGAGCGATAGCTTATAATGTTTACTAATAATTGGTGATGGTTGGTGGTAGTTACCAAGAATAAGTAATGGTTAATGGTAGTTATCAAGAATAAGTGATAATTTATGATAAATAATAATGGATAATAGTTACTTATGGTGGATAATAATGAATTGTAAATAGTGATCTTGGAGGTGAGCAGTAATCAATAGTGATTATTAATAATAGGTAGTGCCTGATTGTGATCACCAGTAATGGTTGGTGATTGATAGTGGTCACCGATGATAGATGATGAGCTTGTTTGACAATTAGCTGATAGCAGGAGCTGTTAGCTAATTCAATTAGCTATTAGCTGATAATTGATTGTATTAACTAATTTGACCAACTGATTGAATAAGAGTATTTGGTAAAATCAACTGTTTATGATTAGCTGTTTGTGTGTAAAATGACATATAAGGGTATTAGTATATATTATGAATTAATCAAGAATTTTGTTATTCTAATATTTTAAATCTTACATGTTATTTAATAGATTAAATTTTCTTGTAAAGAATATAACATTATAAATTATTATATATTAAATATTTCTTGAAAATTAAATTAATATATATTTTTGTAGTAAATAAATTTACCGATAAAAAATTAATAACTATAATCAATTGATTTTTTTGTAATAATAAATATTATAATTTTTTAATTGTTGATAGTGGAAGAAATGAAAATTTGATAAATTAATATTCTCCATGGATATGAATCAATTGAAAAATGATTTATTTATCTTTCACTTGATGCAAAATGCTTCACCTCTTTCAAGTTTAGCAACTTCTCCGGTTCTACCATAGTAGCTTTTCTTTTGGTTTCAGTGGAGCAGCTTCTCTGTTGAGCCACAGGAGATGAAAGAGAGCAGGGCAACAACTAAGGTATTTTTTATGAGGGGTAATGTCGGGAATATGGAATTTTATTAAGGATATTTTAGGTATTTGATAAACATAAATTTCTCCAGCTGAAGCAAAACGCTGCTTCAGTCAGTGTTTACAAAAATAGGTATTTTATGGCCAAAAGCTATTCCCATCAGCTATTTATCAAACAGCTTATTTAGCTAAAATTTGAGTCAATCAGTTAAAGTGGGTTAAACAAGCTAAAAGTTGTGTGAAAAGCTGTTTACCAAACACAATCAATGACTAGTGGTGGTGGTCATAGACAATAAATAGCAATGAATAGTAGTTATCGACAATAGTGATTAGCAATGATCACTAACATAATGGTCACCAACAGTATATAATCATTAATGGTAGTAATTGATAATAAGTAGAGATAAGCAGTAGTTACCAATAGTGAATAATAGTAAATAATAATTACTAATGGTGAGTGATAACTAATAATAATTAATGATTATGGGTGGTAGTCAGTCGTAGTTATTATTAACAATGGTGGTGATTGACGATAGTTATTAATAATGAATGGTGGTGATAGGAGGTAATTATTAATAATAGATAATAGATAATAGTTAATAATTGAAAATGACGGTAAAATAAAGTGTAAATAATAATTAGCCTTTAATAGATGAGTAGATAAAATAATATATTTATATTAATTAAATATTTTTATATCATTAAAATATAATAAACTAACTATTTTGAGAAAATTTTAATAGAATATTGAGTTCAAATAATTTTAAAAATATTTTTATTAAAAAATTAAAAATATTTTTAAAATATAAAAATATTCTGTGACTTAAATATCATCCCAAAAAGTTTTAGATGACTTGGGATGATGAAGGGTACTTCTTTTACGGAATACGAGGATGGTGCCAAAGGGCACATTTATAATATCGTTGTCAGTTTTTAATCGGTATCTCGGGCAAATATACGTGTGGGAACAACTGCGACATCCTTTCAAATGCTTTGAAAGAAAAGCAAGGAAGCATTACACAGTTGCTGCCTTCGGGTGGTAAGTGACATTTTTAATTGTGTTTTTCAATTATTGGTGATGCTTTTAGTATGTTAAATTCTTCCATAGCAGTTCATTTTCTTGTTCTAATTTTTTTTATAATCAGTTTCCAAAGATGCAAAAAGGAAATTTTAAGGCAACGTAAAAACGTGGCGACCACCAAATGCCATGCCAAGGTAGCATGAAATGTCTATACTTTACACACTCAAGCGCAAAAACAAAGGCATAAATTCTTTTTTTTTTAAATGAATAAAATAAGAAAGATAATATTATTCTTATTCTCTTTTATTGATTCTATATTCACTCTCTTCTTACAAAATACGAGATTTATAATTTTGTGAACGCTATCATTTATTAGAAAAAAGTGGATATTCACTTTCTAGAAGAAGAGTAGAAGTAGAATTTTCCAAATAAGAATTCATGACTTGGAGCACCAGGGAGAAACAAGGGTACCATATCTTCGGCTGCAGAAACCCTAGGATTTGACGATTCGAACGAAAACAGTAACAACTGCCCGGTTTAGGGCGCCTATGCCCAATTTGTTGGGCCACATCTTTCTTTTTCAAAACATTTTTGGGCCTCAAAAGTAATTATTAGGCCATAATTCCAATCACATATAAATTATTGGGCCGCATCACTTTTTCTTTTTCTTAATCACATTTCTTTGCCGAAACATAGTAGTGTTTCACTTGGGTAATGCTTTGATATGTTCATTTGAAGAAGTAAGAAGATATTTTCTTATTTTTTGAAATATTTATATTTTGCCTTTTTTTTACAAAATAGCTAAATTTTATGTTGTAAAATTTGCTGATGGAATGCAAATTTTTCATTTTTGTTTTGCAAAAAGCCTCTATAAATTGTATTCTTTTAAAAGAGAAATCGGAAGATCTTATATAAACTTGCACAAAAAGTAAAAAAAAAAAAGAATTAAAAAACCTTAGCAGGTAGGCAATCAAAATAATTTAAATTTACACAATAAAAATCTAAAAAAATTTGGAGACGGGACAGTAAATGAGTAGAAAAACGGAAAGGTTGAGACAATGGTAGAAAAGTGATGCTTTGGATGGCCTTTTTGAGATCTTATTAGATTCATAGGGAACTGAGAGAGTAGTAATTGAAAGGAAGAAGAACTGTTTGATTTTTGTAAAGATTCAGTGTCGCCAACACTTTAAACCGTATCTCTATCACCTTTTCTTATTTTGTTCTTAGGAACCCCGAAGCATAACATAGATTACCTTCATTTTTTGTTTCCTATTCCTCATCATCGTCATCATCATTAGTTTTTGTGTCTTGTTTTAATAGACTCGTCAAATTATATAAAAGGAAAATATGCACTACCAAATTTACCTATTAATTATTATCACATAACATGTGAAACTTGATTTTATAAAAAATAAATTAAATGTACAATCAGCTATAGTAATTTACCAATATATTATTACGTTAATGGTATATTAAAATTTTTCTCTTATATAAAAATATTCAAAAGTTATTGTTTTGATATATTTAGATATGAGCAACTTTTAATATATAATATTTTACATTAATAGTAAATTAAAAAAATATGCTATTAAAAATAGTAATTAATAATTTTTAATAATAGTGAATAAATTTTAATAATTTTTTATTAATATAACAATATATGAATATGTGATATAAAATTAATTTATACTGATAATTAATTAAATTTAAATTCATCAAATATTTTATAAATTTTTAAAGAATATATAAAAATTATAATATTCTATATAAAATCTTATATTTTTTTTACAAATATATTCTTGATTTTGTGCAAATTTTACATGTAATAATTACTCAGAAATTACAAAATTATCAATAAAAGTTACATCATGAAACATTTAAGAAAAACTATAAAAATTACAAAAAATATGAAAATAAAAAAAAAACACATATTGTTATAAACTTTTTTTGAACATGTAGAAAAGCATAACAAAGTCGAAAATGTTATATTTAAAAATAAAATAATTAATTTTATTAGAAATATTATATGGATTGGCATTAATCAATTATTGGAATATTTATTTAAGTAATTAGTTTTGTATTTTAACATTAAGCATAGAACAGATTGGGCCCTAGTTTAATATGTATGATCCATGATAGGTTGGATCATGCATAAGCCCATATGGGTAGAGGTCCCAACTTACAGCCCTTTAGTAGTCAGTAGTTTCCTATCACAAGTCTGACTATAAATAGAGAGATCAGGGTTATTATTTGAACACTCTGAAAAATAAGGATTCCCACTCCTAAAATTTTATCTCCCTTTTCTCTCTATCTGGATAACCTAAGGGGCGAAGTAGGTTGTAATTCTACTCATCATCATTCAGAATAATCATGGTCTCATCAAATTATGCTCCAGGTACGCTCATAATTTTATTATGATTAATTTCATATTTTGTGATTTTAATTCATACTTCCAACAATTGGTATCAGAGCATGTTGGTTATATGAATTTATGATTATGAACAATCTGATTATCTTGATAGATTCATAAAATTTCTAATTTTATTTTTTGCCTTTTTTGTATATGAAAATTTCAGAATTGAGATTTTTTTTAATTTTGTAACAATTTGGATCTGTTTTTCCTTTCGATTAAATATTAAATACAGATCTCATATGCATGATAAATATTACTCCATTATTTAATTGTATTAAAATTTTGTGAATGTTGCGGATCGAAGCTTGGATTTTTCGGGAAAAATATTATAATCATAGATCGCAATATTTGAAAATTTTCCTTCTGATAAATATATAAATCTGTGTTTAAAATAGGTTAAATATAATTTTGTGGGACTAAAAAGGGGTTAGAAATAAATTTTGGAGCTTAAAACACGTTAATGGCGGAAAACAGTAAACAAAACAGAAACTGCGCGAAGAAAGAAGAAAGAGGAGTGTTTCGGGTGGTGCCGCGCGTGGGACACACGCTCCAGCGTAGCGCGTGAAACCCACGCGCAAGACAGAAACCTTTTAGCTATGCAGCGCATGACAACACGCGCGAAAAAAAAAAAAAAAAAAAAACACGCGCCAATCGCGCTAGAATGCTTTGACCAGTCAGCATCTGTGTATGCCACGCGCTCCTGTTGCGCGTGTACATCACGCGCCACTCTGAAGAAAAAAAAAATCTAACCCACGCGTGACCACAGCACGTGTATGCGCGTGTGACTCACGCGCCATGCTTTTGGGTTCCAATTTTGGCCATTTTGTGTAAAATTTTATTTTAAAGCTTAATTTAATTTTTTCTAAATTTTTTGAGGCCATTAACTATTTGTTTTTAATTTTGGAAAGTTTATATTATTTGAAAATATATTTTATTTATAGAATTTTTTCTTGAAAAAATTCATGGACATTTTTTACAATTTTTCTGAGTTTGGTGTACTTTCACTCTCTCTAGTTATATGCATAACTATATTAGATGATTTTAAACCCTTAATTATATAATTTTATACATATAAAGTCACTTAAAGCCATTTATTTCACACTAGTGATAGATTATGGATGTAATAAGACTATTTTACATAAAATATTGTCCTTCTGAGATTTTTAGGAGTACATTGCATTGATGATGGATACACCTTATCGGTGTAACATTGTTAATGTAATTTTAAGATTTAAACTCCTTAGAATAGACATACAGTAATTATAATGTTTCAATATTTCTTGTACCCTATCGGTATGGTTATATTGATTACATTTTTATGTAGGCTCTTGTACAAGCGAAATCTATGGTACATGTATTTTGGATACCACTTTGTTAGATAGTTGTTTGACTGATTTGTTTAATTGGGAATCTTGTGTTGTAATTATGTTGTGCACACATAATTAATAATTTTCCAATCTTGTTGCATCAGTCTCGGCCTTTCAACAACTATCTGTGGTGAGGACTCTTAATGGAACAAACTATGATGAATGGAGAGAGTCCTTGAACATGTACCTGACAATCTTTAAGGAGGATTTGGCTTTTAGAGAACCAAAGCCAGTTGATCTCTTATCCCAATCTAGTACTGCAGATAAGACCTATTATAAACAATGGTATGAATCGAACCGGATTTGTTTGGCAGTGATTAAGTTCACTATTGAGAAGGGAATTAGAAAGAGTATCCCAGATAAGGACACTATTATGGAGTACATGAAAGTTGTTGAAGAGAAATTCAATTCTACCTATCTAACTTTAGTGTGTTTTAAGTCCAATAATCTTGAAATATCTTCTGGATTTTGGTGGTTAGATTTTGGTGAAACTGTTCATATTACAAATTCTTTAAAAGGGTTCAAGAACCAGTAAATCTCAAATAAGAAAGAGAAAAATGTCTTAGGAGTACTAGGTAGTAAGGTTAAGGTTCAATACATAGGATCAATTTCCTTATGTTTATCATCTGGACATATTTTGGATCTAAATAATGTTAATTTATGTGCCTTCTACCAGAAGGAATTTGATTTTTAATTTTGTTTTAGATAATTGTGGCTATTTCCTTTGGCAAGGAAGTGGAAAGATTGAGATTCATAGTGATTTTGCTATTGTTGGTAATGCCACCTTACAAAAAATGATCCATATCATTTGAATTTGAAAGATTTTCTTGTTGTATCTTATGATATTCCCATCAATGTTATAATTAGGCATAAATAATTTAGAATGAGTTAAAATTCTTCCATTCTATGGGATCAATTTTAGGCCATTTTTCTAAAGAGATATTAGAAAGATAGGTAAAACAAAGGTATGTTATTAGATCTAGATTTCTTAAATTTTGAAATCTTTTCGATTTTGGGATTGAAAAGTAAATATGAGACCATATAATCCCTAAAAGTTAGACTCTAGATCAATGAGTGGATTCTTCATTAGGTTTTGAATTAGATCAAGGGGTTATAGATTTTCTTATCCCACTTATAGTACTAAGATAATTAAGTTTGATTGGACATTTTTATTCTAAGGATGGCTTGGATAGTGGGAGTTCAATGCTTAAGGCTATCAATTTATGTGACAAGGCCACCATTCTGCCTATACCTATTTTGATTCTCTCACCACTAGAGGAGATAATGTTGACATTTCAGTACAGATAAATAAATGTTGAACAATCTAATCAACTAGCCATTAAGTTTAGATGTTCTCAAAGGGTTTAGAGACTTGCAATACTATATGACTATATTGTGTACTTGCAGAAATTTTAATAAATTTATTAGAGTAATTTTATCATCTTAGTGCTTTATGTTGATGACATTTTGTTGGCTAAGAACTCAGTTAATTTAGATGAGTCAAAACGTATGTTATCATGTCATTTTGATCTTTGGCAAAACATCTTTTATTTTGAAATTTAGATCCATAATGATAGAACTCATAGTATTTTGGGTTTGTACCAAGCCAATTTGATTGAACGGATGCTTGAAAGATTTAAATGGATACTTGTGCGTCTAGTCCAATACCTACTTAGAAAGACAACACATTGTCTCAATGATAATGCCCTTAAGTTGATATTGAAAGGGCTGAAATAGATAAGATTCTTTACGCTTCCGCTATTAGTAATCTTATGCAAGCACAAGTTTGCATTCGTTTAGACATAGCTTTTGCTATTAGTGTGCTTGGAAGATACTCAAGTGACCCTAGGATGGATCATTGAAAAGTCGCCAAGAAGGTCATGAAACATTCACAAAGTACTATGAATCATATGTTGACTTGTAGACAATCTAATTTACTTGAAAGTATTGGTTATTCAGATTCTGATTATGTCTTGAACATAGATGATTGTAAGTCAACATCTAGATACATCTTTATGATGTTTGGAGGAGCTGTTTCATGGGAAAGTGTTAAAGAAACACTCACAGCTACCTTAACAATGGAAGTAGAGTTTATCGCATATTATGAGGCCACTTGACAGGCTATAAGGTTGAGGAAGTTGATATTTGGCATGCAATTAGTTAATTCTATATCACGATCTTTACCAAATTTTATTGCGATAAGGCTTCTATTTTGTGCTTTTCTCAAAACAATAGGAATTCTAGACATATTGAACAATTTTATGTTAAACTCCTATTTGTTAGAGAGAAAAGATTGCTGAATTTCAGACTCACATTAAACATAGCCCTAGTGGAAACATGCAAGGGATCTGTTAACTTAAGGCTTACCTATAGGAGTATTTAAAATCAACTAACTCATATGAGTCTTGTTAAATTTTTATGAAGCCTTAGTTTAGTGGGAGTCTAAGATATGCTTATTTTATTTTATTGATATTTGTGACCAGTAATTGCTCATTTTGAAACAATGGTGATATGTTTTATACATATATAAATCATTTGCTTCCCTATCGGATTCAATGATTTTAAGTTGTTTCTCTTATGATATGAGCTGTGGTCAAAAGATTAACTTTATATATATATATTAAGTTCCTTTGGGATTATGAGACATTAATTTAACATCACTTGTCTCCCTATCGGATTCAGTGATTTTGTATGGTCTCATTCCACTTATGCAATCATTGCTCAGTAACCTTATATATATATATATATATATCCAGTTTTTTGGGATTATGAGACATTAATTTAACATCACTTGTCTCCCTATCGGATTCAGTGATTTTATATGGTCTCATTCCACTTTTGTAATCGTCACTCAGTTTGGATATTGAAACATTGTTAATATGTTTTATACATATATAAATCATTAGTTTCCCTATCGGATTCAATGATTTTAAGTTGTTTCTTTTCTGAGTTATAGTTGAAAGACTAAACGTTATTCTGTTCCTTTTCAGATTATGAGATATTATATCACTTGTCTCCCTATCGGATTCAGTGGTTCTATGTGGTCTCATTTTCTGAATTAAGTTTATAGCTTAATGTATAACTAATTGCTTAATTATTGATGTTTTAATTATTCCATATAATTAATTAATGCTATCCAAGTGGGAGATTGTTATATTTAAAAATAAAATAATTAATTTTATTAGAAATATTATATGGATTGGCATTAATCAATTATTGGAATATTTATTTAAGTAATTAGTTTTGTATTTTAACATTAAGCATAGAACAGATTGGGCCCTAGTTTAATATGTATGATCCATGATAGGTTGGATCATGCATAAGCCCATATGGGTAGAGGTCCCAACTTACAGCCCTTTAGTAGTCAGTAGTTTCCTATCACAAGTCTGACTATAAATAGAGAGATCAGGGTTATTATTTGAACACTCTGAAAAATAAGGATTCCCACTCCTAAAATTTTATCTCCCTTTTCTCTCTATCTGGATAACCTAAGGGGCGAAGTAGGTTGTAATTCTACTCATCATCATTCAGAATAATCATGGTCTCATCAAATTATGCTCCAGGTACGCTCATAATTTTATTATGATTAATTTCATATTTTGTGATTTTAATTCATACTTCCAACAATAAGGAATAACAAATCAACGATCAAAAATAAAAAGTAAAGGTAGGTAGCGAGTGAATCTTGCAACCTAATTACCTCAAGAGAGATTCCAAAATAAATGCATGACCTTTACATAAAATCAGTAAGCAAAAATGGAGACCTTACAAGGAATATAAAAAGGAAAAAAGAACAATTGGGGTGATGTCCAACAGTCCAATTAAGATTTTTATTAAACCAGAAAGACTGATTCCACAATGAAGCCTAAGTACATATGTGGTGTCCAATCCTTCACAAGGTCGGATTTTCATTAATTTTTTTTTTCTTTTTATGAATAACATCAGTCTCGGTTTGAAAAGAACAGAAAATGTGAGCTAAGGGAAAATATCTTTCTCTCTCTCTCTCTCTCTCTCTCTATATATATATATATATATATACAACATTAAAGTAATGTACAATATATTAGTGCACTTTCAAATTTAATAATATATTAAATTTATTTTCTTTTAAAGTTAGATTTCATATATTATAGGATAATATATTAATTAATGGTCAATTAGTGCATTTATTTTAATAAAAATAATTTTTTGTAAATATATGATTACAAAATATTAAAATAATAAAAAATTATTTTATTTATTTTATATTAGATATAAATACATAATAAAAAATAATACTCTTTATAATAGAAAATTATTTTTCATTATCATAACATAAATTATTATATTTTTTAATCAAAACACAAAAGTCACATATCATTCTTTTACTTCACAAAAAATATTTTTCTAATAAAAAATATATTATGGCAAAACAAATGTAGCAAATTAAACCAATAATATATTGGTTCAATAAAACATATGCCAATTTCCAACGAAATTTATCTATTAAAGAATAGAAACTTGAATATAAAAAATAATTTTTATTAAAAAAATCCGCTAAAAATCTGATCAATCAATGTCTCACAAAAACATGTACCGAATTAAACTAGAAATGTCGTTGCCTCAGGTAAAGTGTCTCACCAGCTAACCATTCAAATTCACACTTCACTTGAAAGTTAACCGACAAGAAGATATTCCATTTTATAATTATACAAAGAAGATTTTTTTTAGAGAGATGCTTAGATATATTATTGATAAAATAATACATTAATAAATTATTAAATTTAATTATATATTAAAATTACCTTTTTAAAGTTAAATTTAATATACTATATAATAATATATTAATAATTAAATTTGATAGTGCATTAGTATATTACTGTATTAATGGTGCACTATAATCATTTCTATTTTTTTAAAGGGATAGTTTCATTTCTATGGTAGGTCTGTACCTGTGAAAATTTCAATGACTTTTTGAATAATATTTTTTAAAAATTTTATATATTCTTTATTATTTAAGATTCAATTCTTAATTTTGTGTGTGTGTGTGTATATATATAATGATTTAACTATTTCTATTTTTATCTAATTTTTTTATTTAATGAGAAACTATTATGTATATATAATGCATTACTGTTTGAAAATTACTAATTATTTAACATATCTCCCCTCACTGTGTGTTTTGTGATAGAGGGTTGGACAGCATCATCCATATTTTTTAGGAATGCTCTGTAACCATGTCTGTTTGAAACTTGCTCCCCCTTCCACCCTCCTAGTACTCTTGTTTGTATAAAGATTTCAAATTTTGGTTTAAGAAAAATCTAACGTCCCCATAGAAGAGTTACAAAGTCCAATCCCTTGAAAAATAGTTTTTGCATTTACTATTTAGAATATATGGTTGCATTGTAACAGAAAAGTCTTTAATGCTAGCCATGGTAATGAGAACTTATTAGCTATAATTTTAAGCAAATCCTATGAATACTAGGCAACTATGATAAAACCAAAAACCCCTCAACACAAACAAGTTATCCAATGCGAGTAGGTGCCTCCTTCTCTGGGTTTCTTCAAGCTTAATTAAAATGAAGCTTCTAAAGGCAACCCTGGTTTTGCTAGATATGCTGCAGTGATTAGAAACTGGAAAGGCAATTGGGTGATTAGTTACTCCTAGGGATTAGGAATATGCTTCAATTTTATAGCTGAAGTTGTTGGATTGCGTGATGATTTGATGTTAGTAAGAGATAGAGGCCTATCTCCCTTATAGTCGAACTTGATGCTTTATCAGTTGTCCATGCTATCTCTAATCCTAACATTAACATTTCTGTTCATGTTAGCAACCTATTTGAAGAATGCAGAGACCTTTTGCATCAACTAGGAAACCCTATAGTGCAACATGCTTTTTAGGAGGCAAATGGGGTGGCTGATTCTATAACTAAAATAATAGTTTATTCTAATAATAGGATAAATATTTTAATGTACCCCCTTATAGAGTATCTCTACTCCTGGATTATGACTCTAGGGGCACTAAGTTGCCCAGAACTCTATAATTATAGTTTCTATTTTTCTACATTTATAAAGTTTCCTTTCTACAAAAAAAAATTATTTAACATGATTATAGATCAATAAATTTCTTAAAACTTATTCATTAATGATTTGAAATCATTGATTAAGTATTTTTTTAATAATTGTATCTTGTCATTAAATGTACTTCAATTATATTTTTTTAATAATCAAAATAAAAATCTATTTAAAATATATTTAAGGTCTTAAATTTAAATCTCAAATATGATGTGGAATAGAATTTTTGAAGTAACATTAAGTACTACTATATCACTAAAATTAATGTTAATTTCTTGTGAAACGTGGACATCTTATTCTTTGATCAGATTAGTTAGGGATGTGTAAGTTCATTAACTACTTGGAAAGAGGCTGCATATAACTAATATAATATGCGTTTGTGCATGTGCTTAATAGTGACACTTGAGTGAGTCCTGTCCTTCCACTTCCACTTCAATAATGTGCCCATCCACATATGCAGCCACAGGAGATGTTTAACTGGTTAGATCCATATGCTTGTAGTTATAATATCATCGAAATGGATTAAGATACACATTTATATCTTTGTTTCCTTTAAGATTTCTAAATTTGCAGAGCTACTGATTTGATAATTTAGGTGCTATTGTACATTTCGATATTGAAAAATTATAGTTGTCTTTGCAGGCTCCCAATTATGTTATGAAAGATTGTACGTGTGAAATTAAAATTTTATAAGTGTTAAATAAATAGTTGAACATTACCATTATAACTCTCATAATCATAATATTGATCATAAAGAATCAGTTCAATTTAAATTTGGATAAAAAATATGATATTTGCCGTATCTATAGTATTACAATTTTAGCAAGTAATACTAACTTACGATTTAAATTATTGCACATAGTTCTTAAACTAGAGATAAAATGTGTCTTGTTTTATGACCACAAACGAATAAGGCTTCGCAGCCCTTAAAATGTTGATGGTCCTAATCCTGATCAATCAAATGTGTCACCATGTGCATTGCTCTGTCTCATGCTTATGGATGCTAGCTAGCAATACATCCCAAGGACCACGGACACCGTCTAACTTATTGTTGCTAACCAGCTTTCCTAAATTATCATCATTATTATTATTATTTAATTTTTAGGTTGAAGTTTCCCTCCATAAGCTATTGCTTCTAGTTGATTACTTGATTACATCATCATCATCATTATTATTATTATTATTATTATTATTATTATTATTATACATACCAAAAATTAAAGCAGATTTCCTACACGTTCACGTTTGCAAGCTCTTGATTTTATAAAGTTTTTAATGTGGATCTGAAAAAGATTTGCGTTTGGCTCATTAATTAGCTATACTATCTTTTAATGTGGTCAAGTGAGTGGACTGAATCTGTCCGCGGACCAAAGCTCTTGTAGAGTGGGTCGGGTTTGTTTGCATTTTTTACTTCCAATCCTTGCAAGTCAGCAAGCATGTGAATTTTTTTTATAAAAAAGTTTTTAAAATTTTTAAAAATAAAAAATTTAAAATTATTTAAAGATACTACATATCCATCCATAAATAAATTATAATATATTTAAGATTCATATATAACTTTTAAAAAAATACCATACATGGAAAATATAAATTATAAAATACTTATAAAATAAAAATATTATTTATAAATTATTCATAATACAATTTCATATAACTAAAAATAAAAAGGAAGAATGCAATTTTGTTTGAGATTATGGCCAATTGATGTTGATATTAGTTTAAAAGGCAACTTTCGGTGAAAGTTGTTATTGCAGAAGCATGGAAAAGCAATAACTAAATCAACATGCCAATTTGTAGTTGATCTCAATTAATTCTGCTAATCAACTATGCTAAACAAAGCAAGATTCCAAGTCAGCCTCAATGTGAGCAAATTAATTAAGGCCACTAATTTCTTCAATTAAGAAAAACGTAAAGAAAAGGGAAATTACCAATAATACAAAAGATACTAAAAATCTAACATGTTATGTGGTGGAATGAATCAGATAAACTTTTGTTTCGCGCATACAGTACAATTTGACTAGAAATAGAACATCAATGTGATTAGGGCGGTTCACGCTGTCGTTTTACTTTTGTTAAAGGGGATTCTAATCATCATTATCTTTCTAATCAAGACATAAAACTTGGGATTTAGCAAAACAAAAGAAAATGGAAGAGAGATATGAGAAAGGACAGGTGATGGCAATAAAGGCCTAAATGGGGGCCCATTAAGATGGCCAATGGGGATTTTATGGGCCATGTAGCCATTTCCAACCTCTTTTTCACTTTGCCTTAAATGGGATTGCAGGAGAATGAAACTCTGACGTTGATATATCCATTTGAGCGTATGTCTTTCTTAATTTGAATTCCATTTTTATTTCTTGAAATCTGAAATTCTGAAGTTTGAGGAAGGTCGTATCCTCGTTGTGGAGCCGAAGATTCATTGTGTGCTTTCATCAATATTATACGGTCGGAATAAAGGCCGCCTTATGCAAAATTTAGCGAAACCCTGGCCATTGACAGAACCATATTGCCTCGTCAAATAGACAGAGATTCTTCATGACTGGTACTATCTACTCATAACCTAGGGCTCTGTTATTTTTATATCTAATCAAAATGTTTGAATTTAAAATTTTTAGTAGATTTGAAAATTAAAACTGTAATTCAATTATTGAGAAATTTAAATTTTACGGATTGAAATGTTCTATTTAGCAATAAATATATGGAATTTATAAATTATTTAAATATTATAAATAATAATTTTAATATATCGAATTTAACATTTTAAATTCAGTCAAAACAAATATTATTGTATGAATTTTATATTTACTCTTGAAGTATCATATTGATTATCATTCTTCATTTATAATAATTATGTGAGGTTATTCCTATTCAATTTAATTGTTGAAATTGAATTGTGTAAAATTTCAAATTCCCCAATAATATCTACAAAATGCTTTATTCAAACATGACATTGTGATATGTTTAGATGGATAAAAATAGAGGGGAGGAAAAGGGAAGGGAAGGTTAGTGCTATTATTATTATTTTTTTTTGTTTGGAAGTTTTGTTTAAAGATGAGAAGATAATAAAAATTTACGATAAACCCTTCAAAAATTTCCACTTTTCCATATTTTATATTTCTTCAAATTAAGAAATTTTGAGAGATTATCTATTTAATTTATAATTTGATCCTGATCTTATTGTTTAATTTATATTTATATTTACATTTTCAACATTTTATTGTTATATACATTTGAATAGAAATAATATATTGAAAGGTACCACGCATGTAAAAAATACATATTATAATGCAAAACTTTTTTGATATAAAATATAAAATTATTTATATTGATAATAATTAGATATGATAACTGTAACTCATTTTCTTATTTTGATCAATTTATATTAATTTTAGATTGAATATGAGTTAAATTATTATTGATTTTGTTAAATAAATGTCAAATTAGATAAATTTATGATAATTTTTTTATAAACCTTTTAAACAAGAATTATAATAATATTGCATGTTTATTTGGTATATTACTTTTTAGAGAGAATATTTTTTAGATATAGAATAATTTTTAGAAAAAAATTTGGAGAGATTTTTTTGAAAAAAATTTTAATTATAAAAAATTCAATAATAAATTACTTTTTAGAAGAAGATAAAATTGTGAAAATGTATAATAAGCAATTATATATTTTAATTCAACCTTATTTTTAGTATAATTTTAAACATTTAAAAAAAGAGAAAGGAAAGTCAATACTTGACCCTTCTTTCACTTCTCTTTACTTTTGCTTCATTATCTTTAAAGTTGTTAAAATGAATTAATCTAACCATATCAAACTAACTCAATGAATAAAAATTATACATTAGGTACATTTTAGGTTGAGCTACTTTTTCATTAAATTGGATTAGATTGAATTGTTATAATATCAATTTCAATTCCAATTCTTAATTGACTTTTATCAAATATTTTTAGTGAATTTTACAATTCATTATACTTTATTATTATTATAACACTTATATGTTTATTATTAATTTCACATTATTAATTTATTGAAATTAATTATTAATTATTATTACTATTATGATTATTATTATAATTATATTTTATTATTATTACCATTTAAAAATTTATTATTATTAAATATAATTAAAAATAATAAGAAAACAAATTAAAGCATAATAATTTTAATACAAAAAATCTTCAATATATATATATATATATATATATATATATATATATATATATATATATATATATATATATGAATAAATCACCATTTTGTTGTACTAATAATCATTCATTACTCTAATTAATATATTTATTTAGTTATAATAATTATTTTGTGCAATTATTTTTATTAATTTTTAAATTTTATAATGATAAATATAATTTCTCATATAATTTATATTATTTTTTAATTTTATTATAATTATTTATTTTAATAACTTTTTGTAATATATATTAACAATATTATATATAAATTAATTAATTTTAATATTAAAAATTATATAATATTATTCATGCATATAATTTTAATGTTATATATATATATATATATATATATATATATATATATATATATATATATATATATATTAAAGTATACTTTTATTATACCAAAATTATAATTATAATTTTAATATAGATAAACTTGCACACAATAATAAATTAATAATTTATTATTTACTAATATTATCAAACTAACAAATTAACTTAATAATTTAATAAGTTAATACTTACTAGTCTTGATCCTGTAATAAGCCCAATTAACTAGTTCTATACTAAGTCAAATAATTATTATAATTTTTTATATTAGTTTTAATTTTAGACTAAATAAAATTATATTAATTTTAAATTAACTTATTAAACCTAATCCATTTTTTACAACTCTAATTATCTTTCTATCCTCTCCTCTCCTAACCCTCGAATACATCATTCATGTTTTATTTAAAGAATAAAATTTAAGTAAAATTTCTTATGTTTCATTGTAATACATATGTATTAATTATTCTATTAACTATTATTAACAACGATAATTTATTGAGTACAATAATTATCATTAATATTTCATTTTTTTAAATTAATTAATACGTACATTGTAATGTGAATGCAAAATTTTATGATAAATAGCTAAAAAATTTTATCTAAATTTTCTTCTTATTTAAATCCTTATCATTAAATCTTGATAACTTTCTTAGCTTGAGTCTCTTTCTCAATGATAAAGTTAATTTTTTTGTGGGATACAGTATTAAAGAACAAAATCTTTGTTCCGCCGTGAACATTTATTAATGTTTACGCAGAAATTTTCCCTTCCGTTATTTTTTTGGATCTCAAATTTTTGTACATGTAATTCTAGAAAAAATATCTTTATTCTTATTTATACTAAAACTATAAATTATATTTGTGTCCATAAGATATAATTAAGTAAGAAAATTTATTATTTTTCAGAAAGAGGAAAAGTAAAAGACAAAAATGATTAAGATATAAAATTTATGAATCTTTCAATTATAAAATTTTGGATTGCACACTTTAAATTTGTGTATTTTTTTCCCGTCGAGTAATTTCTTTCTTTTTTTTTTTTACTCTATGCTCATTTTTAAGTAAGTTTACGTGTCTAAGAGGGTTAGGGTTGCCGGTTGCCACTTACCATTTGTCTCTGTCATTCTGAACAATCTTAACAGGCTAAATCAGCTGTAATTACTGCCATTAATAATCTATTTCACAGTGTATTGCATGCATGGTACCACGGCTACATGCCTAATGTAACTTCTGTCGGAATTTCACATCATTTTGTCGGTTAAGTTATAAGTCAAGTAGTTGCATGTATAAAAAAAGGAAAAATTGATTTTCCGTTTGACAAATTTGATCAGCGCAATAGTAAAAATTTATGATAAAAAAAATAGCACACCTTTAGAGGTTTAACAGTAGAATACATATAACATTTCTCTTAATTTTTTTACAATATATAACAGATTTTTTATTTCTATAAAATTAGTTCTTATTCACTATATATGAATAAAAATATTAAATTAAAAATTTTGTGATCAAAATCTATTAGAAAATGAAAAATAAAGAAATGAAATTTATGAAAATTAAATTCTCAATCTTGCCATATAAATCTGATCTCAAAATATATATCAGTGCAACTCGAACTATTTGTTGCATTTTTTAGGGAATGGTAACTTAAATTTTAAACCCTAAATTTACTTTATGTTCATTTTTTTCTTACAAATCGCAAGATTAGTTAGGAGTGAAGGTTTCTTGTAGGGTGTCATCTCAAAATTGGAGAAATTTCATAAATTCACCTAAAATTTTCAACATTCTTTTAAAAATTTATATATAATCATCAAATTTTAAAATATTTACATTAAAATTCTTAATATATTATAGTCCTTCCAAAATTTTCTTCCTAACCTTGCCATTCACCATCTATTAGAACGAAATGAATCACTAAGTCCCAAAATAGAAAGTATAAAGTATTTCCCTTTTTTGAAATACCATATGATGATATGAAATTATTGATTTGACTGGATTCAACCTTGTGGGCGGAAATGTATTGAGGATGGAAGAAGGTTGGTTACTTTTTATTTCTGTTCATGTTGTTCCTCCTTATTTGGGATTCACTTTCAGAAGGATCTGAGTTTGGAAAACTGGATTAGGCTGCTTACATATCTCAATTATTCGACTTTCTTAATATTGTTAGGTTGTGATCACCTGAATTTTAGAGATCCTGTGTGCTGTTAATCAAGTAACATTTTTAATGTTTTTTTCTACCTTTTAGCCTAATTTAGAATGACCTTCCATGGAACCTTTATGGCAGAAGTATAGAAATGATACAGAAAAATCTTGCAATCTATGGATCTTTTATCGACCCAAATTAAAAAAAAAATGTAGTATTAAAAATAATGAACAAAATATTAGAAAATGATATATTCAAATGCAATAAAAAAAGGTAAAGTTGCATAAAAAGTTATAATTAGAAGTATGCTTAGAAAAAATGGGATTCTGTGTATTCTTTCCAAGTTTACTTTTGGGGAAAAGAAAGTAAGTCCTGCTTTGTTAATCCATCATCAAGCCAGGAGCCAAAATTAATTGCGAGTTGTGAGAACCAAAAGTAAGTCGGTTATTGAGTGCATGCCAAAAATAAATTTGAATTTCCAATCAAACATGCATTAAGATGATTACGAGAAAGAAAGAAAGGAAGGAAGGTAAAAAGTGAAGATGACATTGAAATGACTGTTTCGACATATTTGGGGTGAAACTGAACATAAAACTGTAAAACAACAGAGGTCGGTCTGAAACTCAATTTGAGGCTACTGTCAACAAGCAATGGAAAAGAATAAACACTAAAATCCATTGCCAATTATGGCCTCTAAGAATAATTGAGAGTTTTTTGGTTTTTTTTAAATAGTGGTAGTACAAATCATTTAATGCAATTGTATAAATTCTTGATTTCGAAATCAGATTCTTAAAATAATATTAGATATATAATTAGATTTAAACTCAAGATATGAAAAGAGCAAAATTCACAAAATAACATTGAATATTAATATATCATCTAAAAGGCTGATAAGAATACATAAAATTCATATTCGGATGTTAGTGCATCACTTAAAGCAACATCAAATATGTACATTCGTAAAACTATGAGTTTAAATTTAAAATATGAAAAGTGCAAAATTTATAAAATAACATTAGATATTAGTGTATCCCTGAAAGTACATTGACAAGAATATGTGAAATTCATATTTTTGTTTGTGTCGGTCTTTCGGCTCGCTCAAGTAAGAATCTTGCTAAAAAAACCTGCTCTCTTTCACTTTTGTGTAATTCATTACTTGCTTTTTTTCTTATCATGGTTAGAAAGAAATCAGATCAATGTGACTAGTTAGCTTAATCACTTTTTACATTTCCCCCCTCAAGTTGCAGAAAACACAGGTGGGCCTGGGGGGGGGGTCTGTGTGTGCATTACTCTCTTTCTGACAAAGCATATACCAGAGCTCTGAATTGAAATTACTTTGTGCTGAATTATGGCTGAAAGAAGTATCTATATAATGGTAAAAAAAGGCTTTGGTTGCTGCTGGTATTTGCTATTTGAAGCCAGATAGGGCTAACCAGTCAAAATCTTGTGCTTCATGTTGGATACTTGTATTAATGAACTTGGAGGGGGGCCGGGGGGAAGTAATAAATTAACAAATCCAATTTCAACGTTATTTTCCTGCTATAGTAATTAATGTGTTCTTACAATCTTCTCAAATGCTATGTTCTTGATGAGGGTTTGTGTTGAAAAGTGTGGTGGTCCTGGCTCCTACCTGAATTGAAATCATTTTGACAATGAAACTGCATGGAAGTGGTATTGAGAATTGGAACACATGGTCTAGCTCTCCATTCCAGTCTGAGATTGATTTTTACCAGAACTCATTTATTGTATATATTTTTGCTCTTTCTTTCTTCTCCCCAGTTGCAAAAAGGAAAAGAAAAGAATAGAAAACCAGAAATGAGGAATTGAATTGAATTGCACACAGAAAAAATGTTCAAAACCGGGGAAATCTTTATATTCCCTCAAAAAGAACCCCGTGGAAATTTTAGGTTATGCCACAAATCACATACCAAACACTAATCTCTATAGGTCTTCTTATTAACTAACTCTCACTCTCTTTCTCTGTCAAATTATTCTGCCATTTTCACTAAAAGTCAAATCTAATTAGGGAAAAAAATTGTAAATCTAAAGATGTACAGACAGCTAATTATCAAGGTTCCCCGCATAAAAAACCAGCAGCATTTTTTTGATATTTTCCTTTCTTTCAACTACAATGTTCAAAATCTGGTTTCAGGTGCCATGGCTGACTGGTTCTTAATCCATGAAAAGAGAGTGATGCTATTTTTGCAGTTAACCCATTTTTCCTTCCTATTTTTTTGCTCATTTTTCATGCAAGGATTGGAGGAAGGATCACCAAATATGGTACTTTCCAGCATTGTGCCCATAAGTCTCTTGGTTATGGCACAGCCAAAACTCTCCATCCTCTGGCATTTAGGAGTTTGTTTAACCTTGAAATCTCTGGCCCCGGAAAGAATGATCTTCTGCTTTTTTTTTTGCTGTTTCTGTCAAAACTTGACCAACATCTAAAACGCAAAACCAATAAAAATCATGAATTTGATTGAGGCAAAACTCGTGAGCGATGAGCAAAAGTACTAGTACTGTGCTTTGCCTTAAGTTTCCAACACCGTTCAATATCTTCAGCTATCCTCTTGGCATCTAAAGAACAACACCGTTCAATATCTTCAGCTATCCTCTTGGCATCTAAAGAAGCACCAAGTATTCCACGTTTGGAGAAACCCGCCACATATAACCCACTCTCACCTTTCCATCCATTTGGAAATGGCCTCTTTGGGAACCCATCTTCCTTAGAGAACATATCCTCCTCCTGCAAATCATATATCATTTCAAATAAGTTCTAATTTCTTTTTGCTTCATATCATATTCACAATTCAAAATAAAGGATCTTTGTTCTATGAGTAAGACCTTACCAACAACTAGTTCCTGTTATTCTTTGATTTCGAGGATTACATTATCATAATGGTGGGGGGTATAAAATTCAGAAGTTTTGTCTACTGTTATTCGTAGCATCACATAAAAAATGCCAGAACTCAAACAAGTAACTTGAATTGCTTAATTGGGATTAAATTTGTTCGTAATATTAAAAAAATTAGATAAAATAAACATGGTTGGTTACCTTTAACCAAGAGGGCACATTGCTTTTGTAACCGGTAGCCAATATGATGGCATCAAAATACTCTTTCCTTCCATCAACAAATTCCACAGTATGACGTCTTAGCCGCTTAATGCCTGGACGTACCTAAAACCAAGTTTTTGAGTTTGACACATTTAGACTCAGTTCCTTTGTAAACGTTCAAACAAGGTACCTAAATCCAATGAAAAATAACTACGATGTACTAAACATGATTGAAAATAATGGTCTCTCTTGTCAATTAGCTTTCGGATTCTTTCAAAAATCGCCAAGAGAGAATTCTAATGCGTGATTTGATTGAAAATATGCACAATAATAGAAAATCTTGAAATGGAAAAAAAAAAAGGGGTCATTTCGTTTGGATTGAATATCGAAAAAGAGATTCATGTTGATGAGCTAATGCCTTGCTCTTACTGGCGTCATCTAAAGCAAAAGAAAATTAGGTGCCGTGGTAGCGTTAGTTTCAATAATTAAACAAAACTTTAGGGCTAAACAAGATCTTGGTCATCCAAAAATACCAAAATAATAATAATAATAACAACACTAACGCTTCATAAATTGTCACTAAATTATACAATCCTACTTTTATAATTTCACTATTTATATGTTAACATCTTTATTTTTAAAAGAGAAATATTTTTTACTGTCATAATATCAATATTATTATTTATTATATTTTGACAAGACAGTGATTTGATTTTGTGACAAAATATATGCCAATTAAAATTAAAGAAGCTATTTATAATTTATCAAATACGTGATGGTACGAAAAGTTTTAATAGATATATAATATTTTTTTATGCAAGGAAAAATGTGAATAATCACTTAATACAAAGCAATACTTTGAATTCAAATCATGAGGCATTAAAATAGAAGATTTTCCGTTGAGACAACATCAAATATTACAATAAAATTTGTATACAAAATTAAGTACAACTAAGGTTGTTTCACAAGAAAGTGGAATTGGTGATATGATAGTAGTACCTCAATGTCTCCACTTTTCATCTTGGCCAGGGTACCCACATCAAGAACTGGGGTCTTGCCGGACAGGCTCTTGAGCCGCAGGGGACCCAAGCGAGGGCGGTCCAATCCGAGCCGAGAGGTGTTGCCCAGCGTCAGCCATGACACTACGAGCAAGAACCGATCGACAAGTCCCACGGGCAGCCACTTGAGCAACCACATGGACAGCCCGAAAGTCGATTTCCCCAGCATCTCTCGTGGTAGGACGTGCACCTTCAAATTAATTTCAATCATTTTCACCATTTTAATTAATTTAATTTGGTAAAAATTTAAGGAAAAAAAAAAGAGGGAAAAGTTCGTAAAAAGATGATGGATACATGCTCAGTGCAAAAAAGGGGAAAAAAAAAAAGGTAGGAGATGATGTTTGAGTCTCTGTGCCCTCATTGTTTCCAGGTCATGCTGTGTTATGAGTTTTTCTTTTCTCCTTTTTTCTCTTTTCCGAGAAAAATCAAGGGAAAATTTTTGGATCAGTGATAATATTCGGTTTCTGCTAGTGCTAACCCATGCTGCGCATGCTTTAGTATTCCGAGAAAGGGAAAGACGAGAGTTTTTTTTTTTTTCCCCCTCCTCAATATGCTTAAAAAGTTTCTTCTTTTTTCCCTTTTTTTTTTATCATGCTTAAAAAGTATATCATCTTCGAACAACCCATTGGAACTTGAAGCCAGCAGATGCAAGGATGGAAAGGACTGTATATACTCTTCTTCAAATTTGCTTAAAAAAGCCAAACTTGCATGCTTCATATCAATTTCAAAGTTCAATCTTCTAAAATATAATTCTCAAAAACACCTTTGGGAAAAAAAAACTTGAAATAAAAAATAAGTTTCTCTGTAGATTCATTTAATTTCCATTTCCTGATTAAATAAAAAATTTTAAAAATTTCAGAAACAAAAATTTATGAGTTTTTTTTTCCTGTATATAACTATATATATAAATAAATACCGATTTTCATTAACAAAGAGAATTAATAAAAAAAGAGAGGGAAAGTTAATTAGAAAGAGTTCTTACTCTATCTCTGACCACAATCGAAGGAATAGCATTATGGTTGCAAAGATCCAAACAAATTTCCATGCCTGAATTCCCACATCCCACTACCAAAACTTTCTTCCCTCTGAATTCCTCTCCACTCCTATACAAGCTTGTGTGCCTGATGGGCCCACCAAACTCCTTCATCCCATCAATCTCCGGCACCACCGCCTCTGCATTCTCTCCGGTCGCCACGATTAGCCACCGGCAGACGTACTCTGTCGTCATGGCCTCCATCTTGTTCACGCTCCTCACGCGCCAAAACCCGAGCGTGGAATCAAATTCAGCACTTTTGACCGTCTCATTGAACCTGGGTTCTATTTGGAACGTTTCCGCGTAATTCACCAAATACCTTATGAACTGCTGCTTCGTCGGATACGTCGGAAAATCATCCGGAAACGCCATTAAAGGAAGCTCGCAGAATTGCTTGGGCAAATGAAGACGAAGGCGATCGTAGGTTTTCAACTGCCATAAAGAAGCTATGCAATTAGATCTCTCGAGCAGTACACTAGGCACGCCTTTTACCTTCAGACAGGCTGCAGCCGCAAGACCCGACGGACCGGCTCCGACAATAACAGGGCCAGGGCATCGGAAGGTGTTTGATTCTTTGTCGGTTTTGGCCATGAATAGAGGATCGTGAGCTTGTTTTCCTTCTATCTCTCGCAGGACGAAGTCCATCGGAATTAATGAATGCAGTGAAAATGGCTCGGGAGGGTGAGACAGTGAAAGTGAGTGTTGTGGGCAGGGATTTAGAAGTGGATATGGGGAGTGTTAGGATTAAGAGCTTTGTGGAGATCCTTGAAAAATGGAGTGGATGAAGGAGGGGACTTTATCCAGAGTCCTCCGAATGAGCAGTTCGCAACAAGCGCCGGACTAAATCAGCATTAGAGAGAGAGGGGGAGAGAAACTCATGAATTGAGAATTGGATCGTGAAAGGCATCAATCTATATATCCTCTGGTTTCATACAAGAATTTGTATGAGGCAGCTGAAGTGAACAAGTGGGAATACTACATATATATATATATCATTAATCATTTATATAAAAAAATGCTATATCATTTATACGAAATCATATATATGGTTTCTTAGCTCCTCGAAAAGCTCCGAAATTTCTTGTTTGAGCCGAATCGAATTGTCTTAATCGGACAACATTTTTTTTATTATTATAATGAAATTTTTTTTCATAACAGGAATCACAAATTACTTATAGCACAAGTCAAGCTTCGTATTCAGATCTAAAACATTAAAGAGGAAAATATTCTAAAAATAATATGAAATATTATTATATTATTATAATTATTGTTCCGTACAATTAAAATGTTTGGAGGGAAATGCTTACTGTACCTTTTAATGGAGGAGTGAATATTTACTTCCCCTAACAGATAATGAACTCTTGGTAATTATGGATCCTATAATTTGAGAGAAAAAAAGGTGAATGGAAAGTGATTGTAAGAAAGTAAGAACAACATTATTCAAGTCAAAATGAGACAAATTCTATGATATTCTTGAAGTTTCAAAATTAAGATAACGTAACTATTTTAAAAAAATTAAATTGAGATTATTTAATTTTACCCTATCACTTCAACAAATGATGGCATCTCATAATTTTTTTTTTACAATAACGGTAAAAAAAAAAAGCCTTATAGTATACTACATAATCTTTTTACTACTTATAACCCACTTCCTAGAAACTTATCATCTTATTAATTTTGATAGAGAGGGAAGTATTATAGTGATTTTTTTAAAAAGGTAATAATATATATGCAAATAATAATATAAATTTAGTGCATTAAAATTAAGTTCCAACTAAAATTTTTTGATATTATTGTGACGTAAGGTACGTATTCACTTTAGTAAGGGGTTTGTTCAAGTAGAATAAGTTAGATTTCCTCTTTGATATTGTATTGAAGTTAAACATTTAAAGGATTTTGCATCTATACATAAAAATTATATTTTTCATTGTAAAATTCTAATTTTTTCTAGGATTCTTTTATAATAAGCTGTAACTAATTCATAAAGAGTTGTGAGTGACAAAAAATTGCGACGCAAAGTTGATGAATTTTTAAATTTTTTGAATTCTTGTTATAAGCACAGTTGTAAAAAAATTTGAGTAAAAATAATATAATGTATGAATTATTTTTACAAAAGTTATAAATTTGAATGCCCGACTTAGAATTCAGTACCATGCTCACAGTTCCCTTCTAACTCTTTCTCTTCTTTTGTTTAAACTTCTGCTAATAATAGTACTAGATATCTAGATGATCCTTAGAGAAAGGATGACTTTTCTAAATTTAAGGTTGATGATCTTGTCTAATTCATACCTTTAAAAATTGATTGAGGAACCCCCAAGTCTTGTCTTAACATATTAAGATTTATTATCCGTTTTTATTTCTTCTCTTAGACAACATCGTAAAGTGTAAATTAGGACACTGCATTACAAAGACATAATAATCCGTCATGATTGATGTTAAGAGTTTGCTTCCGTTAAGATGGATTGGGCAGGCAAAGTGGTGGTAGGAGTCTGTTACAAGTTTCAAATGGCTAGAAATATAATTAACATTTTGGAAATAAAAATTAACTATAACCATAAAATTATCCCTATGTTATTCTTTTTGTCCATGATACAACGTCTCATGAATTATCTACTATTATCGCTACTGTTATTATTATTGTTGCTACTCTTACTACTACTATTCTTATTATTATTGTTACTGCTATTGCTACTATTGCTATTGCTACTCCTCCTCCTCCCCTACTACTACTACTACTATTATTATTATTATTATTATTATTATTATTATTATTATTATTATTATTATTATTATTATTATTATTGAGGGCTAATATGACTTCCCAACTCATATTACAAGTCTTTTTGAAACATAACTATAATAGAAAGCAATTGACTATTGTTAATTGGTTTTGTAATGTCACATGACGCTCCTCATGGAAATTCTCCAAAGTCTATATGCCACCACGAGAGAAGGTTGAGTATAGCAGCTGGCCGGTGTCACAGGCCGGCGGCTCTCCAGCCGAAACCGTGCGGCGCATGCTTGCCACTCTTGGCCAACATGCCAGCCTTCCAACATTAAACCCTCGTTTGGCACGCTTGGGTAAAGATAGCGGGACATCGAAGACTTATCGCCCATACAACAAGTCCATGTACAACATGTCCGCACGCCAATATCGTATGTCGTCGAAGCACCCGCGCATATCGGACCGCAGGATCCTTCCACACAGGAAGCCTTCGTGCACTACGGACCGGAAGGGACAAATGAATAGGGAGAGGGACACTCTGTTCGCTTAGTTTATGCCTCATTACATAGCTTTAAGTGTGCAAGGGGATGGCCACAAGCCAACACACTCCATCCCCAGCTCAGTGTCCCGGCGCCCCGCAGGCCCGTAGAGCACTCCACCCCCTTAAAGAGCATTTTGAACAAAAGCCCTCCCGTGGGAAGATGACATACTTTTTTCGAGTTGTCATAAGCCCTTTTTGCCATGCTTCGGGTGTCCGATTATCGCGAAAACCTACCGACACGAAGATAATAATGCGAGGATTCCAAATATGGTCTCGTTGAACCCCGCCGGATTCACGAACCTTCCAAAATGACCAAAATACCCCCAAACTTGGGAAAATCGGGAAAAATCGTATGCAAGCCGGATTGATCTCAAATTTCAGCCACAGGACCCTCATAACATGTTGGATTTTTCCACCAAGTCTCGTGTTAATCCAAGCATGTTTACCTGTCGGACTGTCACAACTACCAGCTTGTGACATTCTCCCCCACTTCATATGTCAATGCCCTTATTGACGCCTCAATCTGACATGGCTCCGGTCTTCAGCCTACTCCGCTGAGTTACTCCCTCGACCGTCTCAAAGCCTGTCTCTTTGAGCGCTATGAAATGTTTCCCCCATCTCGGAGTTGGGCTGTCTGTTACCTCTGTAACATAGGTACTTGGCAAAATGCATCCTCCGCAAAGTCACTCGAAGGGCTACCTCTGTAGTCGCCTTACAAGTGTCCCGACACTCTCTCTAGTGCCGCTATCCCACATAGCTCTCCCGAACTCGTTACCTCCGTAACTTGTTCGACGGGTAGTTGCCTCTGCAACTGGCGCTCACTGCCTCCGCAGATTGCACAGTACGCCACCTCCGCGGCTTAAGTGTGTGCCAACTCTATGGCTCATGACAAATGCTAGTGCTTTGAATCACCTACTAACAGGTATCTTGCACTAAATGTCCCATACACCTGTACAAGAGACAAGACTTACGCTGGATCGACGCAGAGAGGGCGAACCTCGCTCCCCAGCCGCTCGTTTGCATTTCGGTCGATTCATCACACTAGGTAATGCCAATTGCACACCCGATCGGATCCTCTGATCCTCTCTGGATCAATGCCCTCTGGCATATCACCGTCTATCAAAGCCTGCCCTCAGAGTTTGATGCACACTAGCATCGCAGTCCTCATGACCACTCCTTAGCGTGCGTCCTCTGACGACTTCACGAGCGCATCCTCTGATGGCTCCCCCATTTCAACTCGTAGAAGGGGTTTGAGCATAGAGCACCATCCACTCTAGCTCGCACGGCATTGATTCCTCTGAATCTTTGCCAAGCCCTCCGGCTAAAATGCTCCACTGAGCACTCGGACAGTCCCTCCGGACCTCCTTGACATGATTTTGGACCATTCCCTCTGGAACGATCCGCTCATGCCCTCCAACTGTGGTCACGCCCGCTGGCACGACCAAGGCTTCACCCTCTGGTTCCACCGATCCCTCAGGCAGTCAAGCCCTCTGGCAAGACCAAGGCTGCTCCCACCGGATTAGCCGTCAATTCTCTCATCCCTCTGGATGGTGGGGTTGCATCCCTCGATGCCACTACTATGAATGAGCGCATAACCAATGTCCCACGCCCAACCGACAAGCAAGATAGCCCACTTGGCACAAATGCTTGGGCCCTTCGTACAAATCCTTGATCACCAGTATGTACCATTCCCTGATCACTGGCTTCTCTGGACGATCCAATCTCTTGCACCCTTTGGTCAAGTCTTTGGCAACGACACCACCGAGTTTAAGAGAATGATAGCTTCGCACATACCGAATATTAAGGGACAAGCCGCATCTAAACCAATTGTGCCTACCCGATCTTGGCCTTCTGGCGCAAACCGAGCTCTGATACCATCTGTCACGGGCCGGCGGCTCTCTAGCCGAAATCGTGCGGCGCATGCTTGCCACTCTTGGCCAACATGCCAGCCTTCCAACATTAAACCCTCGTTTGGCACGCTTGGGTAAAGATAGCGGGACATCGAAGACTTATCGCCCATACAACAAGTCCATGTACAACATGTCCGCACGCCAATATCGTATGTCGTCGAAGCACCCGCGCATACCGGACCGCAGGATCCTTCCACACAGGAAGCCTCCGTGCACTACGGATCGGAAGGGACAAATGAATAGGGAGAGGGACACTCCGTTCGCTTGGTTTATGCCTCATTACATAGCTTTGAGTGTGCAAGGGGATGGCCACAAGCCAACACACTCCATCCCCAGCTCAGTGTCCCGGCGCCCCGCAGGCTCGTAGAGCACTCCACCCCCTTAAAGAGCATTTTGAACAAAAGCCCTCCCGTGGGAAGATGACATACTTTTTCCGAGTTGTCATAAGCCCTTTTCGCCATGCTCTGGGTGTCCGATTATCGCGAAAACCTATCGACACGAAGATAATAATGCGAGGATTCCAAATATGGTCTCGTTGAACCCCGCCGGATTCACGAACCTTCCGAAATGATCAAAATACCCTCAAACTTGGGAAAATCAGGAAAAATCGTACGCAAGCCGGATTGATCTCAAATTTCAGCCACAGGACCCTCATAACATGTTGGATTTTTCCACCAAGTCTCGTGTTAATCCAAGCATGTTTGCCTATCGGACTGTCACAACTACCAGCTTGTGACACCGGCCAGTCATGGTGGAATTCCGCAAAAACAACACAAGGTCATGTGTGCATAATAATAGATTCAAAGTGATACCATTAGAGATGTACATGAACAGGTTAAGTTTATCAAGCCGAATTGTATGAAATTAAAGTTTTAATTTTAACCTAGCCCATTTACTTTTAAAAAAATTTTGATTTGGCTTATTTCAATTTTTTTCATGTATGATTTGAAGGCTCAACTCAATAATTCGAATAAAATAATTTTTTTATTTTTAAGTAAAAATAAAATTTTAAAATAAAAAAATATATTTTAAAAAATAATATAATATTTAAATATGTAAAATATCTAATTATATTAAATTAATATTTTTTATAAAAAATAATTAAATATAATTTTTTATATATTTATATTATTAAAAATAAATTAATATAATTGAAATAGATTGGGTTGGACCAATCAAATTAATAATCGGATTATACAAAAAAGTTCAACAGTTTTATTGAGTTAAGATAAGAATCTAAATCCTATATTTTTTTGGATTGGGCCTTCGGGCTGGACAACCTTAAATACCATAAATATTTTACTAATTTAATATAATGGAAGATTGAACTCTCAAAGGTGATGCCGAGTAGCAAATTTAGTGAAAATGTAATTAAGTTTTCACGGTTAAGAATTGACAAATTCCATACTTAAAAGGATGATTGTCATCGTGCTCGTGATGTGAACATGATCCATCACATGAAAATACAAATGGTGTCACGACAGTCATTGCCATTTGAAAGAAATTACAATGCCTCCGAGACAGGCTGATTTGGTGGCAAGTTAAACATGACAACATAAATGATCTATCATTTATGAAATAATCATTCCTTTTTAACTACTAGAAAATTACCATTTTTCCATAGTAATAGCCATAAGAAATCGTTGTTTTTTTTTTTTTTTCTGAGAATTCTTGTTTTTTGTAATTTTTTTGTGGTCTTTGATCTGTGAGAAAAACACAAGCAATGTCTGTTTTTTTATTTTTTTAAATTGGAATTTCTCATGTTTATTATCACGAGAAAGTGAAATTTAAGTTTCCCACTATCTATATTCTCGGTAAAAAAATGTTTTTTTAGATGCAAATCTTTCACTTGGTATTTATGTTTCTTGAGGTAAATTTAGGTTTCATTTTACGTAATAAATAAATTAAATTATAATTTATTAATCTGATTAATAAGTTATAAGCTAACTTCTATAGTTATTTCTTGCACTAGTTTATTGAAAAAAATAAGTTCTAATTTAATAAGTTCTCTAAAATAGCTTACAACTTATAAACAATTACTTTTTTAAATTCTTTTTAAATTTATCCTTATTCCTTTTATTAGTTTACAACTCCTGTCTTTTATAATACAAATTTAAAATTTTTTTCTATAAAATATAATCAACTTAATTTTAAGATAATTATATCCTAATTTTAAATTATAAATATATAAAAATATGTATATAAATAATATTATAAAATATAATTAATTATATTTTAAGTAATTATAATTTTGTTATAAATAATAAAATAAAAATTATATAAGTAAATAAATATATAAGTTTATAAAATATAATTGATTAAATATTAAATACTATAGTTTTATTTTAAACATCTTAATTATGTTAATATAATTTAATTTTTTAATTAAATATAAATTATTTTAATTATATATCTATTTTTATTAATATATTCTTTTTTGTTATTTTGCAATTTCAATTAGTTCAATAACTAATTTCGTGAAAAACTTTTTAAATAATTAGTTAACTTATAAGCTATTAGTTATTAATTATAAGTTATCAGTTATCAATTAACTTATTAGATACTAACTAACTTATTAACTATCAGTCAGTTTATCAGTTACTTGCATAAAATTGAGCTTTAATTATATTTTGTTTGGAAGATTGTGATTAGGGGTGGTCGTAGTTAAGTAACCGTGTCCAATCGACCATCACTAATTGATGATTATAGAAAGTGACCCTCAATTGATTGAACAATATGCTCAAATCAAAACTAACTAACTAACTATATTAGGTGTGATTGGTGTACTTTAGATGGAGATGGGTTTTTAAGTTAAAATAGCAATTGAATAAGTTAGTTGATAGCTTATTAACTATTAGTTAACTTATACGAAATGGAGTCTTAATTATATTTTGCTTGGAAGATTGTGAATAGGGGTGGTTGTAATTAAGCAATCTATGTCCAATCAACTAACATTAACTCATGATTATAAAAAGTGACCTTTAATTGGTTGAACAATATGCTCAAATCAAAACCAATTAACTATATTGGGTGTGATTAGTTTGCTTCAGATGGAGATGGGTTTTTAAGTCACAACAATAATTGAGTTAAAAGTACCAAATTTATAGCCTTTGGATACAATTTGATTATGAAAATCCTTTCAAGAATTAACATTTTAAGAAATTCATTATAGTCAAGCTAAATGTTGTTGAAGTAACAATCTTTAGCTTTTAATTTGATTGGAGCTATGGCTTTCAACTGATCCTCCAAATCTAGTCCTTTGGTTATGTTCTTGAGAGAAAAGAACCTAGAGAAGGTTATTTATGCTTTTGGATGATGTTGAGACGAGGTTGGCTGTAGCAATAAGGTTTAATTGAAATGATTATGGGTTTAAAAACTTTAATATTAACATTATTAAAGTTATATGGTACTCTAAAAATGTTGTAAGAGCTCTTGTCAGTGACTCTGCTTAGTAATTTAGGATTCTAAAAAATCTAGTGATGCATTAAAGCTATCCTTTCTTTATTTGCCTTCCAAATATCTATTACATGTTGATTGGTTTTCTTATTTGTGTCAAATTTCTTTATCAAATCAATCTTTTTTTATTTTGCAAGTTTAATTTATGATGTTTCTCCCTGATTCATGAAAAGAGATAAAAAAAGGTCAAAGACTCAAAGTTGAGTCATGGAAGATAAAGGCATAACTATATGGAGTCAAGTTTAGTTACAACCAATTAAAGCTTAAATGAACTAAAACCAATTAAAACTTGAACTTTTACTAATATTTTAAATCGATTGAAGTCAAAAAGGATAACCTATCCAATTATAACCACCAAATTTCAGATATGAATGGTTGGTTTGGATTAGATTACATAACAATTTCTCATAGGTTTTATAAAAAAGTGGTTGAACCTTATCTCTTATGGTATAAGCAAATATTTTCAACACATAGGTGAAGGAAAAAACTTGAGGATCAAGTTTACTTGGACCTCAAGTAGCCTTTATCAACTTTTTCTTATGCAATTGCTTTAACTTGCAAAATTTTTTGTTATGCTCTTTTAAGTGCTTAAGCTCTCTTTAAATTTTTTAAGTCTAAACTTGCATATTCACACTTTTAAGTGTTTAAGTAAAAAGTTGTAAAATTTCTTAATGAGTTTGTAAAAAAGTTTCTCTTGTATTTGCAAAAGGTAGAGATTGAGAGAAAAAGGGAGTTTTTCTTTGAAAAGTCTTGATAGGTTATATTAAGCTTTAGGATTAGGCTTGGAAAAAGTTCTTGTGAGATGAACAAGTATAATTGATGTAAAAAGTGTAAGGTAGTGAGAATAAGTGGTTGTAGCTTATCCATAACTAATAAAATATCTTAAGTAATACTTAGTAGCTTAAAAATAATGGTATTGACTCAAAAGGCGTTACTTTTAAGCTACTAAACTTCCATAAAAACTCTCAATATTCTTTTTTTCTTCCTTGTACTCTTATATTTCTTAATCTTGTTTGTCAAGCATCTCATTTTGCATATAACTTTGAATATTTTGGTTTTGAACAAAGATACACTCATAATTTTTATACATTAATTAAAAAAATTAATTTTATTTTGAATTAATATATTCACTAATCTTGTAAAGAAAATTGTAAGAATTTATTTTTGCACTCTCATGACATTTGCAAAATAAAACTAAGAAATTTTAACTTTCAATAATCTTTAGGAAATTTTTAAAAGCCAATTCACCTTTCATAACTTATAAGATCTATCAATTTACCCATAACAATTTCTCATGGCTTCAAGACTATAGGGAAAAATTGTATGGAAGTTAATGAAATGATGTGTTTCATACTTTTTTTGCAGCAAGCTAACTAAATGGGATAAATTCTACTTTTTCACAAAAACTTCAAATTTTGAATTTTCCACTAACATTGGAAAATCAACCTAAATAGGTAGATCAAGTGCCATAAATTTACTCATGGTATTACTTATGATTTTGCACAATGGTTTCTCATGGCTTTAAGAATATAGAAAACACTTTAATAAATCTTGCATTCTTTAATAGTTTTTTATTGGATCAATGGTGAAATGCCATTTAACCAATTAATTGCATTCAATTGGTCAAAGATTGTTTCAAATTGTTATAAATACTTCAAAGATATGCTCACAATTTCTTTAATATTGCAATGACGCAATCTTATTCATGATCATTATAGAAGTCGTTACCAGATTTTTTATTAGTGTAACTTATGTTCTTTATTAATATATTAAGGCATACATGGGTTATTAAGGAGGATGATTAAATATTCAAGAGAAATAAATAAGATTTCATTTATTAAGTACAATTTGATTATAAGAAGAGTTAGGCTTGCTTATAACCTATATAAACTTGAGGATAAATGAGCCTAACTAATCCTAAAAAGAATAGGTTTCTAACCTTTACCCTTGACCCATACAAGATAAGGCCCTGAAATATCTAATTATATTAAAATATCATATGTTGCCCTAGCCATACTGAAGAATTTTTCAAACATTCAACTTTAAGGCAGTGGTGGACAGGGCTTGATTTGAGAATCTGAAAGGTTAGCACATGGAATGGTAAATTTAGAGCTTAGTAAGCAAATATTCTAGCATAATCAAATATAGAAAACAATTATAAGCCTATTAATTAGGTATACCTTTTTATGTACTAAAACACTTAAACTATATTATTTATAATACAATTTCTATTAGTATCAACACATTCATCAATATATGTATGTATTCATCTATGTCATTACTCAAATATACATATATTGATACTACAATCACATTACACAATGCATAAAAGTAACAAAATAAAAAAAGTAGGTAAATTTTCTTATAATTCTTAGAATAACATATATATTACATTAACCTATCACATTTTCGATGAAACTTACCACATTTAACCATCAATTAAACACATAATTCAATTCACAGTATTCCTATGTCTTCTTACTTGGCCTTAAGTCACTTTTTTATTATCAATTATCGTATAATAATCATACATAATAATGTATATCTTTAGGTTTCTAAGGCCTTTTTCATGTCAAAAATTTTTTTTATAGGGGTAGTCGACCATGAAGTTGGCTTTGTAACCTCGAAAAAGGAGTATAATCGACTATGTAATTAACTATAAAGGACATTAGTTTGGATTTTGATGTTAAGTAGTCAATTATAGGCCCTTATCATATAGGTTAAAATTGACTATATAGTCGATTATAGACTTTCAAAGAGTGAGGTCCACTTTGATAGTTGACTACAGACTTAATTATGGCTATCCAAAGAATAAGCTTTCTAATCATAGTCAATTATGTAGTCGATTGCAAGCCTTTTGAGGCTAAGTCTTTCATAGGTAGTCAATTATAGCTTCCCAGAGAGCAAATGTTAGGCAATAATTGATTATGTAGTTAACTACTACATGGTTTTTATAGGCTTTCAATGCAATTTTACTGTTCATTCTACCATTGGTACCATCCAAATGCATTTATTACACTATCAATCCTTACCAAACTATAAATACACCCTTATGACACCATATTTATGCCAATTTTAACATTAAAACCAAACCATACCTCACAAATGATCTCATTTCTCATGCACTCAATAAAACCAAAAAACTTCAAACCAAACAAAACTAATATAATCTTCTAAATGGAGTTAGGATATTTACTTACTTAGTATTGAGGAGGTGGTAAGAGGTTGGATTTATTGTTTCTTGGCCCTAATCATCTAAAACTCCAAAGATTTCAAGTTAGAATTCAAATTTTGCCTTAAACCAAAAATTTCAATCATTAAATTTCAAAAGAGAAATGAAATGGCACTTGAAAGAGATTAGGTTTCAAGATATCTTACCTTAATTGAATTGAAAAATTGATGGATGATAGCTCAAGATTGAGCAATAGGAGAAGAAAGGGATGAAGAGCGTTGAGGAAATAGTTTTGTTTGAGAAAAAGAAAGAGTGGGTTGAGATTAGGGGAATAATAAGGGATAAAAGGCCAAGGGTACTTTAGGAAATAACATGATTTTTTTTTCTATATTTACATATTTAATTCTAAATACTTATAGCCTTTAATTATTTCATTTTATCTATCTTTTCTTATTTATTTCATGCAAGGTTCTCATCTCCAATTTCATTCAAATAATTAATTCTCTTTTATCTATTATCTCATCCACATTTTGTTATCTTAGTTTATCCATTTTACATTGAGATTCAATTCTTATTATTAATGATAAAATTAGTTAAGTATTCCCTTTACAAAAATAAAATTTAAAACTCTATTGATGATGTGACAAATGTCCACTTGCACTTATAGTTATTCTAAAATTATACTTGCTAATTTAAATATAATAGTGTGAAAGTGTTTCAATCATCATATAGAAAATATTCATTAGGAATTTAGGAACTATTCCCTCCATTCTTTTTTATTTATCATTTTTGAAAGAAGTTTTTTATCCTTTTTATTATATCACTTTAGAAATTCAATAAAGTCTAATTATTTTTTAATTTTTTTTATCTTTAATAAATATTTAATCACTTCATACAATCATCATAAGAAGTCTCAACAAATTTACTCTATCATAGTTTTTTTCACTTTTAACCATCTTGGATTTTGTGCAAGAACAAAGTTAGGAGAGAAATATTGAAGGACTTGAAGTATATTATACTAAAGATTTTAGTGAAAACACTTTAAAATTTAGGGGATTATACATAAATTTTCTATAAAATGTTCAAAGTGCGTGTCGCCCCGTCTTTGTAATTAAAATGATAAAATAAATTTTACTTATTAAAATAAAAGGTAATTTTGAAGTGTATAATAAAATTACTTTCTTAATTTACCAAAAAATAAATTCCTTAATTTTTGTGATATGGTTTTAAGTGACAAATAAAAAGGACGGAGTACTTATATCTTAGACACGGGAAAAGGCGGCAAATTGATTGTCTAATTTGTCGAGCGTTGTAATCTCATCCTACCGTTTTTTTGGTTACTGGCTAATCTCATCCTATCTTGGTTCAGACAATAAAACAAATCTTATCATTTTATGCACATACGTATGTCAAATTTATAATAATTTATACACGATAAATTTAAATTTTTATTTTCTTGTATTAAAAGACCATGTACTCTAATAATTTAAGTGAACTTTTGTGATTGAGTTGGAAAATCACTCCACAATAGGAGTCCCGTTAATTTACCTAGTATCATAATTAATCTAGATCAAAGTCCAATAGTAAATACATGATAGATGTTACCTTTCATGAATGTAAATTTTTCAATATTTTAAAGTGAAATTTTTTTATGAGAATATAATTAGAAAATATTATGATGACAGAAAATAATTTATATAATTAATGTAAAATATAAAGAATTTGATAGAAAATAATTTTCTTTTTTTAGAGAGAAAGTTATTTTTCTCACAACCACTTTAAAGTATATTTTTAATTACAAAATATAGATGCATATGATATTCCTTTATTTATATACGAAGAAATAAAATTTTTTATAAAAAATATTTTTTTAAAAAAATAAAGGAAGTGTGTTATCATGATCATATGAATGCAGGATTTAGCTATACCTCAACTGAAATGGTAAGAATGAGTCAATTTTACACCACGGTGAGATGCCTTTTTTTCTTTTTTGCAAGCCAAACATTAATTTTTTCTGCTGTATTTTAAATTTATAACAAATTTAATTTGATTTGATTCATTCAAAAGTTTTTCATTTTCATCACGTTAATCATTGGATTTGTCCGGGAATTTTCTGCTAATAAAAAAATACGATGGAATTTACTGAAAAAAATAGAAGATATCCGGAATTTTTTTTGAATTAATTATAATTGAATAATTCATATATATTTTTAAGTTAAGATTATAACATAAAATTATATAATTTTTTATAAGTAATTATGTTACATTTTTGAGTAATCATATGACTTTCAATTATATTTTAATATTTATTACAAAATGTAACATTTGATAATCATGATTTATTTAATTTTTTCATGTAAAAACACTCTCACTTGAGATATTCCTATACTCACGTGTATAAAAACACCAATCAATAATAAAATTTCACATTGAACAAATTCTTCTTCAACTTTAAAAAATTGGCACAATGAAACTAATATTTATTACCACATTTATTTGTTTCACGGCCACCATAAATTAAATTCATGAAAAGAAAATTCCAATCAAGTCATGAAACTTCCGTTTATAACGTTTATATCACACAAGAATAGCTGAAATTTAAATTTAGAG
Source organism: Sindora glabra (assembly GCA_020226215.1). Taxonomy (NCBI): domain Eukaryota; kingdom Viridiplantae; phylum Streptophyta; class Magnoliopsida; order Fabales; family Fabaceae; genus Sindora; species Sindora glabra. The sequence goes on along the minus strand of CM035227.1, from coordinate 31,255,354 downwards.
TAATATTTTATGCTCGTTTTAGTGCTCAATTTTTATTACAAGTTTGCTGAAAAATCTTTCTGTAAAAGATTTTTTTCTACTATTCACATCTTTTAACAGTATGTAATTTTTTTATTTTTTATTTATAAATTTTATGTGTAGTAAGCTAAGATTTAAAAAATGGTCCGCGACTGTAATATTGCGTTTTCGGGGCAGACCGTATCTGCGATTTTAGACCGTTATAGCCGCATTTTTCTGCATTCGTTTGCATCGCGACATGACGGCGACCACAACTGCAATTTAAATCCCTGGTAGTAAGTAAAAATCCGATGACTAAAATTAAATCAAAAAATTTTATTAATAAGAAACAACGACATATTATAAGAGAAGTTGTATCAAAATGACTGCATCTGAATTTGAGTTGGTTCTTAAAATTTCACTTATCTCTAAATGTTAACAAAAAAAAAAAATGAGCACAAGAAAGTTGAATTTAAAATGTGAAATTATTAGAGACATTTTTCTTAATTATAATAAAAGTAGTAAAATATATATATATATATATATATATATATATATATATATATATATATATATATATATATATATATATATATATATATATATATAACATTAGATTTGAATATGAGACATGATAGGAAAAATTTAAAATTTACAGTTATCACCCTATCATTAAGGTAGTGTTTTTTCTTTTTTTTTAACAATAATAAAAGTGATTAAATCACTAGATGTACATGTATAAAAATTAGGGATTAAATTTTAAATGTAATAAAAAATATATAATTTTCAAAAAAATTTTGAATATCATTTGAGTGAAAGGCTGACTTTTTTTTTCTTTGATTCATACTAAAGCGCCTGCAAGTAGGAACTAGTGTCTGAACACTTGAACATTGTAGACTTGATCTATCATACAACTGGAGTTCATAAGTCAGAACGAAATAATTAGAAGGTCTTAATTAATGGCATTTTATGCTCCTCCAATCTCTCATCGTTTTCATATATTGGCATTTGTGGTCCTTGTGTAATTATCAATTATTAGGTGCATCTAAAACTCTTCCATATTTGAAAAAGATATATGGGATGGGCATTTTGTGACATACAGCCAAATGCATTTTCTTTTCGAATATTAGGGAAAAATCATGTATTGCTAAAAACTTTTAACTCAAAATATTATTTGATATTTTTTCAAAATTTTATCTTCCGTTGTTACATTTTGAATTTAATTTTAAGCTTTTATGTGTGCATTTAATAAAATATTTACTTTTTTAAAATGTTATTTATTTTGTACTTCAAAATATGAAGCTTGTATCATAAATATTATTCTATCACGTTATTATCACATTCAAATAAATGTAACAATTGTTAGTGTAAAAGAAAAAATTGATAAGACATGATAATATATACCAGCAATTACCATTTAGTGCATAAATTACATCGTAGGTTCTCAAAATCATTGGAAAATTCATAGCAATCACTATTTTGCACTACTTATCTTTAAATAAAATATTTCAAATAATGTTCAAGCACTATAGAATAGGCTGTTGGCGGAGAGATTAAATGTTGAAACACCCCTTATTGCAATTGAGAAGAGGGGATAGAAAGATGGATTTGGCTTGCTCTAGCACTTGGAAGGGAGGTGGAAAATAGTGATGTTGGTGAAAAATGGTGGAATGGGAGTTGATTTTGGAAAATTATAATTCCAAGGATAAAATGGCAAACTTTCCCTTGTTTCCTCTCCACTCTCATATACCTATCTCAATAAATGTCATTTCTAATTATTTTTTAATTATCTATTTCTTAATAAAATAATTTATATTCTCATATGTGTAAATACTCAACAATATAAATAGTGATTAATAGTGAAAATAGTGTGGTGGAAAATAATTAGTAATGATAGACAGTAGTAGGTTGATATAGTAATTGTGGTAAATAAGGGCAGAATCAAGAGGTTCTTTTTAGGGGTATTAAAGTTACACATATATAAATATTATGAAAAAAAAAATGATACTTAACTTTTTGTATTTTTTTAATTGGAAATAATATAGGTTATAGTAGTATTTCATCAAAATAGAATAAAAAAATAATCTATTCACTATTAAAGCCTCGTACACATATGAAATTAAATATGTCAATAAAAAATACACAATATTTAAAGGGAAAATATTAAATTTTAGAGGGGCTAATATTTAATTTTTTAAAAATTAATTAAAAAATTTATAGTATAACATCGTCCCCTCACCTCTATATGTAGTTTCGCCCCTAGTGGTAAGACATTAATATAAGGGTATATCAAAAGATTTTTTCACATCACTAGAACATTTATGCATTATGAAAATGCAACATACTAACCTTTTGTTAAGATTACTTTAAGGAAATATTAGATGAAAATATTATTACAATTGTGAATATTTTCAAATAAAACTTTATCTACTTTAAATTAAATACGAAAATTCAACAAACTATTAAAATATTTTAAAAAATGTTGGCAAAAGTCGTAAATTAAATAGCATCTACTATTTAAGAAAGTGTTGTTAGTTCTATATTGTTTCGTGTCAATATTGACACTAAGGAATGGGGATTTTTTTTAAGGTTATTGTTATAGACAATTCAATATTGAATATTTTTATTATTGGATTGTATTTAATATATTAAAATTTATATTTTTAATTTTAATTTATTTATTTTAATATTTTTAAAAAATAATTTAATAATAAAATATTTAACCTTTTAAAAGGTTCAACTCTCTAATATATAATTATTTTTCAAAAATTTAAGGTTTATTTTACGTGGTGACATTTTTCACCTAAGAAAAGTAAAAGAAGAGAAAGATAAGACCCAAAAGAATTTTAGGTAGAAAATTGATCTCCGTACTTTTAATTCCACATGATATGACATTATGGAATAGATTTCAACTCGGATCCATACAATATCAAGTCAAAGATATCGTTTTGATTCAAAGCAACCAATTAAAAATAATACATTGGAAGTTTGCATTTGTCATGGTTTATTTCGGTGTAGGAAATTATAATTCTAATGGCTCTTTTTTTAGTAAAAAAATGAGTTGCAAGAGAGAAAAATGAAAGATAAGTTTATATTAGAGTTTTACCAAAAGCAAAAACATACATGCTTCATTATAAATTTGCTTCATACCTTTCCAAGAATATATATTTTTTATGTTTATCGTTATAATATATTAAAATATTAAAAATATTTTATTTATTTAAGCTCTATTTATTTTGTTAGAATATAACCATTGTAAGAAAATTTTATTTATTTGCATATACATAAAAGAATTATATATTATTTGTATATTTTAATTAAAAGTAATTATAACATCTAGTGCATAATAATAAAAAATAAATTTATTTTTGAAATAGAAAATGCTATTAATTTTTCACCAATACTTTCTCATTTAACATTTTAGAAATATAATATTTTTTTTTATCATTTTAATATTTTATATTTATATTTTTTGCAGAAGATATTTTTTGTGAAAATAAACAAATCCTTGAAGTTGTTAGTTCTAAATGGAGCACTGTAATAGTCTACACAAATGAGTTCAAATAACACCAAATCATCGGATGCTATCAGAAATCTGAAATTAAGCATGCTTTGCTAGAAATAGTATTAAAGTGAGTGACCTGCTAAAAAAGTTTTTCGTGCTACACCCTTCTTCTTAGAAACATTTACAAAAAGTTTATAGTAACCTACACATCATTTTTTTTTTCTCATTCAAATTACTAATGAGCTTTGCATAAATATGTATTTAAGAAAAATCGTATCAATATATATTCTTATGAATTTTGTGGGAAAAAATTTTCACATGTTTTGCAATTTTTATACTCGAAACCTGTTGCTTATATATATATATATATGAAATTTTTTTTGAAAGATTCTCTTATGTAATTTTGAATGATAGAATGATTATTTTTCGCATATTTATTACACAAAAAACTTGAGTGTATATGCGATTTACCTTTGCTAGACGTAAAATTTATAGGAAAAAACCGATATTACACTAGTATACTACCAAATTTAATAATTAATATGTTACTGTATGATGTATTTTAAAAGAACATTAATTAAATTAAAATACAGTCAGATATGATGATTTCATATTAAAATTTTACTCCCTCAATTTTTATCTAAATAAATACTCAATAATTTTACTTATTAAATAACTTTTAATAGAGAATATTTTGATAAATTATAATTCATCCCTTCTAACAATAAAGTTATCTACTCTCTTCTTTAATTTTTGTACATTAATCTTAAATGATATTTAAAAAAAAAGGAGGGAGTATGCAATTTTCTATAAAAGAATTATTAAATATAATATTAAAATATCAGCTTTATAATTTTGATATTAAATTTTTCATAAAAATTCATAGCATTACCCGGGAAAGATTATAATCAATCGGAAGAAGAAGAAGAAGAAGATGGGATGACAAATATTTCAACGAATCAATCAATGACATTACTTAAACCCATGTGCATGAAAACATACTTGGCAAAATCTGTGGCCTCTCCGCGGGAAAAAGTCAAATAGGGAAAGGACATTTGACTTTAGTCGTATGTTGAACAAGGTAATGTGATATGTCGAATTTTGTGTGTTTGTCAATGTTTTGTTATGAAAATGGGAAAAAAAGGAGGATCCGTTCCTACCAGTTTAGTGATATCAACTTCCCGATTCATTAGCAATGGACAACAATGTGTGACTGTCGATATAAGTGTGTCTCTTTGTGTGTTTTTAACATATATGCACCCCATCGATTCTTTATTATTTATAGCAATGGATCGACTTCACGATTATTACAAAAAAATAATTTTATTTATTTATTTTTCATAATTTTTTTAAAATTAGACAATTGAAATCTAAAGTTAACTGTGTCTATGTGTGTTTTTAAAAAACAGTGGTAAAATTGCATTTATTTTAGAGTTTTTAGTTTCCGTGGTATAGCCATCTTCTTTAATTGCTTGATAACAAATAATCAAATCTAGAATAAAAGTAAATAAAAATAACAAATTTTATTGAATCAACTCGAGAATTAGCACAAATATTATATATGAAGAGGTAGTTTTACGAGAAATTTGTCCTCCTAAAAATTTGAATGTTTTTATTATTGAATTAACTTTTCTTAAGTTAAAAAAAATGAGTGAAAAAATATACTCCCTTCATTTTTTAAATGTTATTTTTGGAGAAAATTTTTTATTTCTATTTATTTATCATTTTAAAAAAATTAAGAAAATATTTATTATTATTTTTCAAATATTACCTCTATAATTTAAATAAATGCTCAATAAATTTATTTATTAGTTGACTTTTAATGGAAGACATATTAATAAATTATAACTCATCTCTATTAAAATTAAGATTATTTATTATCTTTTTAATTCTTGTACATTAACTTTAAAGACACTTAAATGGAAGGAGTAAATTGCAATATCCATTAAAAGCAATTCCATAATATAAATATTTAATTTATTACTCCCTTCACTTCTTTTTAAGTGTCGTATACAATTAATGCACAATAATTAAGAAAAATAATAAATAACCTTAATTTTATAATAAATAAATTTTAATTTATTAATACATCCTATATTAAAAGTTAACCGATAAATAAAATTGTTAAATATTTATTTAGATAATTGGGATAATATTGGAAAGAAAATAATAAATATAATTTTAATTTTTTAAAATGATAGATAAATAAGAACAAAAGTTTTTCTCTAAAATGATACTTAAAAAGAAAGAAAAAAATAATAGACAAACTTCACGTAAAACTATCCTATATAATATATCAAATAAGCCTGCTCAATTTATGAGAAAAGTTTAACACACTTTTAAAAGTGAGATTATATGATATATTTCTTTTAATAAATAATAAAACTCATAAAATTATAGGAGGGAAAATGATTTTGAAATATTTCTAAGAAATTATATAGCAGAAATCTGAGTTCACATTTGATTAGAGGTGCTCTATATTGATCATATTTTAGAGTGCGTGGAGCAGGCTTAATAATTTGGGCGTGTTTTTGGACATGACATAGGCATATGTTATGTCCTAAACTTTGAAAGTTGCTCGCAAAATTTTCAAGGTCACCTTGAGCAATCAACCTTGTCATCTTGACATCGACAGGGTAATTAACACGCATACAGCATTTTCTCATTACTGCCCAATTATTTGGAGAAGAAAATAAAAAATCTCAGTTATGGTTCTTTTATTATGATTTCATTTTACATAATAAATAAATTAACTCATAACTTATTAATATAATCAATAAATTATAAGTTAGTATGTACAAATATTTCACATACTAATAAAAAAAAATTCTGATTTAATGCGTTCAATAGCTTATAACTAATAAGCTAGCAACTTTTCAATTTTTTTTTAAATTTATTCTTTTTTCTTTTATTAATTTACAATTTATATCTTTAATAAATAATTATATTTTTATTTTAAATAATAAATAAATAAAACTTAATTAAATAACTAAATAAATATGTAATATAAATTTTTTAATGCAAATAATTAAATAAAAATAAGTAAATAAATATATGATATCATAAAATATAATTAATAAAATTTTATTTAATTATATCCTATTTTAAATTATAAATATATAAAAATATGTATGCAAATAAATATAAACTATCATAAAATATAATATTAAAATTTAAGTAATTATTTTTTTGAACATCTTAATTGCATTAATATAATTTTATCTTCAAATAAATATAAATTAATTTAATTTATATATCTATTTATGTTAATATATCCTTTTATATCTTTTTATATTTTTAGTTAGTTTAATAATTAATTTTTTAAATTAGTATTTATATAATTAACTAATTTATCAACTATTTACATCAAATAGGATAAAACAAGTGCCTTTTAACTTCTGGAAAAAAAGAGATATAGGTACTCAGGACTAACAAAGATTAAGTGAAATTAGGATTTTAATATTTATAATTTATTTTATTCTATAATTTCTTCTTTATACTTTGCTATAATTAGGTCCTTAAAATTTATCCTTTTTATTTACAATTATTTTCCCCCATGTGTTAATTTGGGCTTTCTTTTTATTTACATCCAATTTTTTCACACATTTTAATATGAGACTAATCCTTATTCAAAGTAGTAGTAGTAGTAAACAATAAATCCTTTTCAATAATGGTGTCTTTAAGAATCAAATTCACGATCTTTTAAGCATTTTCTCTTATAATTATCAACAAGACTAAAATTAAGGGTGGAATCAAATTGAGTTGAGTCAAGTTGAGTTTTAACTTAATTGAACATAGTTTGACAAAAAATTATAAATACTTGATTCGATTGAGAATAATAAAGTTTGATAATCAATTTGATTTTGTCAAACTATAAATGAACTCCATGCTCAATTCAAGTTCAACTAGTTATAAATACATAAGTTTAAAATATAAATTAGTTAAAAACTAAATTAAAAGCTTGTCAATACTTACAAATTACCTAAAAATAAACTTATAATCATATTAATGTTAATATTCCTTCCATTTCGTTTTAAGTATAATTTAGGGGACGTTTGATTTACAGAATATTTTTTACATTCTCAAGAATATTTGATGGAAATGTTACATTTTTATGTTTAGTTTAATATTTTAAAAAAATTATTCAGGATTGTAACATGTTCAAGAATATTTTAAAGCTAAATTTTTCCTGAAGTATTTTTATAAAGACAGTGGGTATCTCAAATTCTTATCTTACATGAATAATGATACTAATATAACATGATAATTTTACCATCATTTTTTCGATACCCTAATTTATTCTAAAAATTTTTTATTTTTATTTTCACTTTTAACTTGTATTCCTTATTTTCAATTTTTTCATGATAACAAGTATAATTACATTGAATAAGTAAAAAAATAAGTAATTTCTAAATTCCAATCCTAATTTATTTTGAAAATTTTTTATTTTTATTTTTCACTTTTAACTTATATTTTTTATTTTTAATTTTTTCTTGATAACAAGGGTAATTATAATAAATAAGTAACAAAATAAATAAGTAATTTCTAAATTTCAATCCTATTAATTTATATATAATTTTATAATATATTAAAAAAGATTCATGAAGTACATATTAAAAAAAATTTGTAAAGCAACTTTAATATATTAAATTTTGATTTGTATGATTACATTGGTTAATATTACATATTCGCATGTAATATATATTTTTTAAATTGTCTCATTTACATAAAAATTATAATTTTTAATGCTTTATAAATTAAAAAATATAAAAGTTTAAATGTGTGAGTCATGCAAAACTAGATGACTTACTTTTAATTCACCTATATAATTAATTATATGAAAAATTAAACTTCAAATTCTTAAAAATTTTAGTATTTTATATATTAAATTATTTATTATATTTTAATTGAGAAGAATTTAAATTATTAATTTATTAAGTCTTCAAAAGTTTTTTATTTACATATTTTTAATTAAATCTATAATTTACTACAATTTATAATAAAAAATTGATAAGGGTATTTTTTTTAAAAAATAAGATTTATAAGAATATAAAGTGTAAACCAAATATTGGAATATAATATATTTGGAAATCTAAAAAAAATATTCTTAGGAGAATATATATATTGAACTAAATATAAGAATGTTACATTTCAAGGAATCACATACCTAGAAATGTGCTCTTTACTAGAAATATAAAATCTCATGAACCAAACACCCTCTTAAGGTAAATGCACATAAATTAAGAAAAATAATAAATAACCTTGATTTTAAGAGAAATGAATTACATTTTACTACTATATTCTTTAAAAAAAGTTAATTGATAAGTAAAATTATTGAACATTTACTTAAATAGTAAATATAATATTGAAAGAAGATAATAAATTCAATCTTGATTTTTCAAAATGATAGATAAATGAAAACAAATTTTTTCTCTAAAACAATACTTATAAAAAAATGGAAAAAGTACATAATAAAAAAGAGCATATAATAGTGATATTTTCTTACTATATATCTAAATACATACATACGTGTGTGTGTGTGAGAGAGAGAGAGAGAGAGAGAGCTGCTTATGAACAAGTGAGATTAGAATAGAATGTATTTGACTTGAATTGATAGACAAATTAAATTTTTTGCTTGAATTTAATAAAAGCAAATTACAAATCGAGCCATTCCCAAATCAAGCTCGTGGAGTAGCTATTAAAACTTGTGAACTAATATAGGAGGACATAACAGTAAAATATACTCATTGAAATGATAAAGTATTGTCCATCAAATAGAGTATTTGGACAAATACAATAAATTGAATTTATAGAATGATAAAAATTATGACTTTTCATTATTTCAGTTAGTTTTGGGATGAATATTCTGCTTTCTTTATTTAATGTCATAATATAATTGCGCAAATCAATAAATATGTTTATCATATTGAAAAACTACAGATAAAAATCTTTATATTAATTATGTTAGGAATTTAATTACAAATAAAATTAAATTTTAGGGATCTATTTGCAAAAAAAAAAAAGAACAAAATTAAAATCGAAGCAAATTATGAGAATAAAAAACTCAATTTAACCTCAAAATTATTTAGCCCAATATAATCGGTGTAACAAAAAAAAAAGAATAAATAATTCTTATAATATGATAAATCTAAAATAAAATTCCAAAAAAAATGAAAGAATATATTTTACAAGGGTTTGAGTATATAAATAACTTTTGAAAGCACATTGCTTTTTGATACATGCTATGGTACCTGTATGGGTTTCAAATCTATACTAATATGGCAAATAAAAATCATTAGATGAGATTATTAGTTTACTCATTCACATGTTGGTAATCTCATCCAATGATGCTTATTTTGTCACATTAGTATAGATTTGAAATTCATATAGGTACCATAGAATTTCTTTTGACTAAAAAAAATAAAGTACACTGCCTTAAGAATAAAGTTTAATGCTGCATAAATTATTATTGTTGTTATTATTATTTGTGATAAAGCCATCCAATTCCATAACAAATTGCACCAAAGTGAAATTAGTGAAATGTAGAGGGATCCGAAGTGTATTTCAACTTAGAAAACAGGTAACCTATGACAACTTGATTAAAGTATAAGTCAGAAAGGAAAAAAATATGAAAACAAAATAGGAGAAGCATGCAAAAAGATACAACATTGTAGAATTATATAATCAAAGGTAGTGTTCATTTCTTTTTTAATTATAAAGTGGGATTAATAATTACTTTAAAAATTAAAATATTAATAAATTTTTTTAATAAATTTTATCTTCAAGATTTAAATTCTTATTGATTAACGAAAAAAATCTACTTAAATCTATATACTTTTCACTGAATTAATATTTTATTAATAATAGTAGTGCTCATTAAACCAAAAAAAGTAAAAAATAATAAATTAGGAAAAGCCACCAAACTATTATCAGCTGCCGAAAGCTAAATGAATAGAATATGATAATTAAAACTTTATCAAATAATATAAAATAAAACATGATAAAGAATAGTTTTTATGTGGTGGGACGGTGTCTATCTCCAGTTAACAGGGAATTGGATAAGAGGTCCAGCTTGCTGTGGGAATATAGGATTAAATTAATGTCATAAATTAAAAACTATGAGACTAAAATGGAAATGAAAAAGTTGGTACCATATTTGGTATTTTGAGTTAGTCCCCCTCCAATGGGAACTGAATTTAGCAGCGAACCTAGTCTATTGGTCTATATCCCTATTTTGGGATTTTTTTTTCAATTATCACTTGCTATTTATCAATCCCTATTTAGTATTATCAAATATTAGAACAATTTAGTATTATCAAACTTGAAATTATTACTTACTAGGTTGTAACCCATGCAGTACACAGGCTTAATTAATTTTAATTGATAATAATTTATAATATTAATTAATTTTAATTGATAATAATTTATAATATGAATTTAAATTTTAAATTTTAAATTTTAAATTATAAAGTATTCAAATAATTAATATAAAATATATTATCATATTTATATCATTAATAAAGTTGTCATATTATTATAATATTACATTAATAGTTATAATTACCATAATTAAAAATTAAAACAAATCAAATTTGAAAAAATAATATAAAATTATATTTATATAAGACATAACATTTATTTATATGAAATTGAATATATATATATATATATATATATATATATATATATATATATATAGTCATCCTTAATTCTATATAAATGTAAATTATGATAGATAATAAAATAAATAAATATTGTCTAATTTATTGAATAATTTTTTCAAATATTTTTCGAATAAAAAATACACATTAGTTTTTTCCAAAAGTCACATGCTATAATGCAAACATATATATGCTAAATATAGGAAATGATTAAAATTCAACCTACAACTACAATGGAAAGACAAATGTATATTAGTCTTTGATAGAAATTCAAATGTATATATACTTCAATCTTTGACAAAAAAATTACATTACATACCTTTTCAATACAGAACATGTAAAGTTTTTTCTATCTTATTAACTTGTAATAGAAAAATGAATGTATAACAGTCTCATGCCATATCTATAGTTATAAAAAATAATAATTTACTTTATGTAATAAAATAAGTCATGTGTAATAAATTTACTTTACATACAAAAATTGGTATAGACCACAAAACTTGCAAGAAGATGAGGTTTATGAATTCATATGGGTTGTTTGTTAAAATAAAATTCTCCTTTACTTGCTTCCTTGAGCAGAGAATATCATTATCGAATCTCACTACTTAAATCCATTCTCACTTATATAGTTATTCTAAGTAAAATATTGTGAGTGTGATATTTCTAAATAGAATAATATCTAATTTTATTATAATATTAAAATTCCAATATTATTATATATTATATTTTGACATATTAAAATGAATTAATATTAAAAATTCAAAAATAAATTTTTTATTTGTTATTTAAAAAAATTTCCCAACACAACTATGCCATATATAATAACCCAAGAAGGAACCAAAGAAGAAAATTAGAGAAATAGATAACTATTTTCAAAAAGACCAATACTTATTGATCAACAATCATGGTGAAGCAATGATGTGCTAGAAGGAACCACCAAAAGTAGCAGTTATTAGTTGCTGAGATGGCATTATGATGATTTAATGGGTTAGTATTATTAATAGTAGAACAATGTCACTTAAAAACTATATGGATTTTTTTTATTAGAGTTAGGATTGATTATAAGTTTTAGGATTTGAGATTAAACTACTTGAAAGAGAGATTTAAGATAAAAAAAGGTTAGCTAATAGGAAAAACATGAGGTAAAAAGATTATCAAAATTTATTTGAAAAGAAAAATCAATGATAGTGTATAAAAATAGTAAAGGTTTGAATATTTTTCAATAATGTAAATACATACATAAAAATAGAAATAAAAATCAAGCAAAGAGAAAAGTGTAATTTTTGTTCAAATAAATGAAATAATTATTAATAGTAAACTGGTGCTCATGGAAATTGGTTGGTGCTGTGTGAGGGAAAAAAATCAAAGATATTATTCTAAAAAAAATGCATAAAAATTAGAAAACTAAATAAATTAGAAAAAAATAAAAGGATTATGAAAATACAATAAATAAGAGAAATTTAGGAATTCTCAATTTAATATAATTTTCTATATATAAATTAAAGATTTAGTTTTTAAAAAATACAATAAATAAGGGAAAGAGATTACAAAGATTACAAAAATACAATAAATAAGAAAAAATTAAGGAAATTATACTAGAGAGCTAGAAAATACATGAAAATGAAAAAATTAATAAATTAGGGAAAGAAATAAGAATGATTATAAAAATATAATAAATAATAGAAAGAAATCAAGAAGCTTTTTTTTCTCAATTTAATATAAATTATTATATATAAATGAAAAATGTAATTCCTTATACTGATTATCCAAGTGTGACTTAGCATGGCAAAATATTAATTAGGAAGAGATTAAATATACAATTGTAACTCACTGTGACACATAGTATTCATAAAAAAGGTATGATTAATGACACGTGATGAGTTATAAGAATAATACTTAGAATAAAAAGAAATAAGAAATATTACGACTAATATTTAGTACTAACTTATAACCCATATGATACACAGGTTTAACTAATTTATTTGATAATAATTATAGTTAAAGATTGAAATTTAACCTACAATGGAAAAATAAATATACATTAACCTTTAATAGAAATTCAAACTTATGTATCCTTCAATCTTTAATAAAAAAATTGTATTACATGCCTTCTTAAAGCAAAACATATAAAGCTCTTTCATCTTATTAATTTCTAATGGAAAGATAAATGTACATTAGCTTTACGCCATATCTAGAATTATAAAAAAAATTATTTTATATAATGAAGTAAATCACATATAATAAATTTATTTTATATTAAAAAATTGGTACAAACAACAAAACTTGCAAGAAGAGTAGGCTTATGAGTTCAAAAAGATTATATGTTAGAATTGAATTCTCCTTTGTTTGCTTTTCTAGTTAGAAAATATCATTATCTAAACTCACTATCTAAATTTATTTTCACTTGTATAACTATTGTAAGTGAAACATAGCGAGTATAATATTTTCAAATAGAATAATGTCGAATTTTATCATTGTATTAAATTTTTAATGTTATTGTACATTATATTTTAATATAATTGAATGAATGAGTATTAAAAATTAGAAAATAATTTTTTTGTATATCATTAAAAAAGTCTTCAACACAATCATGCTATATATAACTACATAAGAAGAGATCAAGAAAGAAAATAATATTAATAGAAGAAAATCAGATAAATAAAGAACTATTTCTAAAGATATTAATATTTACTAGTTGAAAACCATAGTGAAATGATGTGCCAAAAGGAATCACTAAAGGTAACAGCCAGTGATGGCTACTGAGATAGTACCGCAATAATTCAATGGGTGGATATTGTTAATAATAAAATAATTTCGTTTATAAATTAAATGGCTTGTATGTTCAGGATTAAGAGATATGAGAGAGAAAAGAGAGAGAGGTGAGATAAAAGAAGGTTGACCAACAAATAAAAAATGTAGCAAAAAAATACCAATTGTTATTTGAAAAAAAATCAATAATAACCTATATAGATAACAACGGATTGCATATTTTTCAATAATGTAAATGGAGACATAGAAATGAAAATAGAAATAACTAAAGATGAAGGTGTGATTTTTATTAGAATAAATGAATTAATTGTTAATGGTCAATTGGTGTTCATAAAAATTAATTAGTGTTGTATAAGGGAAAGAAATCAACAAAATTATTTTAGAAAGAAAGACAACACGTGAAAATTAAAAATTTAGTAAATTAAGAAAAATTAGAGAAATTATGAAATTAAGAAAATATAATAAATAAAGGAAAGAAATTAGAATTTTTTTCTTAATTTAGTATAAATTGCTATATGTAAATAAGAGATTTAATCCTAGAAATGCAATAAATCAAGGAAAAAGATCAAAATAATTATAAAAATGTAATAAATAAGGGAAAGAAATCATAAAAATTATTTTAGACAGAAAAAATGCATGAATACTAGAAAACTTAGTAAACTAGTGAAAGAAATCAGAGATATTATGAAATATAATAAATGAGAAAAAGAAATTAAATTTTTTTAATTTAATATAAATATAAATTGCTATATATCAATAAGAGATTATATTATAGGAAGGACATTTGGCAAGTTGTAAGAATGATACTTGATATAAAAAAGAGTAGAGAACATTATGGTTAATATATAATATAAAAATAAAGACATAGATATTTAATGTATTATATTAAATTAATAATTACTTAATATGTTTATTAATAAACAAATTAATTTTCAAAATATTTACTTAGAATTTAATATCAAATCTAGTATTCAAAATTTTAAATAATTTTTCTTTTTATTTATTATTTTTTAATAATTATGAAAATAATAATTTATTTGATGTACACATATAAAGTTAAAATTTTGATCCCATGATATGAGAAGAATAAAATTCTAAGATAATATTAGGTATTATTGTACTACTAAAAACAATATTAGGTGCTGGCCTTTTTATTTATTATTTTAAAGAATTACATTTCTTTCTATTTATCACTTAAAAAATTCTAAAAACACATTTACTATGTTTTCTAATTTTGTTGATCTTAATATATACACAGTCATTACATACACTAGTTCAATTTTGATGCAAGATAAATTAATAAAATGAAAGTTATTTTCCTAAAATTGAAGCCGATTCTTTTAATTATTGTACATTTATCATAAATTTCACGTACAAAAAATAAAAGAAGTATAATGTAACATATCAAGGGAACGTTTGGTTGGATATTTTAGTTAGGGGATAGTAATTGTATGAAAAATTATTGAGTTGTAGTAGTAAGTTCCCGTGTTATCATTAGTTATTTTTAATCAATCTTCCCTTCCCCCTATTGTTCGATTATGTTACCTATAAGATGCAAAAAAATACTTCTATTTTTCCTTCCATAATACACCACTTATAACGGCTCTTACTTCTCTTTCTATCATCCACCACTGTTATTATCAAGGTGATTCTAGAAGAAAACATTTATGACATATAATTTATTAAAAATTTAATAAAAATATTTCAAATTTTGGGATGTTATATATAAATTTTATAAAAATAAATTAAAATTATAAAAATTATAAATTTCTCCAATTTTAAGGTGAAATTCGAGAAATTTTACCTCCCACTATTATCAATATAATGGATTACTCAATACCACCATCATTCATTATCTAAAGCTTCTACTTAAATAATTTTTTTTAATTTAAATAATATTTAATATTTCTTAAAAATTTTATATTTTTTAATCTAGAATTTAACATTTAATCCTCACATACAATATTTTAAGTACTCCTATAATCATAATACACTACCCACCATCACCATATGCATTATGTACTATGTACTACAGTTTCCATCACTCATCAATCATCAACATCACTTACTACTTAATTTCATCCCACCCATCACCGCCACATTCTCCTCTACCGTCTACAGCAATATTCATTGCCACAATTGTCGCCCAAATCATTAATACAATCCACTTTTATTGTCATTTTGTGTGCGCGTGCGTAAATATGTGTATATATATAATTTGAGAATAAATTAAATTATTATAATTATTAAATTTTTAATTAATTATATATTTGTATAATTATTAAATAATTACCTTTTATTAATAATGAAGCAATAAAAATAAATTTTAAATAGTATAATTCTCTTTTATTGAACTTATCAATTCAAGAAATAATAATAATTATCTTATATTTACTCATTTTTATTTAATTCTATTAGCAAAATACTCCCTAAAAATAACTCATAGCCTAGGATCTCATGTGACATATTGTATAATATAATATAAGAATTATTAGATAGTATAGTATTATAATATATAAGATAAGATAATATACTATACAATGTTTAATTTTTAATAATAAAAGATAAAAATTTATATAAAATTATTCTATTTAGTGTTCATTATCTTGTTTTATAAAAATACATAGGTTTAAAAAATAAATAATTTGACAAAAATATGATTATATATATGAAAGAGGAGAGAAAGATAAAAAGAGATTTTTTATATGAATGAGAGAAATTATTTTTTTCATAATTGAGGTAGAAAAGAACATAAAAGAATGGTTTTAATTTTAATAATTTATTATTTATTTTAACCTTATACTATTAGCCTTTATCCTCTCCTTGATAGAGTAAATAACCTTATAAAGAATTAGATGTATAAGAAGAGATTTTCAAATAATTTATAATTTATTTGAAATCCTAAGCTATTATATAAGTTCTAATTATATAATCTATTTTATACTATCGTATTTCATACAACGTGTTAAATTGGGTGCTTGTATAGTATAGTGATAAGCAATTATGATTAATTATTTTATGAAAAGTAATTAATTATTTTTTTGAAAATATTTAATTATAGTATTAAAATTTTTTAATAATAAAAATTTTGATTAAGAAATAAGCTATTTTAAGTTGCTTATTTCCTAATCTTAATTATAAAAAAAGAAGTTTTAAATTTTATACCTATACAAACCTCATTTTTTTTAATTCTTTTACTTTCATTACTCTTCTTCTAACACTATAAATTTTAAATTTTATATTCATTTTACTTTCATTTTTTATTCTATATTTATAAATAAATCTCAATATTTTATAATTTTTTAAATTAGTGAATATCAAAATAAATATAACCCTATTTTAATTATGAAATTTTAAAATTTCTTATTTATGAAAAATAATTTAAACAAATGATAATATATATAAAATAACAATATACATAAATTAAATTATATATTATTTTTTTAAAATAAAAATATATAGTAATTAATATTATATATTTTTATAAACATTAGTATTATTAAATTAAAAAAATAATAATTTTGATATAAATTTGTGTATGTTATTGTCTTTTTTAATAATTTAATACTAAAACATCATTATTTTATACATCATCCAAATAAAAATAAATTATATATAATTAATTATTAATTAATATCATCAAATATATAATAAATTCTGTAAAATTACTTATTTTAAAACTAATTATTACAATAAATTATTTAAATAATTAATTATTTCATCGCTATACCAAATAAATTTGGAATACAAGTTTTTTTAAACTCTTGGTGGGGCCAACTAAAAGTAGCCAAGAAGCTCAAATCAACCAAAAATATTGGCTTCCTTAATCACGCTTGCTAGGAGGGTGAGACTACAAGGCCTGCTTTGTGCAAGTTCCTAAAAACTTCTAGTAGATTTTTAACGCTTGAAAATTTACATCCCAAGTTTATTGCCCAAATCTATGTATATTATTGTTTTCTGATTTTCATAAAATGAATACAAAATGCTTCAGTTGAATTTTTTTCATAAAAGATATATAAACATAATGAATGGAAATTTTTTTAGATCAATAGTTGACTTGTTTATTTAATGCAAGATGTTTTAAAAATAAACTCCATAGAATAATATAAAAAACCTTCTAGAGAAAAATGAATATATATTCCAGAGGATCAGGGGGATGAAACGGTGGCAATTGGTCCTTTAAGAAATGGTTTAAGTGACGATGACCGCGAAAATCCTTCTAACATTTAGATTACTGATGCTCTCACTAATAAATCGTAAAAAATTAGTGATTGAAAGAAAAAACATAGGCATATATACTTTGACCTTCTTTATGAGAGTTAAAATTGATGACTAATTGCTGATATTTTAGTATTATAATGATACCCAATATTTTTTCAAAATTTTATTTCACATCGTATTTAGAATTCGAACAAATGACATTATATATGTTCACTTCAATCTTTTTCCAAAAAGAATTCTTACTTGATCAATAGTATTCAATTACTAGTCGCTTCACGGCTTGACATGTAGCCAATTAATAGCACCAACTGTTTGAAGAGATAATTTGATTTGATGATTCCTCTACTCTTTGACAGATTAACCGATGTAAATGTCTTCAATCATATTCCAGCTAGTGATATGGCCAATACAGCCGATCATCCATTGCTGGTCACCCACGTATTTGTGCAATTTGTTTCTCTTTTGCAAACACAAAATAAATTTTCCATCTTTTAAGTGATAATTTATGGATTTTTTTTTAAAATAAAGCACAACTAATTAGTAAATAGTGACGCAGCATAGCTATTTGTATGCATTTAGTAATTAATATTTGTGGTTACTAGACGCATTTTCTTTTTTGGGAGGTAAATGACGCACTTTTTTTTTTGTCAAAATTTTTGACAACGATAATTATAACTATATTGTTTAATATCATACTCATATTTTATATATAGTATCCCTTATCATCATATTTACACATTTAATAATTTTATTTTTTTTCTTCTGATACTGATTTAGATATCAAAATATTTTTTCTCTATGTATTGTAATTGCAGGGTACTATATATATAAGTAGTGATAAGGGTACTAACTCCTTGGTGCATTTATTAACTATTAAAACTTAGTAGTTATATATTAAGATGTACAAAAAGATCGGGGGAAATACAAATGATATGAAAATAGCACTACTTTCATCCATTATTTCTTTTATATGACTCACATGTATTAATCATATTCCAAAAGACCTCTATTTTTTATTGCCATTAATTTTCAATCTTCCCCTTAATTATTTTCCCTCCCCAGCGTGAACTTTTATGACAAGGTAATGCAAAAAGGCATTGGATAGGATACGCCTCACTTGAACTTATATAATCAAAATTTTGGTATCTGATCCCTCTTGTGGAAGATTGAGGAGAGACTATTATATTGTTGTGGGTGTCTAATCAAGAATTCATCTTTATCAAATTGGATGATTAATTATTTAATGCTTACTTCATCCAACAACAACATTTTAATTGGACAACTTTAGCCATGCCCATGAAGTATTAATGGAGCAGCGAGATATTAAATAATTATTATTTTTTTTGTCGATTCCTCCATGCAATCTTCTTAGGTCATCACAAAATATGAATTGCCCACATAAAACCTAATGATGGTCTTAGCCCATCAATTCATGATTTGGAAGCTTCACAAACATCTCTATCTGATTGGCAACAATTGGCATCTTCACTAATCAACCCTTAATTACAGTGATTAACTTTCGCTGTTTACTTTAGCACTTGCTCGCCTTTTTCTAAGTTTGGGTTGAGTCAAAATATTGTTTATATATGAGATAATTTCTCACTAATGATGTTTAGTCTGACTAATTGGGCCCTCAAAGATCGATAGTGGTCTAAGCATATTTAAGCTTCATTATAATTTAGACGAATCACCAATAAAACTTTGTTTTAGTTAACACACAATCGTCACTATGAGAGAGCACTTATTAAGGACTTGCCAAGGATAGATATTACACTCTTAGAACCTTAGCCAATATTATCTGGTGCCAATATTATCCGGTAAAACTTTTCACTCTATTATATTGCGTTTGATTTGATGCGACAGAGTGAAATAAAATTATATGATTAAGAATAATAATTTATGTTTATGTATAAGGTTTGTGTCATATCAAAGAATCAATGTAAACAAATTCAACTCAAATTCGACTTGAATAGTAATTATATTGTATTGAATCAAGTCATTTATTAAACATGATTGGATAAGTCAATTTAACTTACTTATTTAATAATTTCAATTAATAAAATTTATGTCATAAATTTATTTATCAAATTTAATTATTTATTTTTATTAAAAATATGTTTAATTATTAATTAAATACTTTATCAAAGTTTTATTATCATTTTATTAAAATATAAATTTTATGTTTGTGTTCTATATAATTATTTATAATTTAGTTATAACTATTTTTCAAGTAGTATCTTTAAAATTTCAACATAAATTTATCAACTTATTTAATTTTGAATCAATCCTAACCTTATTAATTTATTATTCTTATTATATGGGTTGATCTATTTATTACTCAAACCCGTATAAGCTCAACCCTAACATATTTAAAATTGCCATATTTAGGAATGACCATTCTAAAATCATGTTTGGTATGGTTAGCAATAGAATGACCATTCTATTATTATAATTATGTTTAGTATAATAAATATTATGAGAATGAAATGAAAAAAAAATACAATGGCAAGAATATCTTTAAAAATAAAAATAAAATGTAAAACCAAAATTATATTTATATGAAAGAAGGTATTGTTATTTTTTGTTTATTTATAATTTTTTTATAATTGAACATATATATAAAATTTGCTATCGATTATGTATATTAAATAGTAAAATAGTGTTATACTAGCTTTTAAACCCGTGCAGATGCACGGTGTCAATTTTTTTTTACATAAAAATATATAATTTATCAAAAAAATTAAAAAAGTTATTAAAATTTAATTTATCATCTTTATTTTATAGTTATATATTTAAATTTAAAATTAATAAATTTTAAAATATGATATAATAGATAAAAATGATATATAGTACAATAATTCAATTAAATTTAATAGTTAACTTTTAAGACAAATTCACAATGAAAAGTTTTATGTTATATTGATAGATTCAATAATATTGGCATTTAAGTTATAAATATATGAAGTGAATAAAAAATATACAATAAAATAGCTAAAATAAAAAGAAACAGCATGTGAATTGTAAAAGAAAAAATTCTTAATTGATGTATATTTATAATAGTGGTCCATATATTAAAAATTAAAAGATGGTCTAACAAAAAAATCTTCATTTGACAAAACTTCTTCTTATAGTTATAAATTTCTGTCCTGAATCAAAAGATTTGAAATATAATATTTAAAAATTAATATAAAATATAAAAATATAATTAAATAAATTTGAATTTAATTTTTATATTTTGTTAAAAATAGAATATATAATTATATACTTCACTTAATAATATCTAAATTAAAACTTTAATTTTTTTAAAATATTTTTATAATAAATTAATTATATCTCATGTTATATATATATATATATATATATATATATATATATATATATATATATATATATATATTAATTATAGTGATATTGTCATCTAATTTTTAACAATAGTATTGGATATTAAAAAGAAAAGTATGCAATGAAATAAATAAAAAGAAGAGAAACAATGAATAAATTATGAGCCAACATAAGAGTTAAAAGTATAATATATAGTTAAGTAATTCAATTAAAATAAATTTTCAATTTATTCAAAAAAATAATAAAAAAATTAAGTATATTATATTGTGTATACACTTCTTATTGATATTAATACCTAAATTGTAAACAAAAATAGTGCTTATGAAGAAAGGAAAAATTGCAATAGATTAAATTAGAAAAAAATAATGAAAGAATTGTAAAGTAGTATAAGAGTTTAAAATATAATATTTATTTATAGAAATCAATTAGATTATAATTTTAATTTATATAAAATATTTTATAATAAAAATATATTATATTATATTATATTTTACTATATTTATATTGTTTGGCAATAGTTACATTTAAATTGTAAATAACAAAAGTAAAAAAAAGTGTAATGAAATAAATAAAATGGTGCACAATTTGTAAAGGTTTGACAAATTTTAAATTAACATATATTTAAGTTAAAATATAGTACTTAAAAATTAATATGAACCTATTAATAAAATTTGGAAAAGTTTGATTTTAATTTTTAATTATTTTTACTAAATAATAAAATGCATAATTAATTATTTCAATTAACACTTATTACATTTATTTTTAACATATTTAAAATAATTTCATAATAAAATAAAATACACGGTATTATATTTATATTTCTTAATAATATTAGCATCTAAGTTATAAAAAAAGGAAAAAAATATGAAATGGCGCTAAGAAAAGGAACAGAAACAATGAGAGAATTGTAAAATATATGATACAAGAGTTAGAAGTAGAATTTGATTAAATTAGATCTTTAATTTATATTAAATAATTTTATAACAAAAATAAAATATATTATATTGTATATATACTTATTTGTTAAATTAGTGTTTGAATTATAAATATTGGAAATGAATATAAAAAAAGAAGAAAAAGATACAATGGATCAAATAAAAAAAGAAAAATAATTAAAAAATTATAAAATAATATAAAAGTTATTTAATTCAATTCAAAATTTAACTTATATGAAATTCTTTTATAATAAATTTAAAACATAAAGTATTATATTTTTTCTAATCTAGTAATATTGACATATGAGTAGTATATAATAATATGAGTGAGTATGAAAAAAATAAATATTTGATAAAATGAATAAAAAGAATTTTGAAACAATGTATATTTTGTAAATTTTTATGAAATATTAATGAATTTATATTTGATATAAAAAATATAAATTAAATATTAATGTGAAAAAATATTTGAAAACATAAATAAATAAATTTGATTTTAATTTTTAAATATTTTTTAAATGATAGAATATATAATTAATAAACCATAAATAATAAGAGTGAATAAAAAATATTTAATGAAGTAGATATTAACATTTATATATATATATATATATATATATATATATATATATATATAACAAAGTAGATAAGGAAAAGTACTTGACTCATATAGTAAAAAGCAATAATGTGAATAAAGAGAAGAAAAAGTGTTAAAAGCTTGAAAATAAAATATACAATCAAAGTTTATAGAATTAAATTAAAATTTAACTTATTAAATATATTTTTATAACAAAAAGAAAACATACTATATTATATTTATATTACTTAATAATATTAGTATGTTATATTTATATTATTGAGTGATATTATGGTCTAAACTATAAATAATACAAGTGAGGATAAAAAAATAAAAAAAGTAAATAAAAAGGGAATGAAATAATGCATAAGATATAAAATATTAATAAAGTCTCAGTTGATGTATATTTATTTTAAAATATAATATTTAAAAATTAATATTAAGATAATATAGACAAAATTTAAACTAATAAATTTAATTTTACTTTTTATATATTTTGATTAAATTATGTACTATACAATTAATACCTTTTATATAAAAAATTTAAAGTTATTTAATATGTATTTACAACAAAATTAAATATATTATAACATATTTATACTATTGTATAATATTAGCATCTAAAATGGACATAATAGTGGATATGAAAAGAAAAGAATAAGAAAAACATACAATTAAACAAATAAAAAAAAATAATGAGTAACCTGTAATAGTTAAGTAATTTAATTCAATTAAAATTTTATAATTTATTTTAAATAATTTTATAACAAAAATAAAATATATATACTTTTTAGTAATAGTAATATTTGAATTGTAAACATTAACTTTAAACACCACAAAAAAGAGAGAAAAGAAAAAATGCAATGAAATAAAAAAAATACTAAAAAATAAATAAGTTATAAAATAATATAAAATATAAAAATAAAATATTTAATTAAATTAAAAATTTTATTTATATAAAATATTTTCATATTTAAAATAAAATATAGTATGTTATATTTATGATATCAGCATTAAAATTATAAATATACCCAAGAATATATTATAAAATAAATTAATAATATTATATAATATAATAACGTAATAAAATAAATTAAAAAATAAAATTTATGTAAGAGGAAGCAAATAAGTAAGAAATATTTAGGCAGGAAATCAAAATTTCTTAAACCCTAGATAAGCGGCATCTCATTTTGAAAAGTAATAAAAAATGAAAAATAGAATCGTCTTGTCTTTGTTTAATATAAATATTGATTAGCATTTTAATTACAAATAAAAGGACTTCACATGAAAAAAAGAAAAGAATAAAAACATTTTATGTAACAAATGAAAAGAATAGATACAAATAGTGGTTTGTAAAGTAATATTGAAATAAAAAATAGAATGTAAAGTTAAATAATTCAAATAAATTATAATTTTAATTTATTTAAAATATTTTATAATAAAAATAAAATATATCTAATTATATATATTATTAAATAATATTGATATTTGAGTTGTAAATAATATAAATAAATATAATAAATTAAATAAAAAATAATATATGTATAATTTTGAGTGTTATAGAGTAAATAAATGGAAACTATGTAATAGTTTGAAAGTAATAAAAGTGTGGAAATAAATTTAATTAAAATTACCCCTTGTTTGATAAGATTAAAAACAAGATTTCATTTCATTTTTAAATAATTTTTTTTAAAAAAATGGTGTTTGGCTTTAAATAAAAAAGGATTTCATTTCATTTCATTTTATTTATAATTCTTATTTTAATTACATTTATACCATTATGAAATCTATCAAATTTAACAAGAATTTCACTATAATTCATTTTATTTAACTAAAAAAAATTTTATATAAAATTTTTACCTTCTTTCTAGTATTATATTTATTATAATACTATCAAAATCTACTTTTTAATTAAATTTCATATATTTTTCAATACATTCTAAATAAAATAATTAATTCACAAATAAAATAAAATAGATAAAGTTTTCAAATAATAGAATTCATTTGTAAATGAATTGAAATTATTTCTATTGAAATGAAATGAAATTAATTCTAAAAATATTACATGTCAAATGAAGCATGAATATTTAACTCATTTAAAATATTTTTATAACAAAACAAAATATATTATAATATATTTGTACTAATATCTAAGGTGTAATTAAAAGGAACAAATATAAAAAAATATGCAATAAACTATATATATAATAAAATGGAATAATACTGTAAATGAAAAAATGAAAATTTATTTAAGAATTTCAAAACAATAAAGAGAGAGAGAAAAAAAGAAAAGGCTTGGGTTTAGGCGGGAAAATGAAAAAAAAATAAGGGAAAAGGAAGTTGACATGTGTCAAAGTTGGGGAGAAACAACATATGTCAAAATTGGGGAAAAACAAAACCTTGTATTTTATGTTTGATATTGATATAGAAGTGAAAAATATAGTAGAATAAATTTATTGAGATATTTTAAGATAATGTATAAAATAATGAAGTATTTATTAGCAACAAAAGAAGTCTAAAGTTAAAAAAAAATGCTTTATTAAACTTTGAAAATGACAGATAAAAAGAAGATATTTTTTTTCAAAATTTGATAAATAATATTAAATGACAAAGAAGGTAATATAATAGTTAAAAATAAAATATATAGTTAAAAATTTAATTAAATTAAAATTTTATGTTATTTAAAATTTTTTTATAATACAAATAAAATATATTGTATTATATTATATTATATCTATATTGTTCACATCTAAACTATAACTAATGGAAGTAACTATAAAAAAGAATAGAATACAATAAAATAAATAAAAAATAAAATGGTACAAAATTTGTAAATGTATGAAAAAATTTCAATTAATATATATTCAATTTAGAAAATAGCACTAAAAATTTGATATTAACAACTTATTGACAAAATTTAAATAAAAAAGTTTGATTTTAATTTTTACATTTTTTATTAAACAATAGAATAAGTAATTAATTATTTCAATTACTGCTTTGTATTTATGTTTTAACTTATTTAAAATATTTTTATAATAGAATTAAATATATATACATAGTATCTATACTACTTAATAATATTTTCATCTATGTTGTAAAAGAAAAAAGTAAAAAAATATGGAATGGAACAAAGAAAAAGAAGAAAACTAATAGGTAAATCATAAAGTAATATAAGAGTTAAAAATAAAATTCAATTAAGTTACATCTTTAACTTATTTAAAATAAAACATATTTTATTATATGTATACTTGTTTGTTAAATTGGTGTATGATTTATAAACAATGAAAGGGAAATGAAGAAAAAAGAAGAAGAAAAATAAGCAATGATTGATCTAAAAAAAGAAAGAGAAACAATTAGTAAATAATAAAATAATATAAAAATTAAAAATAAAATACATATTTAAATAATTTAATTAAAATTTTAACTTATATGAAATATTTTTATAATAAAAAAATATGTTATCTTATATCCACACTACTAAACAATATTAGCATATGAGTGATATATAATAATGGGAGTAAATATGGAAAAAAAATGTAATGAAATAGATAAAAAATAAAATAATGGATAAGTTATAAGCCTTAACAAAATTTCAATTGATTTATAATTAATTTAAAACATGAAAATTAAAAATTTATGTGAAGAAAATATTTATAAAATTTAAATAATAAATTATATAATTGATTGATTATAAATAATAGGAATGAACATGCATAAAAAAATAGGCAATAAAGTAAATATTAGCATCCTAATATTTAGCAAGTCTAATTATGAATTTATTTCTTAATTAGAATTAATCTTAAATATTATTCCTTAGCACAATTAAAGAGAATGGTTATTCCAATATGCTAGAGACAATATTCATAATGACAAGTTCTAAATCGACCTAAATTTCAGGACATTGAAAAATATCAAAATCCTATAAAAAGCTCCAAATACGAAATTAAGATCTGAGACAGAATTTTTGACAAATACATTGCCTCAAATCATTTTCGATTTAAGCATTAAAGTGTGCTCAATTTTATTGTGTGCACTTGACTTCTGTTTTCTGTACAGATAACTCAATTCAATTGGTCCACACCATTACCAGTTGAATCCGTTCGGAATTGTCAAATTTTATGTTAAATTCTGCATAAATAATTTTATTTTGATCAGTTGAAGAAGAGATTATTGATGCCATGTGCTTAAACAAACTAGAAATATCTATAATATCATAGTTACAATGTAATCTATCTGTCAATAACATTTGAATGAAATGACATTCGATTTTTTTTAAATTTTTTATTTTTTAATTCTTGATTTTTGACGGGCATGAATTTAATAACTTAATCATTCACATTTAAATTAGAGAGAGGGGGGGGGGGAGGTCAATCCATCATATTCGGCATGGCAGAGAAAAATCATATTAAGTCGGATATAGAAACAAGTAATTAATTATTTATGAGCATATTAAAATTTTAATAACAGAAATAATATTTCACTTAATACACATACAATATTTTAAATTTTAAATTTAGAAATAATAAAAAGTAAAATTTTTAGTATAATATTACACTACACCACATAGTTAAAATATTCTTTAATCTAATTATAATTATATGTATGGAAAACTGAAACCGGCGTGCGCATGCAAGTACTTTAAGATGGTTTAAATAAATTATTTGGTGTTGGGTTGACATTCTTAAAGCATTTCACTTTGATCTATACATTAATAAACCGAAAGTATGGAGGAGTTTTTAAATAATCCTTTAAAATCACATCTTTTTAGTAGTTTAATTTAATTTGTGTACTGAGAGCATAATAAGAAAATCAATCCAATCATAATAGAATGTAGTGGGGATGCGAGAAAAGAAGTAGAGAAGATGGCTTTTTGCAACTACTTAAATAAAGTTTTAGCACTTATTCCAATTTTTATTATGTTAAAGGTGAAAGATGGTGTCTAGTGTGACAAGTAGCTATACCTATAGTTCATGCATACAAAAATAACTTCACTTCCAAGTTAAATTAAAGCCCTTTTTTAATGTAATTTAAAAGCTTGAAAGGAATTGATTATGATTTTAAATTTGATTAATTATTAATGTCAAAATTTTTATGCAATTCATGAATTAAAGATGATATATTATTAAAAAATAATTAAAACCTTTTATTAACAATAAAAAATTTCAAATAATTTTTTTAATAACATGACAATATATAAATAAATAACGATATAAAATTTATAAAAATGTTATAGGTTCTAAAAATGAAATATAAAATTGAGTGTTGAACGTCTTATATCTATTCAAGTGAGCTTTGCAAATTTACTCATAATCTTATATTTAATAACAATCTTGATTTATACTTAAAATTCAATTTTAAATATTATTTTTTATACATAAAATATTATTGTAAAATTTATTCACATGCAATGATTCGAATTTAAATCTCATATTGTAATCGACAAGTATTTATTAATAATTTTTTTGGAAAAAGCGCAAGCACTTCATGCATACATGCATAGATACACATCGGCCGCGTAATTTAACATGTAATTCCTCCACTAATATAATCGTTGCTAGTATAGTTTCGTTAATTATCAATTTGTTTTTTAATATCTATTTGAAGATTACAATACAAAGCAGCAGGAAAATTTGGGACTCGAGTATGTTGAGAAACATGAGGAGAGTAAGGCACTTAGCTTTTAGACATCGATTACTTATATAATAATTTATGTCTTAAGTACAAAGAATTCAGATGTCTTCGTCTTCCCCAATAGCCTTTTCTATGTATATCCTTGCTTTTCTTTTTGTTTTCTCCAATATTTTATTAAAATATTTTGAGATGAATTTCTTGGCATCTCTAATTTTATATAAAATAGCTGTCTTGTTTCATATTATGCGTGCCACTTTCCTTTTTTTTTTCCTTTCACACCCCAAAAGGTCAGAAACAAGAAATTAATTTTAAATCCAATTAATTAATTAAGGAAAATTTTCATAAACCCACTTAAGTAAATAAAGATTGGAGGGAAGATTCCATAAATACGTACGGAGCGTTTAATTAATATTAATTTATTTATAAGATTTTCACTTTATTTCACCTGAATTTTAGTGGATACTAATCCCTAATTCTAATTGGTGATTGAAAAATTAAGTTCTCAAGAGAAGAGATTCTGCAGATTTTCAAGGGTTAAATATTCTCATAAATGATTATTGCGGACTGCATGCCTATAAAATAAGTTCAAATATGAGCTTTTTGAGCACTTTTTACATAACAAAGCACTTTATTTTCCATCAAGTATCATTTGGCACCAAGTGATGTATCTTTGTGATAAAGACATTTTTTTCAAAAAAAAAAGAAGGGTAAATACATAATAAGAAAAATTGTAATTATATAAGGGAAGGAGCCTAAAAATCATCAAGACAAAGAAATCTCTTTAGAGCAATAGGGGAAGCAGAGTCATATATTGTTAAATATAGGGAGCCAATTAAGGATGTGCCTTTATATATATGAAAATCATTGCTTCCACTCTTTCTATGGAGCAATTTAGAGTCACTAGAGACAAATCAGCTGATGTGGGTCGTGCTTGCTACTTTCCTCTCTCAAACCTTGCTTTTAATTTTTGGCTTCAAACACTACTATTTATATTTGTGTGTTACAAGTTAGTAGTGCTAAAATTACATTAAAAAATTGTTCAAAATCATTTTTTTAAAAATTATACATGGAGTAGAATTTAACTAAATTTCATCACAATAATCAACCTAAATTTGCTAGAGAAGTTTATGATATATTATTAATATAGGAATGTATCAATACATCACTAAACTTAATCATTGATATGTTATTGTATGATATACAATATTTGATCTTAAATAAAAAGTAGATTGAAGGTATGATTAAATTTAATAATATACTAATACATAGTTACATCAGTAGTATACTAAAATCCTTTCAATGTTGATTTACAAGACAGCAGAATATTAGCTCTAGGTGACTTTTATTTGTTAATAGACATAAATTCAAATCAAAGCTGATCTTTATTAAGAGGAGAAATTTCTTTTAATATTTAGAGTGATTGTTTCACTCGACCACTAATTTTTTAGATTTGATGATGATAATTTTTTTAAAATTAAGTAAATCGATTTTATTCGAATTTTATTGCTATTGTAAACAAAAATTAAATATGAGAAGTAGTATTTTTATAATAAAAAAAATTACTCATATTTACATTTTCACTAAACTTCATATGAACAAGGTATCTATATTAGCATATTTCTTTTCATATCTTAGGGTTGATTGGGGTGATGTAACTCTCTGTATGATTTAAAAGCGCATTCGTCCAAACTTGCTCTGTGATTAGATGACAATAAAGGGTTTTGAGATATTAAATTAGTGTCACAGGCAATGCATTTTATTTGCTAATAATTAAGATTAGTTTCATGATGGCATTCTTGATAAGAAATTAATGAATCATGTAATATTTCTAAGTAAGGCAACCATTTAATCATATGAAAGAATCTTCTTTTCCCCAAACAATGAACATAGTTTCGATAATATAATTGAACCAATCAGATTAAATCCTAGTATCTGTTTCCCTTTTTGGCAATGATCAGTTTACGAAATTAAATAACACATCTGATAATGTTGCAAAAGGAAAATTGAAATGAAAGCATACAATGCATGTAGATACTTGGCTTTTTAATGGTTCATTTTTCTTTAATTTCTTTCTACGCAGACATTACTTCCTGCAATCATATTATGGGTCCTAAGACAAAGTTCAATGAAGCTTTCCTCTTTGATGTTGTTTTCTAGTCTGTGTAACTGCTTTTAGTTCAATATATCAATATTATCAAGAAAAAAAATCAATATATCAAGCTAACTTTCTCTCTTTGCTGTTATTTTCTAGTCTGCGTGGCTTTATTTTAAAGTTGTGACCAATCAAATAGCATTTTAGTGGTGTAGTAACATCTAGTATTATTTTAAGAGTTTTCACTTCCTATCATGTCTAAAATTCAAATCTCAAATTTTATATGCATATGTTAAGTGAATTATTACTCTCACCAGTAAATTTCTTTTTATAACAAGAACTTTTGAATATAAGACTTGTAGTACATTACATGAATTCATTATTATATATTAAGACTTTATATGTTATTAGTTAAATAACTTATTACTCTTACTATTAAAAAACACTATTATGGAATTGACTTTTAACATCAGCATATCAATAACAATTAAAGTGAAGATTGACATATATAATAGTGTGGCAAGATTTTTTGAAAATAAATGCAACTTATCATTTTAATTGAAATAATTAGCCGACATTTTAAAGTCATAATTTCTATAGGAGATGAAGAGTATATTTTACAAAAACTTTAAAATGACAATTATTATTTATAATCTATGTCTATTGTAACTTATATATTAATTTAGACTTAATCGACATATAAAGTTGTGAATTGTTGCTTACTTTGAAAAGTGTAATACATCACATTGGTTCAAATAAAGAATTGATATCATAGCAACTTTTTACGTAAATTATTAAAGAACCAATGTCAAAGAAAGGAGAAGAATTAATTCAAAAATTTGAGATATAGTTAACTATGTTAGTTATTTTAAAAAACCAACTTTATAACAACTTTCTATGTCAATTGTTAATAACCTAGCATCAAAAGAAAGGGGAAGAATCAACTTAGAAAATTGAGATATAATTAACACATCAATTTTTTATAAAATCAATGTTTAAAATAATGTTAACTACCAATATTAGAAAATGAAATCATCTAAGACATTATTATTTTTTTTTTGTAAATAACTAACTATCTAAAGTTGTAGGAGTAGTGATATTTTTGCATTATAACTAAAGCAAGTCTTATTTTTCTCTCATTATCACTTTCACTCACTCATCTCTCTCTTTCTTTCTTCTCTCTTATTTATTTCCAAACTCATTCTCTTGTCTTTGTCTAACTCCCTCTACCAAATACTATACCTTAATCTATCCTTCACTACTGATACTCCTTTAACTAGTTTCGAGCATGAAATAGGTTCAAAACATAAGATGTGCATTTTTTACTTTTATTTCTTAGATCTTGTTTCTTCCATTTCTCTCATTTTTTACATAGTTTTATTAAAAGATTTCTAAGAAATTTTTGTCAATAAGTTATCAATACTCTTTCAACTATCATCAAGTACTAAAGCAAATTCAAAATATAAGAGATATCTTTCTTACTTCTATATTTCTCAAATCTCTGTTTCTTCTATCTTTCTTATTTTTTGTGTAAATTTTTTAAAAGATTTTTATTTGTGTTTCATTTATATAACTTTTGATATTATATTTAAGTTTTAGATATTTATTATGTATTTAATAAAATATTACGGAAAAAATCCAAAAGTTGGCTAGATAATGATAGGAGATGAAAAAAAAAAGCAAAAAAAAAACCATGAAAATGACCCTTTTTTGTGATTCTAGGAAAAGGAAAAATACTTTTGACTTGCGCAAATGGATAGATATAGAAAAGTTCCATAAAATGAACATAAAATATGTTCCAAAAAAATAATTGAGTGTAAAGTTATAATTTTTGAAAAAAAATTAACTTAAAATATGTATTTTTGGCAGGATGTTATATTTATTTAATTTTTACTATGAATATTCTAGTGGAAAAGTGAAAGGTTAACAATAGAAAATTATTATATAAATATTTCATGTTGATTTTTTTACTAAAATTAATGTGAAATGTAGAAGTGATATAAAATATGGTTAAAAAAATAAACATTCATTTTTTAGCAAAAAATTGATGTTATAAATCTTTTTCATATTGATTATATAATTGATATGAAATGATCTAACATACAATGATAATCATATAAACGTCAAGTAATAATTGATGTGAAATGTGTTTAACAATCAACATTAAAACCCAACCATGTAATAAAAAAAAAAAGAATGAACATAATTAAACAAATAAAACTAATTAATAATTGACATTTTTAGAAGTAGAGTAGCACTCAATATTATTGCTTAAGCATGTTTCCCCCTTCAATAACTTAAATTCAAGTTTAGAATATTTCGTGTGTTAGTGTTATGTGGCTTGTGTGACTTTTATTATATCACAAAGCTTGAAAATTAAAAAAAAAAATGAAAATGCAGTAATGCAATCTTAAATAATCATACGTCAGTTTTCTTACTAGGAGATTGAAAATCTTATAATCAGAGTTGGAAAAAGGATGACTTCCTCTGATTTTATGGTCGGTTTATGTCGACTCAATGTATTTGAAATGGGGATCAATTTTTAAGTCAAGAAAATGAAATTGAAAGAAAAGGAAAACAACAAATAATTCAGTGAAAACAAACTAACGTGCCCCTATGATATAAAGGAAGAAGTTTTTGGTAAATTCACGGTGAGAGAGTTTAAATCTAGGATCTGTAGTACGTTATCCGTATTTTACATCACTAACTAACTACTTAGTAATCTAATAAAAGAAGAAATATATTTTATTCCCTATAATATAATCTGAGTTTTTGGTTGATTCTATTAATACTCTGCACCTTGGAGTAATTATTTTTTTTTTAAAAAAAGCAACTAAATGTACATATTTTTATCATAGATTCATATGATCTTTTCCTTCCATTGAAACTGTAAAATGAAATTATGTAAATAAAGTAAGGTAAACAAGTTATATGGTCAGGCCATCTTGTAATATATATTGCTATACCTACCATTTACTAACCCTTGGCACAATAAAAAATTAGAATTCATTTCATTTTCAAATGAATTCCATTAAAAAATTATGTTTGGATTTAAACTTCATTAGATTTCATTTCATTTTGAAATCTTATTTTATTTACATTCTTGCCATTTTAAAATCCTATCAAATTAGCTTGGATTTTGTGGGATTTCAATTCATTTGAAATGCAAAATTTTTACTGGACAACCTTTACCCCTAACAATATAATTTATTTACAACTCTATTCATTTTCCTTCTTCAAATCTCACGTTAGAGAAAGACAACATTATCCCTTGCTGCATAGTTAACATGGTGGACCAAATTCTTTCAAATTCTGGAAACACACCAAGCAAGACTGCTTCAAATATATTCTTAAAATTTTGAATAATTTAACGCTTTGGATTTTTGGTCCCTTTGAAGTATACCACATCCCTTTGCAATTTACCACCAGGTGTTGTAAAGTTAATGACTACAACAGGAAATTCATGTCATCGAGACTCAGAAATGGAAAACATGGGAAATACTATATAAACAATAAAATTGGAATTGCAAAAATGAAGTTTGTATAATTTTCCATGTCTCTTGAATTTGGCAGAGAGAGAGAGAGAAATAAATTATTATACAAGAGAGATAAAATATTATATTAGGGATAACATAGTAAATATAAATATTTCAAATGAATTCCATATATTTTAATTAAAGTTCTAAACAGAAAATTTCATTTTAAAATGAAATGAAATCATATTTTATATAATTTATTCCAAACAAAAGAATTCATTTAAAAATGAAATGAAATCATTTTTTTAAAATGAAATGAATTCTTATTTTTGGATGTACCAAACAAACCCTAAATCTTAATTCCGTCATTCTGTAGTTATAACGAGGCGCAAAGATCATATGTTGAATGTATGAAAATTCTGTTTGACTTTTTTGCCAAAAAAATAGTTGATAAGAATAAGGTGTTAACATAACAAATTATAAGTGGATCAATTTTAATATTTTAAATTTAATTTATTATTAGTATAAATCAATATTATGCAAGAATTACTTTAGTTTTAATTGAAAAATTCATACTTTAGTTTTAAATTATGGCATGAACAAAATTAACAACATAACATATAATTATATAAAGAATTACTGTAATAAATGACTAGATTACTGATTTGATCCTCAATTCGGCACTCTTTCTAATTATCTTGTATGTATCTGTAAAACATATGGGCAAAGAAATTAATGATAGAAGTTAATTTCCTTTTATCATAACATCTCACTTTCATGAGAGACATTAACCCCCTATTTGACGTAATAAGAAACTAGAATTTATTTCATTCTCAAATAAATTTTATTAAATAATTATATTTGGATTTAAATTTCAATAAATTTCATTTCATTTTGAAATCTTATTTTATTTACATTCTTGCCATTTTAAAATCATATCAAATTAGCTTTGGATTTTGTGAAATTTCATTTCATTTGGGATGCAAAATTTTTGTTGGATAATTTTACCCTTAATCATTTAATTTATTTACAACCCTATCCTTCTTTATTATGCCGCAAGAGAATAGTGTCCGAATTGCATTCATAACATAGCATTGCTGTTCTTGTATTTTTCACGTTATTCTGGAGTTAGTTTTGTTTCGTCAAAAGGTATTGTTAGTAAAAAAATATTATATATATATATAAATTAATAAATGAATCATAAGTAATTTGTATTTATAAATTAAAAAATAATATATAAAATTATAATGTAAGAATTTTAAATTTATTTAAGGATCTCATGTATGATAATTAGAACACCATAAATATGAAATTAGAATTTACTTACCTGATGGATTTGCAGCCATAATCGAATTCAGCGGAAGCTAATAAATTCTTCTCAACTAGATCTTCCTCTTCGCTCTTCTCTTCGGTGACGGCTCTCAATGGGTAGAAATCGTATGTATGAGAAGTGAAGAGGGGACCTAGCCTTAATCCTTATTTATAATCCTAGCAATCCTCCCCATAAAAGGATTACTAAGTCTTTGGGCCTACACAACAGCCAAACCACACTAAACTATGTAGATGTGCTAAGCCCATATCTTTAAGATCACAATTTTAGATGGGCCTCATGCATGTCTTACAATTGGGCTAAATATTTAATCAGTCAGTTTTTTATTAAATCACAAATTATCAATTAATAGTAGCTCACTTTATGAAAAATTCTAACATTCTCCCACTTGAGCAATATTAATTGGGTTTTTATTAGAGTTTTAACAAAATACATTTTGAAAACAAGACTCCAAATTGATTGAAAAAACCTTTATGTGGCCACAATTAAAAATAATTTAGCCTTCTGAGATAACATCACAATAATCCTATCTAATATAGCCAACTAACATTGAATCATAGCAGCCTTTATGCCCTTTATTGACATAAGACTAATCTATGGTTACAAGTGCCAGTGACTTTATCGATAATGGATTTTAGTGTGGCTGTGTAATAAGAAAATAGCATCAAATGTGATCATACATGTTATTTTCGTTATCAGTCCTCCATGATTTCTCTAAACTTGATGAGAAATCTATATATTGTATGTATGTCTCATTCATATTCTCGAGATCATTCAATGGTGTCATTCTATGAGACATACTTTCTTGACATCAAAGTCATACTTAAGACAGACACCAGTCTTAAGAGGCAAGATTTCAATACTTATAAGTATATGTTCAAGTAAGAATATGTAATAACTTAGATTATTCATTTTATGATGGTCATCAATGAAATTAAAATCTTATAAAAAAAGAGTGTCTTAACATAACAAATTATAACATGAGAGTATCAAACATAAGAAATATGCTCCCACTAATAAAATACATCAAAAGAACTTAAGACACCCATACTCTTAACATGTTTGCTAAAAACTACAGGTCTCAATCCTTTAGTCAGAGGATCAGCAATCATGTTATTTGTATCAATATGCTCTACAGTAATATCACCATTCTTCATAAAATCTCTGACCTTAAGGTACTTTATTTCCAAATGCTTAGACCCACATGTAGTTTTGTTATTTTTGGAAAACAACACAACAGATTTATTATCACAATAAATTCTTAGTGGATTAGAGATGGAATCAATGATGCGAAGACCAGAGATAAGATTCTTTAGCCAAATGGCTTGCGTAGCTGCTCCATAACACGCAACAAACTTAGCTTGCATAGTAGAAGAAGCTAAGAGTGTTTGTTTTACACTCTTCCAAGATACAGCTCTTCAGCTAATGTAAAAATGTATCCTGAAGTGGATTTCATATCATCCTGAAAGCCAGCAAAGTCAGAATCTATGTATCCAACAATCTCAAGATTGTCAACTATTCTATAAACTAACATGTAATCTTTCGTCTTTTGTAAGTACCTCAACACTTTCTTGATAGCAACCCAGTGATCCATACCAGGATAAAAAAGATACCTACCAAGAACTTCCACTGCAAATGAAATATTAGGCCTAGTACAGACTTATGCATACATAAGACTCCCCACTGCACTAGAATAAAGTGTATTTTTCATAGATTCTCTTTCTAAATCATTCTTGGGACATTGACTAAGGCTGAGTTTATTAACTTTTATAACAGGTGCATTCCCACCCTTGTAATTTTGCATATTAAATCTATTAAGTACACGATTAATGTAATACCTTTGTGAAAGTCCCAACAAACCTCTAGATCGATTTTTACGGATCTCTATCCCAAGAACAAACAAAGCATTTCTAAGATCTTTCATGTCAAAAATTTTGGACAACGATCATTTAATCTTATGTAGTAATCCATTATCATTACTAGCTAATAAAATATCATCCATATAGAGGATAAGAAAAAATGTACTTACTCCCACTGATCTTAAGGTATATGCACTGATCAACTTTATTTTCCTTAAAAATCCATGGAAGTGATCACTTCATCAAATTTAAAAATACCATTACCTAGAAGCTTGTTTAAGCCCATAAATAGACTTTTTAAGTCAACACATTAAATGTTCTTCTCTAGGTTCTTGAAAACCTTCTACCTATACCATAAAAACTTGCTCTTTCAGATTCCTATTCAAAAAAGGTTATCCTCACATCTATCTAATGAAGCTCTAGAACATATTGTGCTACCAAGGCCACAATAATTCTAAAAGAATCTTTAAATGACATTGGTTAGAAGGGTCTCATTGTAGTTTACTCTTTCTTTCTAAGTAAATCTCTTTAGAATAGTTTGGGTACCCTATAAAGTACTAACAAGTAAATTGAGGTTTAGTTTTCTTTTCAAAAGGATTATAAATTCTAACTTCTACAGGATATCCTTAAACTCAGAAGTGGTTCAAGCTAGGTTTTCTACTGGTCCATAGTTCAAAAAGTGTTTTTGTTACAGATTTGCTAGGCACTCTATTCAATATATATAATGCACATTTCATGGCTTCACCCCAAAGAGATTCGGGAAGATTGGTTCTACTCATCATGCTCCTCATCATATCTTTAAGAGTACGATTTCGTCTTTCGGCCACACCATTTTGCTCAGGACTACTAAGCATAGTATATTGGGCAATTATCCCATTCTCTTGTAAGTATTTAGCAAATGGTCCCATATGTTGTCCAGTTGTGCCATGTCTACCATAATATTCACCACCTCGATCAGACCTAACAATTTTGATGACTTTTCCTAATTGTTTCTCTACCTCCATTTTAAAAATCTTAATTTTTTTTAAAGCATCAGACTTCTCCTTAATTAGGTAAAGATAACCATAACGAGAAAAATCATCAATAAAAGTAACAAAATATTTATTACCACATAGAGTAGGAGTAAGTGGTCCACTAATATCAGTATGCACAATTTCTAAAAGGTCATAACTTCGGGTGGCACCTTTGCTTTTAGTCTTAGTTAATTTACCCCTTATACAATCAATACATGTGTCTAAGTTTTTAGATTTAAGAAAAGGTAAAGAACCCTCTTTTATCAATCTATTAATTCTCTCATTTGAGATGTGACCTAATCTTTTATGCTATAACAAGACAGACTTTTCACTAACTAAAGTTCTCTTAGACACTATGTTTTCAACATTCATAGTACTGTATCCATTATTTTGGGCCAAGCACAATCTATATAAACTATCATCAAGCTTCAATTCACTAATAATTTTAAAATTTAAAAACAAATTAACTTTTCTGTTCTTGATGATAAAATGATAACCATGTTTATCTAAAATAGAAACTGAAATTAAATTTCTCCTAAAGGAGGGTACATAAAAAAATATTTTCCAAAATAAGTTCAAAACCAGACTCTAAATTTAAACCTATTGTTCCTATAAAATAAACTTCTACTTCAGCATTATTTCCAACTCTAAGCTTGGCCTCTTTTTCACTTGGATATAACATCATTGATACTCCAAGCTTCATTTATGGTGTTATAAGCAATTTTAATTTGGATGAATTCATGAGGGAGTAAATTAATTGCATGGTGAATAATAAATTTTCAAGTAGGGTGATTTTATAGGAAGCTAATTTATTTTTTTTATGTGGACCATTTTCATGTTGAAGTCTCTAACATTTCCAACAAAATCATACCTCATACTTGTTAGCTTACTCATAAAATTCCCAGCCTCAGACTTGTTGGATTTTTTGTACATTTGATTAACAGCATCATGAAGTTATTTAACATTCTCAATCTCATCCAACCCACTTGGAAGATGCTCAAAGATAGATGTCTTAATAGCATGTAAGCACATACAGTTTGCTCTATCCCACTTGGCAAATAACTCTTTTATTTAGTAGTACTTTAGGTAGTGATGGCAACAGGTGGATCAATACGTAAGGCTATGTCTATGTCACTCATAACTAAGGCAAAGTTCAGGTCTTCATTCTATCTCTTATAGTTAGATCCATGTAGGATCTCAATGGTAGCTTGATTGCCATTTACGGCAAAAGTCACTGTTCCAGATAAAAAATGCAACAATTAATCAATGGATAATTTAAAAGAAATAAATAACAACGATTCCTGATGTGCTATAATAACTGGAGAGTCTAGGTGCATCATCATGTTCTCCCCTTTGGGCAGAGAATATGACATGCTAGTAAGTACTCTCCTCATAAGGCTAATATGAAAATATTCAATTTAAAAAATTCATCCCCTTTGGGCAGATAGACTCTCTAAATTGATATATTTTCATCCATGATACCTTATGTCGTAATGCTAAAATTATCTTACATAATAACCTTCTTTGGGCAGGTGATTATATAAGATAATTCTAGTACTATCCCATGATTTCTGAATAAGAAAATATTTCACTAATCACTATAAATGAGCCACTTTGGCAGCCAAGCATTTATAATTACTAATGAAAAATTTTCTTAATTGGGAAAAGTAAATTATCCAATATCTCAATCTGTATACTCAACTATATGTATACAATGGGTCACTCCTGATGAAATGCTAAAAATTCAATGTATCTCAATGAACCCATAAATATTGTTGCATAATAAAATCTTGAACAAAATTTAAAATTAATATAATTTATAATATCTAATTATATTCACTCCTCAAAAAAAAAATTAATTAAAAAAAATTAGGAAGAGTGAATATCATTAATGAATTATAAATATTTTCCTTTATTTTTTCAAAAAATTTTATAACCTTATAATTCTGGGAAATATATATATATTTTTAATTAGTTTAAAATATAATTAATACAAATATTTATTACATATTTAATATATAATATATA
Organism: Sindora glabra; assembly: GCA_020226215.1. Classification (NCBI taxonomy): domain Eukaryota; kingdom Viridiplantae; phylum Streptophyta; class Magnoliopsida; order Fabales; family Fabaceae; genus Sindora; species Sindora glabra. The sequence goes on along the minus strand of CM035227.1, from coordinate 31,214,918 downwards.
ATCAATTTACACCTTCACTGTGTAAAAATTGAGGTAACATTTTTTTTTCGGTGTATATATATATATATATATTAATGGCATTCACCTTTTGTGGTCACGTACTGTTGAAGGTGGATTAAAAGCTTTCGTCGTTAGGCCGAAGCCGTGTACTTTGTTAAGCTCGACAAACATGAGGTTAAGCCCATATATATAAATATATATATATTAAGACTTTTATATATCTCTTTCATACATATATATATATATAACCCGCGTGGGTTGGTAGAAGCCACCCAATTCTGTCGGTGATGGCAATTAAACTTCTCTGGTCCCTGTGAACTCCACTTAACGTCAATCACAGACAAGATATAATAATAAGCCATTCACATTCACCAGGACGTTTTTAGATGCCTTCTTCCTCCTTTTCCTTTTTTTTTTTTAATTTTTGATTAAACCCTGAAACTTCCTCTCCTAACAGGGCGATTCAATGGCTTCTTTAATCGGAGTTGCTTCCATGCAGCCAAAAGAAAACATAAGCACCGTGCATGCGGCGACCCGTTTTGATAAAATTAATCCAAGAAAGGTAAAATAACTCATAGAAGCCAAATTAAGCTATTGCCATTGACCTAAAGATCGAATCCAACAGTAGAAAATAAATCTATTTCTTTAAAATACCCTAACCATCAAGGGATTTTATCATTTCAATTCTCCAAACAATTTCGCACAATATATGTATGTATATATATATATATATATATAAAACAGAAAGGTAAATTAACAGAAAAAAAAAGAAAGGAAACCAGGCGACGGAAGGTACATCAAACGAAAATTTCCAAATGCACACTAAACGAGATTCAGAAATTTCAAACAGTATGCTAAAATAATACTCTGTTGGCTTTCTCCGCAATTTCATGCAAAATTGATAAATTAGGATTTCTTAATTCAACCACTCTAATATGTATAAACAGAATATTAATCTAAAATCTTTTCCAATGAAAAGTTCATGACGATACATTAAAGAATTATAAAACAAATATTATAGATTGGTCGTATGATTGTATTTTGGAAATCATACATATAAAATTTCATCATAAATCTTCAATCAAAATAATATAAAATATAATAAATTATTTTGGATTCTAATATCATACATGTAAGTTCTGATGCCACATGTAAGAATTTTAAATTTATTTAAGGATCTCATGTATGATAATTAGAACACCATAAATATGAAATTAGAATTTACTTACCTGATGGATTTGCAGCCATAATCGAATTCAGCGGAAGCTAATAAATTCTTCTCAACTAGATCTTCCTCTTCGCTCTTCTCTTCGGTGACGGCTCTCAATGGGTAGAAATCGTATGTATGAGAAGTGAAGAGGGGACCTAGCCTTAATCCTTATTTATAATCCTAGCAATCCTCCCCATAAAAGGATTACTAAGTCTTTGGGCCTACACAACAGCCAAACCACACTAAACTATGTAGATGTGCTAAGCCCATATTTTTAAGATCACAATTTTAGATGGGCCTCATGCATGTCTTACAATTGGGCTAAATATTTAATCAGTCAGTTTTTTATTAAATCACAAATTATCAATTAATAGTAGCTCACTTTATGGAAAATTCTAACATATAATAATAAAAGAAAGCAAAGTATTTTTTTTAAAAGAGAAAGTTACTTTTTTTAAATTCTTCTTATTTAATATTAAATAAAGATAATTTTTTAATTAAATTTAAAAAAACACTTTTTTTTAAACAATCAGAATTTTAAAACGTATTTTCATTGCTATGAAAAATAAATTATATTTGGCAAATATAATATTTGTTTTAACTATTTTATGATAAGTAATAGGTAGCTACAATTTTTAATATTTTAAAAATAAAAAAATAAAAAAATTAATACATATGAATTTCAGCAAATTAATACATAAATAATAAAATTGATAATTTTTTTGGAAAAAAATAAAGATTATTATTATTCTTATTATTTCTCACTAGATACCCTTTGCAATTTCCAGTAAAGCATAATTTTTTTAAAAGCCATTTTATAGTAACACTAATTTTCTTTTTATTTACTTGAACATTTGGTAAATTGTTTCACTTGAATGATTTTTCATTTACATTTTTATCTTTCTTTTGTCTTGTTCTCTATGTGTGTGTGTGTGTGAGAGAGAGAGAGAGAGAGAGGCGAATTATTATATAGGACAAAGAAAATATTATATTAGGAGTAATATAATAAATATAAATATTTCAAATGAATTCCACATATTTTAATTAAAGTTCCAAACATAAAATTTCATTTTAAAATGAAATGAAATCATATTTTATATAATTTATTCTAAACAAAAGAATTCGTTTAAAATAAAATGAAATCATTTTTTTAAAATGAAATGAAACGAATTGTTGTTTTCATATGTGCAAAACAAAGCATAACTCTTCACTTGGATCACTTGATTTGATCCTCAATTTGGCATCCTCTCATTATCCCATACGTATCTGCAAAATACACAGACAAAGAAATTGATGATAGAAATATCTCTCCCTTTATCATATGAAACCTCTCACTTTCTCTCTTAAAGTAGAGATACTAACTCTCTACACCGATAGGACAATGCAACTTAGGGCTAGGTTACTAAAGATAAAAGACTCTTTTAATAAATTGGGTTAGGTCATGATTTTTATCTATCATATGATTTATATCCAACTAATCTACATTTTAGGCTTCAATACCATACATGACCCAAACCAATATATTCATTCTATTTGGATCCATAAAAATAATATCAACACTAATAATTATTTATAAACTAATATTAAGCCCATAATAAAATTTCCAATATATTACATTATCATTCATCTCACTACAGCAAAAAAGACCTTTAGTGACGATAATTGTCGTCAGTATAGAGTGTTTGGTCGTCGATAAATGCAAAAGTCATTAGTGAAAATGTCATTAGTATAACTTCATAGGTGAAACAACCAACACCGACGACAATTTGTCGTCGCTAAAAGTGCAACCTTCTATGAAAGTCGTCATAGAAAATATTTTCAAAATTCAAAACATTTTGAAATTTAATTTTCAGTGACGACATTGTCATCATTATAGGTAGAAAATGTCATCTCGTTGAAAGCTAACTTTTTAGTGACGACAATGTCGTCATTATAGGTGAAAAATGTTGTAGCTGAAAGTTGACTTTAAATGACAACAATGTCGCTGCTGAAAGCTAAGCTTCAACAATGACATTTTTGTTGTCGCTGAAAGTCGAGCTTCAATGATGACATTTTTCACCTATAGCAACACATTGTCATTGTTGAAAGTGAACCACCTATAGTAATGACATCGTCGTCGCTAAAGGTTTTTTGAATTTTTTTAAATTTAAATTGAAACTATCGTTATGATTAGTGTATTTTAAATAATATATTATATTTAACAATATAATCTAAAATATTCTTTGTTTGAATTCATTTGAATTATATTTATCTTTTTTAAATTTAATTTAATGTAAATTATATAACTACAATACATTAATAGTACTAATAATGTATAACAATTTGATCCAACATAAAAAGAATGAGTACTCATAAAGCAATTGTATAAACAGTATTTATATGAATAAATTATATATACACAATCTATGTAAATGTGTACATATGAATATATGTATATATATAATATACTACGGGGAGGGAAGGTGGAAGTACGTCGATGCATCCTCATCAGTGCCAGCACTATCATCATCATCATCATCATCATCATCTTCATCTTAGCAATAAGGATGATAAAACGATGGTGACTGCTAAGAAGGACCAGGTGGTTGAGTGGTAGGTGCAGTCGTAAATTTACTCAGCCCAGACGGTGTAACAATAGTAGGTAGAATGGCAGGTACAGTCGTAAATTTATTCAGCTAGGCGGTGTAGCAGCAGTAAATAGAGGCGGTGATAGAGCAATTCCCTGCTATTTAAGAATGGAGGTGATCTTAGTAAGGTAAGTCCCAAGCTATTGCTGCTGCATTTGCTGTTGCTGCTGACCTAGCTGCTGCTCCTAAATCAACCATTGGCTTTGCTGAAAGTCATCTCGACTCTGCTACAACTGCTTCTGTAACTTATCGACTTAAGACACGAACTATGAGCTCCCCCCAATGGTAGAAGTGCCCATTGAATGATAGGACTGACCAGCCACCACACGCCTAATAACCCTCTTGTACCCTCGATGAGTGCCAAGCACCTCATCAGTGATGGTAGCCTCATCTATCTGTACAGGAGTCTCAGGCAAGCTAGTGGATGATACACTAGACTGTGCGTGCTAAGTTACTAGCTCAGTCATCCTCGCTTTAAATTATTAAAATAAAATTGAATAGTAAATATTACAAGATATATTTGTAAAATTCTATTTAAAATATAAAATTCAACTAACTTACATATTATTCTTGAGGGATCAGATGCACCTACTTCCCCAACCTATACGTATGTCAGTCCTTAAAATTCTCGAGAACCGACTACAACTCACCAGTATCTCTATTTCTCTGTTCATTTTTTGCAAGGAAAAAAATGATGAAAATAAATAAACAATGAATAAAAAGCTAACTAACAAAATGTACATTTAAAAAATAAATAAAAAAGTTAAATTACTTTATTAAAACAATATGCAGCAATAGACTTTGACCTATGTCAATCATTTACGACCTTCTGTGCTTTATTATTTGCATTCCTCTCAAACAACTTTTGTAAATTAAAAAAATAATATTAAATTTTTATGTTTACAATTTAAATATGTGAAATAATGACCTAATTTTATAAAATATCATACTTACCATGTACTCCTCGTGTTAAAAAAGTCTACGTACATCTGCCATGTCTACGATGAGACAGATTAGGGCACACAATGTTTAGCACGATCCAAATCATAGTCCTAGTCCCGATCGCTCTCATGCTTTAAAAAATACTTGTTCAACTTGTACTTCAAATTTCTGTACAAGTCTGCAGCAGTTTGCATCAAATTAGAGATCGCTCTATCTTAGTCACTTTCAGAGATGCCTTGGAACTCGAAGTGGGACTGCATTAGAAGACATTTAATGAATTTGTGAGTAATATATTTATAAATTTCAATCTTAGAAGGATTAATTCAGCAAATGGAGGAGATAAATACTTATGTAAACCTTTTGAATAACTCCATCTTGGATCTATTGAGGTATAGCCCACCATGACTTATAATAAGATAGTATGTGGGCTCGAATTATACTGGCAATATCAGGAAGGAGATGGCTAGTATTCTCACCAACCGCATGCCATGTACCAGTCGTATCGAACTATATAGGCACCGATCTCCCCTACCCTTACTTATCTTCTTGTGCAGTCTGAGGGACCTATTTGGACCCCTCTTTCTTGCAGTTTCCACTTTAATAGTTAAAGAAAAATATCAATACCATAAACAAGATATTTAATCAATCACAAGTATGTATAATTAAGAATACATACCTGATCCCTCACATTGTGATAGGATATAGGTAGGTTATTGCAGTGGATCCCTTCCAGCATCACCTCTATAGTATTGTGCCTCGACATCCGCCATAACTAAAATAATACACATTATACAAGTAGTTAATAAAAAATTCATAGTCAAATTGAACGATTAAAGGGTACAACTTTTTACTATCATATAGATTATTTAAATAATCATGTTTACACGATTACGAGTTGTAGTTCGAATATCTTATTTTTTCCATAGTTTGAATTAGTGTCGGTAAGCCTAACAAACTTATGGTTATCAGCTTCTCCTTCGTTATTAGATTGTAAAGGCCCCTCCTCCATATAATCCTCAATCATTTCGTCTTTGAAACTACTATCATTATCGATAAAGGCATCTTCTCCATAAGTGCTAGATCTAACATTCTTGGAAGGTGGAACGATTGAAGGACCATTTCTTTGATTACTTAGATCTACTAGATGGAAATTTTCAAGATCAACTATGAGGTTGAAATTGGACGAGTTACTATCTTATAGAAATAACAAGTCCTGTGCACTGTCTCCATCATTAGGTAGATCCCATATGTCATGATGCACTAAATTATGGACGACCCTCTAATTTGATCTATTAAGGAGATCCTCAGTGTAAAATACTTGTTTTGCTTAGTTAGCAAGTATGTAAGGATCATCTCTGTACCATTGCCTATTAATGGAGATGCTTGTGATATTCTTGTCAATGTAAAGTTTCTTCTTTGTAGGATCAGTGTCATACCACTTGCATTTAAATAACTTATTTAAATAAGTCAACTCTATGATTTCTTCTAGTATACCATAGAACATGTTACCATCAGTGCCCGAAACAAAAATGCCACTGTTTTATATTTTATGCTTCGCATGCCAAGTTTTGACTACAAAGCGCACTTCATTTACAATACACATAGAGTATATCATGATAGTAAAATTAGGATCAGAGGCTAATGATAGTAGCTCTTCGGTGGCTTTTGGAGTATCGTTCCTATGTAAATGGTACATTTACAAAAATGATAATTTTTTCAAGAATTAAATTAAAGGATCAGTAAGAGTAATGAACAATATTTAGGAAATTAGTTTAATGTATTTGGGAAGAACAAACCCTTACCTTCGAGTAAAACTATGAGGAGAATTTAGTTTTCTATAAGTTGTTAATGTTTTGCACCACTTTGTTTGAGTTCTAGTCAGTGCTCACTATAGAACATAGGCATTTTAGTTTATTATAATTATTTAGGAGAAAAGCATAAATGAGCATAGAAACTTACTGGAGATATTTTTCAATCTCAATACAATTATTCAAGATGTACCATACTACAACATCTCGATCCTTCCTATCGAAGTGAGAAATAATCTTCTTCCCCATTAGTTGACACTGGGATCGGAACATCGACAATGCCCTTCTTATTTAACTAGGTGCTACATCTTGATTTCTATCAGGCCTGTTGAATCTAGTTTTCATTCCTTTTAAGTACATAGAGAAGAATGTTAATGCCTCATCAACAATATACCCTTCTGTAATTGAACCCTCCATCGAGCATGATTTTGGACATAATCTTTCAACTTTTTTATATCTCTCGTATGGGTACATCCATCGAAAATGAACGGGTCCGCCTTCTAATGCTTTATCTAGCAAATGCATTACCAAGTGAACCATTATGTCGAAGAATGTTGGAGGGTATATCCTCTCAAGTTTGCATAAAATAATGATAATTTCTGGTTTAGCTTGCAAAATATCCTTCCTGTAGCACATATTTGATTAAAGAAGTTGCATAATTCAACAAGTGGATATGATAATTCCTTTAGCAAAAAGCTCGAATTCTTGGTCCTAACAATTTTTGCATAATAACATGACAGTCATGTGATTTCAGTCCTTTCAACTTCATGTCACGATTTGTGATATTCTTCTAGAGACTCCCAGCAAAATCATCTAAAAATTTTACATTCTTTATATATTGGCAAAATCATCTTTGTTCTTCCTAGTAAGCATATATACAGCATGAGGCTTGAAAAGTTGACCTTTTTACTCATATAGATGTAAGTTGGGTCTTATTTTTATCTTTGTCAGATCTCATCTTGCATTGTTTGTATCTTTTATTTTATGCTCAATATCCAATAATGTACCCAGAATACTATCACATATATTCTTCTTAACATGTATCACATTAATGTTATGTCTTAAGTTCATTATTGGCCAATACAGGAGATCAAAAAATATATTTATCTTGTTCTAATTAAGTTCATCGGCACCTTTCTTTTACTTTACACCACCAAATTGAGCATGTTTTCCAAGAAGTCTCTGTGCCACCTTTCTTAATTGAACCATGGTAATGTTATTAGTAAGAGGACAAGGAGGGGCTATCCTCCCCGACCTCCCATTGAATTCTTTCCGGTTTCTCCATGTGTGACTTCTTAAAAGCTAACGACGATGACCAACATAAGCTATTTTTCCTCTAACTCAAATTGATGGAGTACCCAAATTGCATGTAGGACATGCTTTATATCCTTATCTACTTCACCCAGAGAGACTACTTCTAGCAGGAAAATCATTTACAGTCCATAGTAATATTGCCCGCATGTTGAACATCGTATTTCTATTTACATCTTGAGTTTCAACTCCTCTCTTCCAAAGATGCCTCAACTCTTCTACGACCGGTTGTAAGAAGATATCGATATCCTTGCCTGGCGATTACAGACCTCGAATTAATAGGGTTAACATGAAAAAAGATTGATTCATGCATATCCATGGTGGCAAGTTATAAGTGGTCATCACCACTGGCCACATGCTGTAGGATAGGTTCCTATCATCAAAAAGATTAAATTCATCTGCACTTAAACCTAACCTAATGTTTCGTGGGTTAGCGGAGAAATTAGGATACCTCTTATCGAACTCCTGCCAGACTTTTTCATCAACGGGATGTCGTATTACGCCCTCCTCTTTTGACTTTCTAGTATGATGTCATATCATATTCTTCGCAGTATGTCTCGACCCATACAATTGCTTTAATCGAGAAGTTAATGAAAAATATCGAACCCCTTTTTGAGGCACCTTCTTTCCTTTTATATTTTTATCTACCCATTGGCTTTCCCCATAAATTGGACAATTATCCTTGGAAGCATGTTCTTTCCAAAAAAGTGCACAATCATGTTTGTACACATGGATTGATTCATACCCCAATCCCAATTTGTTGAGCCATTTCCTTGCACTGTAGTCTGATTCGGGTAATTTATTATCATTCAAAAATTCCTCTTTTAACAACATCAAAAGAGCATCAAATGACTTATTTGTCCACTTATGCAAAACCTTCAAGTGCATGAATTTCACCAGAAAGTTCAAGGCTAAAAATGATATACATCCTAGATACAATTTTGTTTCTACTTGCTCAAATAGGTTATCATAACTATTATAATTTGTTCTAATGTTTCTGTCAGATGCATCTCATTCCTTTCCACATCATTGTGAACTACTCCTTCAAGTATATGAAGGCTGATGAAATCATGTATAATATCCACTAACTCATCTCTCTTGTTTGGGGATACCCCCCAAGTTTTCTTAAAAGTCGAAACATCCGCTTCACCATAGTATACTCAATTTATGTATAATGGATGAAATCTATTATCTATAATATGTGCCTCCAACGTTAGTAATGTTTGGAATAATAAATTCATACACATTTTGCATGGGTATCTCACCAAACCCCTTTCATTAATAAATTTTTTAGCTTTTTGAACAAATGCCACTGCACCATTTCAATACTCATCTGACAAGCGATTTCGTAGATGTATCTAACTTTTATTTATAGATATTGTATCACTGAATAGGAAGAAAATAGTTTTAGATAGAATAAAGTGTTGTTATTAATATTTGAAATGTACCATAAATACACTGTATCATACTAACTCTGAAGGGTAGGGTCCTATCCTATTCAAGATATTTTTATAGTTATGATTTTTTTCAATTTATCCATACTCATCATTTGTTTCATGTAGAAATTTAGGCAGCACCTCCCCATGGTTCTCTTAGTGTGTAAACTATACGTTCATATAGTTTATACCCAGAGAACAATTAGGATGCTAAGATATTTCTACAATATCAAACAAGAGCCACATAAATTATTAATAATAACTACATGACATATCTCAAACTGTCCAACTTTTCAGGATAATTCAAGATTGGTTGATGTATAGAGATCAACCAATCCTTGAACGGCTCTAAGCTTATAATGCAAATGCAAATACAATTCTATTTAAAATTATTGTAAAAATATGTTTATAATAATTAAAAATAAAGATACGATATTTTATGAGTATTGTTATTTAAGTATCAGTATTGTTATTTAAATATCTTATTACTTGGATTGTTAATTTTTTTAAATATCCACAATAATTGTTATGTTTCTTAATAAATTTATGGGAATTCAAATGTGTAACCTACTCTACTATATCTATAAGGTGCACAATTCAACTTTTCTAGAGATGTGCATTTTATGAATACTTGTAAACTATCATATGTTCAAAATTTTCAAATTTCTATTATTGTATAGTCGTTTTAGTTATTTTGTTAGGAAGTCTTTTTATAAGAAATATTATATATATTTTTATACAAGTGTAATATATCATAGGTTATTATAACTAAATAATAACATTTATCATTATAACAATGAAAGAAAGTAAGTTTCTACTCACAAAATATGTAACCATTGTTTATTAATATTTCTTTTAATCTAACACTAAACAAATAAAATAATTTTTCATCATTTCAATATTTTATAATTCTATTTTTCATTAAAATTTTAACAAATTCTAAGAAGCTTTAGAATAAATAACACCAAATTAATATCTAAGAGATTATAACATTAGTAGATTGGGCTTAAAAAATATTTTACCATACATTTATTGTTAAATTCATAAGTTATTCATTAATGTAATGTTATTGTAATTTTAGCTATTAGAATTATGTACATAACATATATTTTCTAAAATAATTAAGAAATGTTTCGTAATCTTCAGAAATTATATTTCTTATTTTGAAAATTAATTTTTAATCCAAGAAAAAAATTAGATTACATACTGATCACAGATGAGTGCTAATTCCCATACCTCAATGGCAAAAACTTACTGATCAAATATACTCTGAATACTCCCCACGAACAATGATGAGTGCTAATAATAACTAATAAATTAAAATTATAAATATAAAAAATTAATACACATCAACATATATAAAAAATAAATATACTAAATAAATATAATCTGAATACTAAATTAATCCCACAGATAACATTTTACAATAAAAATATTATAAAATTTAATTCACATACCTCAATGGTAAAAATCTACTTATCAAATATACTTTGAATACTCTCCATGAATAATGATGAGTGCTAATAATAACTAACAAATTAAAATTACAAATATAAAAAATTAATACACATCAACATATATAAAAAATAAATATACTAAATTATAAAAAATTTATAAGAGAAACTTACCTTAGGTCCACTGCTTCTTCTTTGTAATCGCATGAATGAGAGTTCAAAGGAGGCACCGATGGATATATATAGACAGACTCTTCAGCAACGATAAAAAATTTCGGTCGTCATTAAAGAGTTGTCAGTGAAAGTCTTAATTTTTAGCGACGACATTGTCATCGCTGAAGGCCTGGTTTATTTCCAAAATAGACCTTCAGTGAAGACAAATATCATTGCTAAAAGGTTAGACCTTTTATCAACGATAGATGTTGTTGCTGAAGGTCTATCTCGAAAATTTGAGCCAAACCTTCAACGACGATAATGTCATTACTGAAAGTTAGACTTTCACCGACGACTTATGTCATCGTTGAAGGCCTGGCCCAATTTCCCAGATAGACCTTCAGCGACAACATTTATCGTCGGTAAAAGGTCTAACCTTTCAGTGACAACTCAATCTTCTCGCCTAAATTTTTTTAGCATCTTTAACGACGACAAATGTTATTGCTAATGCCTTATTTTTTCCTACTGCACTTTTTTGACTCCCTCTAAAAGGTATTTAGACATCACCGATGACTATGTCGTCAGCAATATTTTCAGCAATGACTAAATTTTTGTCATCGCTAAAAATGTCGTCGTTGTTACTATTTTTTCTTGTAGTGTCTTTGTATTATTACATTAATAAAAAATTATAAAAACTCTTTTATTACCATTGAAAATTCTCATTTATTATTAATTTTTTAAGAAGATATTTTAAATTTATTTACTAATAGTTGTAAGTGAATGAAGCTTTATTTAAATACATATTGAAGAATTTATAATTATATAAATAATTATAATTTTTTTGATAATTTTGATTTGATATATTTTAATTTTTTAAAAAATTAAATATAAAAATTATGAAATATTCAATAAAATTATAAAAATCTTTTATGAAAAAATTATAGAAGTTTATTTATGAAGATTACAATACCCATAGTATTCAAATTTTTATAAAAAAGCTATAATAAAAATTTATAAATTTTTTAATAAATATAATTAATTTTATGAAGTTCATATATATATATATATATATATATATGCACTTTTTTAGACATATAAATATTTTATTGTGAAATTTTTGGATGATAAAATAAAATGGATAGTAAATAATTAACAATTTTATTGCTATCATATTTTGTATAATGTAAATAGAAATATAATGTTAAAATTAATTAGGATATAACATATAAGTTATTCAAAGTTTGATAAAAAAACTACAGTAAATATCTATAAAATTTGTAAAAAGATGATTAAGTTAACAAAGTTTACACACACACTCATATATACATATACATTTGCGTCTACATATACATATTATGTGAATGAATGTTTTATTTTGGAAACTGATACCGATAAAATCAAAACAAACAATAAGTGATAATTTTAGTATAATTATATTGTATGTATAATGTAAACAAACACATATGAATTTTAGTGGGCATAATATATATATCTAAAAATAAAATTAGAGTTAGATAAAAGTAAAAAAAATATTTTATAAGCCATATGCATTTTTTATTTTATCTAAGGCTCTCTTTCAAATAAAAAATAAATTATCTTATAATTTATTAATTTAGTTATAAGTTATAAGTAAATTACTAAAAGTGTTTCATGCACTAACTTATTAGAAAAAAAAATTTTAATTTGGTAGGTATTTTGAGTAGCTTATAGATTATTATCTCTTCAAATTCTTTTCAAATATATTTTTATTCTTTTTATTAATTTATAACACAAATATCCACAATGTAAATCTAATTTTTTTTTGAAGGTATTTCTATCTCCGGCCCATTTCTTTTGGCAACACAATATAGAATGTCACAAAGTATAATTACTTTGATTTTAACATAATTATATTTTGATTTAAGCTATAAATATATAAAAATGTGTATGTAAATAAATATATAATATCATAAAATATAATTATATTTAATTATATTTTAAGTAATTATAATTTTGTTATAAATAATTAAATAAAAATTATATATTATATAAGTAAATAAATATGTAAGTTTATAAAATATAATTAATTAAACTTAGATATTATATTTTTATTTGAAACATCTTAATTGTATTAATATAATTTTATTTTTAGATTAATATGAGCTATTTTAATTTACATATTTATTTCTATTAATATGTCATTTTATAATTTCAACTAATTCAATAGGCTTATTGTACAAAATATTTTATGCATAATCAATTAGTTCATCAACTATTTGCATAAAAAAAAACTTAAATACATACATCTATAAAGTATTTTTAAGACATACTTTAATAAAAATATTCATATTTACTAAGAATAAAAATCAACAAAATTAATGTATAAATTATTCAGCAATTTTTAATTATAGAAGAATTATAATTTTATAATTTGTATTTATATCTCTATATTTTTAATAAAATTTATTATTTTTATATTAAAATATAATTATTTTACTATATATATATATATATATATATATATATATATATATATATATATATAAATTCTGAGTTTTGGGATTCAGGGCCACCCTAATCCCCACTTCACAACCACGCCATGTCTTCAATTATAAGACGAAAAAAGAAGGTTTGGGGAAAAGTCATTTAATCAGCATGAATCTTCAATATTGCGTTTTCATATACTTTTTATTCTTCTTTCATTATAAACAAGGAAGACATTATCACATGTGGACTTTATCAAAAATTAAAATTGCCCCTTAAAATGCTTGAAGAACCCATACGCGGTACCTTAATGATATAGAAAAATGGCTTATGGAATAAGTTATGCTGGACACTAGAATTGCTCAACAAATGGAATAAGAAGACGCAATTTGAAATGTCAACTATTCCCTCTTTTTTTTTTTTTTCTTGTTTTTAGTGAGAAATAGCAACAAATAATTTTATTTATCATGACGTTCTTTTTGATTTATTCTTTTTTTTAGAGTCTTTTTGATTTATTCTACTCCACAAATCAAGATGTTTTGGGAAATTCTGTGGTACAATTGCGCATTTTGTTGCATGTGATACAATACAAATCTGCGCCGTTCATTCAACCCTTGGTTCAACAAAACTTTATTTATTTTTATAATACAGTGCACTGCCAGAGCAAAATACACCTTAGACACATGTAAGTTAAATTAAAATAAAATATAATCATTAAAATAAAAAAATGCATAATTGAAGCCACATCAATTTTATTCACTATCTTATTAAGTTACATAATTTCTTAATTAACCTTTCAAGGAAAATAACAATATTATTATATGTTGATTTACTTGATATTTTTTACACTTAATTTCATAATTTAATTTCAAGTATTTAATTAAAATTATTTAATTTATAATATAAGTTTTATTTGGTGCAAATAATTGATATGCTTGTTAGTAACCAATGAATTAATTACAGCTAATAACTAATAGTTAATAATTAATTATATTAAAATTATTTAGTAATATTAATTGTTAAACTAACTAATAAATGTATATGACATAAAAATGTTCATAATTTAATAAATATATAAAATAAACTCATATTTATTTTGATATTAAATTATATTGATGTAATTAAGAAATTAAAAATAAAAATATAATTATTTAAAATTTAATTAATCATATTTTATTTAATAAAATTATATATATTTATTATGAAAAAGAATAGGTTATATAATTAAGGCATTTCTTGTCATTAATTAAAAAACAGAAATAAATTCTTTTTTTTTTCAGAAAAATGCAAAGTTATTGCTTATAGGTTAACTTATAAAATTATATTTTCAATAATTTGTGTGTCAAACACCTACGAGAACTAACTTATTATACTTTCTTTTAGTATTTTGAGAGTGATGAGGTTTAAACCTAGGATCTCGACTTAAATGGGTCAAATCTCTCACCACTAAATTTTCATCTAATAATTTAAAGCTAATTTATAAATTTTTTCAAGTAATAATAATAATAATAATAATAATAATAATAATAATCCACTTAACATATATGAGAGGTCATAAATTTGAATCTAAGACATAATGGGGAATAGGGGTGGAACTAGACAATGATTTTAGGGGCCATACCATATATTACACCATAAAATTTATAAATATTATTAAAAAAAATTAAGCACAGACTCTCAAAATATTTAATATGACTCTCAAGTTATTACATCATGCAATACACATCACAAAATAACTTCTTAAATATTGTTTAAAAATTATATATTGACCCCTTAAAAATTTTTATATATGCCTACCAATGTTGTGTTTTTCTAAACAAAATGCTTTTAGTTCTATGAAAATAATTTTTTTTATTTGTAATAAAGCAAACTTAAACACATATTTATTGATATGTGTGTATGACATTTTAGTAATGAATAAATTATTTTTTATTTCATATTTAAAATACTATTATAATTCATAATTGTTCATTCTTAAGTAAAAAAATACAAAAAAATTAACTCACATCATCTAACATATAATTATAAGGAGAATATATTGCATTTTTTAAAATAAAAAAAGAAAGAAGATTCTTATCAAATTTAGCTTTTTGTTTCTATTTTAGATAAAATGTGATAAACTTTTTAAATAATGATGGTAAGTCCTTCCTTAATTAAATTTATATTTTATTATTGTGTTGTTTCTACAATTTTATCTAATTTTTAAATAAATATTTATATTTAAAAGTTTTAAACTAGATAAATATAATTACGTATACTTAATTTTAAAATTTTAAAGTATAAATATCTAAATAACAATTGAATAAAATTATTTATAAAGTCAAATTTTTTTAATTTTTAAGTTTTCTAATTGTATATTTGTAGAATTTTTAGTTTTATTTAAATATAATTTTTTTATAATAATACAAATGGTAACCCAATTTTCATTGCACCACTGAAATGCTGGCTAAATACAAAATTTTTATTTATAATACTCGTATGCAAATAAATTTGGCTCCTTTTCATGAAACTTTTCCAATTCCACCCCTAACAGGGAGTAAAGCCTCTAAAATAACACTAAGTATTACTATATTATTAATAATGCTCGCAGGTAACTTATATTTTATTAGCCATAATAAATATTATAAACATTTTATTTATTGTATCAAACACACTTTATGCAGAAAAAGACAAAATAAATCAAACAAAAATATTATAAATTTTATCTAAAAATTAATAAAACTTACATAATTTAATAAAATAATTAATTAAATAGATGATAAATATTAATTTTAAATTTTTTATGGTTTAAATATTTAATTTTTAAATTTAAAAGAGGCAATATTTAATCACTAAATATTGGAGGAATATTTTGTTTTTCTCATCAGAATGAAACTTAACAAATAAATATTGTAGTTAAACAAAATAAGTGTCAAATACGATTTAGTGGCAATAGTAGAAATCTGCGACTAGTTGCAGCAAGACATTTTTCCTTGAAAATCATGGTACAAGTGCCGCAAATCCAGCTTTGCAATCTATGTTGTATGACACACAAAAATAGAATTTGTACATAGAAACCTCCCTAATAAACTTCAGTTGGAATAAAATACTAATTTTATGAAGGACGAAATAAAGTATAAAGTCATGTCTGCCAAATAAAATATTAATTTTGCATTTTTTTGGTCTTTAGACTGTAACCTCTTTTCTTGCCTCCTTCGCTAACTTTGCACTTGCAAATTCTATGTCGTCCAAGTCAAAATCAAAATTAACAATAAGTTTGGAACAGCTCCAAACATTCTGTTTTATTCCTCAAAGAATTAATTGACTTCTGTTGGCCCTTGTTTGGGCATGGTGAGGGAAAAAATGTGAAAAAAGAGGTGAAAAAGATGTGAAAAAATATTTTTCTATTTGTTATTTGAATTTATGAAAAATAAAATGAAAAGAAAATAATAAAAATATTAAATTTTTATTTAATTTAATTAAAAAGTAAAAAATAATAATTTCTTGATCAACAAAATTACTTTTACTACAAGTTAACAAAGTTTATCAGTAAAACTTATAAAAGGACAACTTTAAAATTTTCTATCCTTTTTGGATATCAATATACTTGGAGGGAAAAGTTTTTACTCATTTATGAAGTATCTTTTAACCTTTTTCTTTCTACATCTAATTTTAATTCTGTAACATTTAAATACTAAAAAAAATTATTTTAAACTTTTTTTATATATTTTCTTTTCTTTTTCTTTCCACATTTTATAAAATCCAAATACTAAAAAAAACCATTTTCAATATTTTTTATCATATATTTTCTTTTCACATATTTTCTTCCGACATTTTTTCATGTGTCCATGAAACGTATGCATGTGCACAGGATAGATTACTACAAAAAGAAAAAAAAATCCCTTCCCTCATTTTTTATTTTTTTAGACAATTTTTTATTTTCACTTTAGAAAACTAGTTTGTTCACAAGCACTTTTGCTTGTGTTCAAAGACTTTTTTTAAAAAAAATTGAAAACTTTAATCACTACTACTAATTACTAATTATTGACTATAATTATTATTTTCCTAAAAAATAATATATAGGATTAAATATGTTGTTCAATTCATAAAATTGAATAAAAAGAAGTCCTATTTACAAATTAGTTTCTGTTAAAAATTTTAGCTAATGGCATTAATTAGTTCCTATTAATTTTATTTATGTCAATTTTACCAATAGTTTTCAAGAATTGTTAAGCAGTAGGGATGCAAGTCTTAATCTTTTTACAATTAAGTATTAAGTAAACATAAATACGATTTGATTTATTGCAATGAACGAGACATCTTAGTTCTAAAAAATATTATATTCTTCACGTAAAATTGCATAAAGTATTATCAAAAATTTTTCTAATAATTTAATCCTCATATTTTCATTATTCCAAACATGTTATCTATAAAAATTTATGTTTAATCCATCATGGAGAGTATAAATAAATTGATTCACAAAGGATACTAGCATCCAATTTTCAAATTTTCATTTTAAATATAAGTGCTTTCTAGAGCCTAGGAACCATCTTATTTTTTTTCCAATATTATATTAAATTCTTTTAAATCTTTTTATATATCATTTTCATCTCTTAATTTAGAATACCTCTTTTGGGCTTAATAAATTTTAAAATTATACTTATATTTATTCTCAATGTCAAAAAATTTGATCTTATGAAATGTGAAATATATTATATGTATGAATATGGAAAAAAGACATACAAACAACAACAAAGAAATCAAATAATATAATTGGATCGGAAAAGTACCAAATTATGAGCAAAAAAATACGAACTAATATCTTCATACGATTTATTTCTATTTCATTAGGAAAAAATATATTTTCATTTTATTAGAATGCTCATCTCTTATTAAATGTTTGCGCATGTCACAAAAGGGAGAGGAAATACATTGAAGGAGCAATTAAGAGTTCATACGAGTAAAAGAAAAATATAAGAGCATGTTAATATAGAAAGAGAAATTGATTTCAAAATTTTGTTCATCTTGAAGGAGAGAGAGAAGAATCAGTTAAAATAGAAAAGTGATAATTATGAGAAGTTACGAAGTCAAAATAAAAGTAATATTTTAATTACTATTTGAAATAAATGCAAGAGAGAAAAATTTTGATAGATAGAAAATAATTGTGCCAAGTTATAAAATTAAATTAAAATAAGAATAATTTTTAATTACCATTTGAAATAAATGTGAGAGAGAGAAGAATTAGTTAAAATTGAAAAGAGATAATTGTAAAAAATTATAAACTCAAAATAAAAATAATTTTTTAATTGCTATTTGAAATAAATGCAAGATTACAATGTTAGTTTCATTTTATGAAATTTGAAATAAATAAATATTAATTTTTTGAAAATTTATTAGATAAATTGTAGAAGTTACAAAATTAAAATAAGAATAATTTTTTAATTATAATTTGAAATAATTGTGAAAGGGGGAGAGAGAGAGAGAGAGAGAGAGAGAGAGTGAGAAGAATCTATTAAAATAGATAAGATATAATTACGGAAAGTTAGAAATTTAAAATAAGGATAATTATTTAATTACTTTTTGAAATAAATTGGATATTTCAAAGTTGTCCTAATTTTATTAAATATGAAATAAATGAATATTAACTTTTTTTGGAAGGAAAAAAGTGAAGCCTAACAACCCTAACCCTTTTATTGTCAAATTGATTAACTTAGTAGTTTATATAGTATTTCATTTTAAAGGTTATGATATCAAATCAAAATAATATTATAAAAAATAATTTTATTTAGTGCATAATTATTTTGCATTTAAACTAGTTGAAAATTATTGTTTAGTTCTCTTAAATTTAAAATAAATATGTATTGTGTTCAATTTTTTGGAAAAACGAAAAGTGGAGACCAAAGTTTAATAGTATAAATTAAACATGGTTTAGTTTTGAATTTTGACCATATTATTATTTAGATACTTAATTACTCTTCACTAATTGACCTTTAATAAATTTAATATAATAAATAATTATTACTTTTATATTTCATCAATTCTTTTTTTATTTGTAGTTTAGAGAGAGGTTTTTTTTCCCTTTAAAAAGATTAAGATTATTTATATTATGGCACAAAATTTAAGTAAAATTCTACGTATGTTTGCCATAAACCTTTTCATTCAAATTACTCACTTGTATCAATACCTCTATGTGTTGGAATACGATGAGGCTTACTATAAAACTTAAGGAACATCACTTAAATTTTGTCTTTTATTATCTTCTTGAAAAAATTATTTATGCTATCCTAATGAATGCTCACATTATTATAGACATATAAGTAAATATCGATTATTTCACAAAATTCACATTGGTTTAGAAATTGACATATATTTGAGTGATATTGTATATTAGATCACATTATATTAATTTTTTAATTGACACGAAAATAGATTACAATATTGATTTTTAAAATTTTTTTTAATATTTTTGCATAATATTTCGATTTTTAGTAAGGATTAGACGTAAAATATCCACCATGCAATAGGAATGGAATAAACCAACACCTAGCACATAATATTGCAGATTCATCAAATGGCATGGGTTATTGGAAATCAAATTCATTATAACAAATTGCAAATGAATTAATTCTTACCTTTCAAGATTTCAATTGTATCTTAAATTCATATTCAGAGCAATACAATTACAAACGTGGTCGACCCATTAAAAAGTGTATCTTGAGTTTAAGACTTTAAAAATATCATAACTATGTGCCCTCGGTTATTAGTTTAAGGCAATTTTTTTTATTTTACATAACATTTGAAATTTATATGAAGAGTAACAATTGAAGGCATTTTGTCCTTTTAAAATCATAAAAAAATGATCGTTTTGATTGATTTTTCTTAATTTCTCTTCATCTCATAATTGTTTGACCAACTTTTGATTTTACTATAATATTTAATTAAATATATAATAGGCATGCAAACTTCAAATATAATCTTAAAATTTATAAAAAAATAAAAAATTTAAAAAATTGTGAAAAAATTCAAACAAATGAAAGTAGTGGTAACCAAAGAAATAGAAACAAGAGAAAAAAAAAGCTCTTTTATTTTAAATTAGTGGTTTGATACATGATATTTGCTTTATGCTCAATGTTAATTTAAATATTAATAATTCATTGATGTATGATGGAGAGCAGAGTGAAAATTAGGATTTTATAGAGTAAGATGGATATAGATGAAGACTCAACTTAAAAACAAATAAAAAAAAAGTGAAAATAGTAATTAAAAAAAATTAAAATTTGCTTTATTTAGTGCTAGACATTAAACATGATTGGTTCACTTATAGGAACCAATATTTAATACTTAGACTTTTATACATTGGTTCACTAGTAAGAACTGGCATCAAAAGTAAAACACATAAGTTTTTTTTAAATTGATGTTTAAATTTTTTTTCATATTTAGAAAAATGTCGTAGAGAATTCTAATATACGTAGACTAAAAATTTAGATATTAATACTTTAATTTTATGATAAAATAAAAATAATTAGATTTCAATTATATAAAAATAAATGGTTAAGATTTATAATTAGGATACTTATTTAATAGTAAAAAAGTTAATGATATGATATTTCTATTTTAGACTGTAATTTTTTAACTTAAAATTCATCAATAATCTAAAATAAGTAATTTGAATTTATATTAATTTATATACATTTTTAAACCTTCTCACTATATAATAAACTTAATTTAATGATTATTAACTCAAATTAATTTAATGATTATTAACTCAAATTTATTTATAATACATTATAATTTAAAACTTTCAAAATTAAAATACTTTTAAAAAATTATCACATATTCATTTTAAAAAATATGAAATATAGTTAATAGTTAATAAATAAAAAATTTTAACTTTTACTTTATCAAGCTAGTATTTTTTATTTCTTCTTCTTCTTCTTCTTCTTCTTCTTTGAATAATCTCCTTCATTTATTTCTTACATATTAATACACAATAAAATTTTTTAAAATACTCAATTTAGTAATAAAATTTACTATTATTTTCAATCAAAAGTATAATATCCATTAATATTTGAACGAAATGATACTTATACATATTATTTTTCTTATAAATATTCAAAATTAATTTTTCCAAACTTGTTTAAAATATGTTAAGTATATTTTATTTAAAAAATTAAAATGTTATGCATACACTTATAAAAATATAATATGTTTATTTATTTTTTACTTTGCTTATGTTATAAATTATAATAAACCCAAGCCTTTACAATGTACACACTATCTCAAATAAAATACTTATTTTATTGATTTAATTTATTATTGTTAATAATTTTTATATAAGATAAAATAAAAAATAAAAATAAATGAGATGAATTTTTTTTCATAATTTGTGAAATTATAAAGATAATAAAGATTAACATTAAAAAGAAAAATACAACTAATAATTTAATGTATCAAGTCCAAAAGTGGCCTATTTATATTAGGTTAAAATTATAGTAATAGATTACTTATATTTTTTAGTTTCTAATTTTTAAGTAGAACGCATTTAAACATACATATATAAGTATGTGTGTATGTACGTTGGTTGTTTACTAATAATTTCTTGATATTGTTTAATTTTATATACAAATTTAAATAATTAAAAAGAATAATAGTATAATTTCTATAAAAAAAATTTTGATTAGCTAATATAATATCAAAAGTATAATATCCATTAATATTTGAACGAAATGATATTTATACATATTATTTTTCTTATAAATATTCAAAATTAAATTTTCCAAACTTGTTTAAAATATGTTAAGTATATTTTATTTAAAAAATTAAAGTGTTATGCATACACTTATAAAAATATAATATGTTTATTTCTTTTTTACTTTGCTTATGTTATAAATTATATTAAACCCAAGCCTTTACAATGTACATACTATCTCAAATAAAATACTTATTTTATTGATTTAATTTATTATTGTTAATAATTTTTATATAAGATAAAATAAAAAATAAAAATAAATGAGATGAATTTTTTTTCATAATTTGTGAAATTATAAAGATAATAAAGATTAACATTAAAAAGAAAAATACAACTAATAATTTAATGTATCAAGTCCAAAAGTGGCCTCTTTATATTAGGTTAAAATTATAGTAATAGATCACTTATATTTTTTAGTTTCTAATTTTTAAGTAGAACGCATTTAAACATACATATATAAGTAAGTATGTGTGTATGTACGTTGGTTGTTTACTAATAATTTCTTGATATTGTTTGATTTTATATACAAATTTAAATAATTAAAAAGAATAATAGTATGATTTCTATAAAAAAAATTTGATTAGCTAAAATAAAAAATTCTAAAATTATTTGGATGTAATACATTAATGTTTAAATATAATTTTATTGCATTGTAGGTAATAATTTTTTTCAATAAATTTATAAAAAGTAAAGAATTTATTATTGAAAAAATAATGTTGCCATTAAAATAAAGTATTTAAGAATATAGTATATAGCTTTTCGTAATTTTTTTGACATGTAACAAATTTCTTCATTTAATACAAAAGTACCAAGTTTTATATACATTTATTTTAATATAAATGAGTGGTTTTAAATTGTGAAAAGTAATTTTTTTATTTCATCAAAGATTTAAATAATGAATAGTAATATTTGATTTTTTATAATAATTAATTTGTTATTTTATTTAAAAAATAATAATTTTATTATGTACTTTTAAAGTTAAGTACAAATATAGATTTTAAAAATGTGAGTGTGTGAACCAAAACGAGAGAGAAAAAAAGAAACATTGGAAGTAAGAAATTTTTAAATTTGTGTAGAGGAAAAAAAGCATTTAACCTAACTTACTTTTTATTTAACTATTAATTTGTTAAAAAAACTTGAGATTAAAATAAAATAAAAATAAATTTAAGGTTTGATTTAAAAGTTTATAAATAAACAATTAACTTGAAATTTTCTTCCATAGAAGCAATATATCATCATTTTATTGACTTATTAATCATGGTATTAATATCCATAATTATAGTTTGAATATGGAAGAATTATCTAAATGTCATTAATCTCATGACTTTACATAAATATTTTAGAAACTAGCATCTAAAGTCCCACATAATCAAATGCATTAATATTTTTTCAAAATCAACATCTTATATTTTTTTCATATTTTAAAAAATGTTATTATTGTTATTTCTTTTGATTGCCATATTCTAGGCAATATCATTTCTACTTTTATAGGACAACTTTATATATCAATCAATTAAATTTTAATAAAATTCAATATAAAAATATAATTATATTCTTTTATAATTGATATTGATATTATTTAATTTTCTCTTTAATTTTTGAAGAATAGGAATAATAAGAAAAATATAATTCTTATAAATGAAGAAAATTATTATCGAGAGAATTCTATCTTTCGAAAGAGATTTAATTCAATTGAAATTTGGATTAATAAGAGATTAATGTATTTTGTTAGATATCGAGTAATTCAAAAAAATAATAATAAAAAGAAAGAAAGTACAATCCTTCTCCTAATTTCATAATTTACAGGGCTTACGAACTAAGCAATCAATGGCCATGAAGCGGACGATTCATAAGCAAACCGCCCCACCAAATGGTGCCTTTGCCAATTGTCAAGCAAACCCCATTACAAATTGACTACGCCCTCCATTGATGAACACAACAGCTATAAAGGAAACAAAAATGAGCTTTAATTAGTGGAAGCCACTTTCCCCCACCAATGATTACAATTTAAAATTTCAAATAGGAGGTCTCTTGCTATGGCTTCAATTTTCGTTTTCTCTTTAAAAAAAGGAACGATTAGTAGTGGTTATTTTTATTGATTATTATCATTGAGTAAAATAGTTTGTTTAATGAAAATTACTTTTTTAAGGATAAACTTTTATTGAAGATTATTTATCTTTTTATTGATCACAAATTTAATATAAAATATGTTATTCACTCATAATGAGTGTATATCTTATCTCTAAATTAATATGACTTTTTTCTCTTCAGAAATAAGATGGTTAGTATTGTTATATTTATTCAAAATAGATTAAATTTTTTTAAATAATTTATAATTACAACCATTTAAAGAATAAACTTATTATCATAACTCTCAACAAGATCATTTGTTAACTTTTATTAATCATAAATTGACTAATCATAAATTAACGTATTTTTTTGCAATTTAAGTCCGAATATTTAGAATCGACTAATCGTGAAAGAGGAAAGAAAAAAAAAAGTTTATTTCGCTATCTAGACCACGATGAAAGAGATATGAGCTGAGATGGGTTCGTAAAGCACACAATAACTTAAGACACCCCCCAAGTTTCAAAAGGCTGGAGGACCAAAATTTGCTCAACCAAGGGCTTGACCACATGGGCTTTGGGTAAATTTGGTGCTACCCTTTGAGCCCTCTGAAACATGTTTGGTCTACTAATGTAGGGTGCTCTCAATTTTTACCCTCAAAATTAGCCAATCTCAATTATGGATATTAGGACCAATCAATCAATCCATTTTTATTTCCCTTGCCAAACCGAATTAGGGATAAAGAGTTGGTATTCTATGGTATATTAAAGTTCCGTTTCATACAAATAACTGATAAATTAACTAATAATTGATAAGTTAACTGATAATTAATAGTTAATAAATTAATTAAAGTATTTTATAAAATTAACTATTAAACTAATTAAACTTGTAAAATAACATAAAAAGACATAATAATAAAAATACATATAATTAAAATAATTTATATTTATGTAAAAATTAAATTAGATTAATGTAATTAAAAAGTTTAAAATAAAAGTATAATTTTTAATATTTAATTAATTATATTTAATAAACTTATAATTTATTTACTTATATAATTTTTATTTTATTATTTATTATAAAATTATAATTACTTAAAATATAATTAATTATATTTTTAAAAAATTACTTAAATTTATATTACAAAAGATATTTATTATAAATTAATAAAAAGAATAAAGATAGATTCAAAAAAAAATTAAAAAAATAGTAGCTTATAAGTTATAAACTACTCTAAGCAGCTTATTAAATTAAAACTTATAAGTTACCTAAAGTAACTTATAAGGTAGTACGAGAAATACTTCTAAAGACTAACTTATAAGGAGTAATTTATTTATTATGCGAAATGGAGCCTAAATCTTATCTTTCTTTACACTAAGGAGTAAAAGTAATACATTACTTAATTTTTTTGAAAAAATAAATAATTTTATTTTTAAAATTATAAAATACTAATAAAATAATTTTTAAATTATATAAAATTAATATTTTATTTTTAAATAATAATTTGTATAGATAACTTTGTCTTCTTGTGTAGTAATTCAAGAATAAAATTTTCTATACAAATTGATAAAATTATTTATACGGATCATTATTTAAAAATAAAATCATAACTTTATATAATTCATGAATTGTTTTGCTAATACCTTGTAATTTTTGGAATAAAATTATTAATTTTATCTATTTATTATTCATTCACTAAACATTATTATGTATTTAGTATAATTTAATTTACATTGATTTCACATATTTAAATTATGTCGTGTGTATAATGAATAGGATTAACATCTCATTTGGAATTATAAAAAAGTAGAGTTGAATTTGTTTAGAAATGGATTTATATATATAAATGCAAATAAATTGATCGGAGTTTTATGCTTTCCGAGAAAAGGTAAGTAAATTAGGCTTGGTTTACTTTTGAAATATGTTTTTTTGTAGAAAAAATTATATTTTTATATATAAATAAAAGAATACTATATATTTCTATAATTTATAATTAAAAAATAATATCTAAAGTTGTGGTAGTAAAAAAAATAATTTTCTCTTGGAAAAAAGGAGAATTATTTTTTACTAAATTTTTTAAATTTAAAATTAAACATATAAATCATTTTTTACTATTTTAATATTTTATAATTCTATTTCTATAAAAAAATATTTTTTTTGATAATAAATGGTGTCTATAATAATAATAATAATAATAATAATAATAATAATTAATATTATTATTATTATTATTATTACGACTAGTGGGAAAAAGGTCATGTTATTCTCGTGATTCAAGGACTCTTTCAATGTAGGCTTGTTACTTAAATAGTAAAGCGGGTTTAAATGGACTAATTTTGCAAGTACCCTATATGTTAAGCTTAAGCGGGCTTAATATGTGATGTTGCCATAGATGTTAAATTGGGCTTTCATTGAATGGGCCTCACATTGAACTCGAGCCCATTCAGTCTCTAAACAGGATGTTATGTTATGGTTGTGCAAGGGCCCAAAAGCTTTATATTCCGCCTGCAAGAAGTGCGTATCTGCAATTTGTACCCCTGCTTCATAGGATCTAAGATGTCCGATGCTTTTGTGCCTTAAACTCAGACAATTCATTTTTTTTTTAACGGAAAATCTAAGAAATAACAAGTATATAAAATAACTTATTCAACTACAAATGAGATATTAAGAAGCATATACATAAATACTTATCACTCTTTCAAACATCCCATTAACATGTGAAATTTTGGAATGCAGTATATTTAACAAATCTCATTAACAAAAACAGATCGGATCATCAAACATAAATAAAATAAAGGTATAAAAATTAAACATAATAACTTGTATTTATTGGGCGTCATAAACATTTTGAGAATCACATCCACTTTTTACACTCTTTTTAAGCTTAATATTGACAATTTCACTAACAATGAGTTAGATTAGAAATAAGGATATGTATTATATTTATAGTGTATAAATATTTCTCCGTTCAATGTTTCATTAGAGCAATTCTAATTAAGGACCCTCTTAATTTGTTAAAAAATGTTTTTCATAAAAAAATATCATTTGTATGTATATTGATAATAGGGCCAATTTTACGGTACCCCGGGAGTTTCAAATCCGGGGTGACGTAGTGCATTGTGGACCATTCGATGAGATTACCAAAATTCTTAGTAATCTCATCTAATGGTTTGCATTGTGCCACGTCACCCCGGGTTTGAAACTCCCGGGGTACGGTAGCAAGCACCTGATAATAGATAACATGCCCCTTGTATTTATGATTTTAAACAATAATACCTATAGATATAGTAATTAAGGAAAGTAAATTCCTTTAAAAAATAAATTTCTTTTAATAGAATTATTTTTTAAATTCTATATTTAATATTAAATTAATAAAATATTTTTTGATCTTAATATGTTATAAATATATATTATAAAAATATTTTTTGATGAAACAAATAAATTTTAAGAGAAAATTATGATTCCTAAGTAATGATGATTTTATAAATATCAAATTTCTTGGTATCAGTCAATGGTGCAAGAAGACGTCTGGCAATTCCCAACTATGGTTGCAATTACGGGTGGAATCAATTTGAATTGAGTTGAATTTTAATTTAATCGAACATTGCTCGATAAACAATTTTAGGTGTTCGAGTTTAGATTATAATTAATAAATAAGCTCATATCGACTTGATTTAAAATATTTAAATTTGATTATCTATTCCATTAACTCGATAATAATAAAAATATTTTTGAATTATAAATGAGTTATATGTTTGATTTGAGCTCCATTTATTAGAAAATAGTCATTTTAATATAAAATTTATTTCTTCAATAAATATATAAAATTAAAATATATATTAATTAAAATTAAATTCTATCAATACTTACGAATTAATTAAAAAAGTTATAATCCTATTAATATTAATATTAATATTTTAAAAATATTTATTATATAGATATAAACGAATTGCTTATATACTAAATGTGTGAAATAAGAATAAATTATACTTAATTCAAATTGATAAGTAAGCTAAATTTTTATTTAAATTTGATAAAAATAAATCATAAATCGAACCAATCAAAACCGAATTATTCTCAAGCCGCCCTTGCTGAACAATCAAGCTTAAGTTCCACCCTTGGCGGCAATGAATTTTGAGTAGTTGTATGTTACTTTGGGCCAATGTTAACCACATCTCTTGATTGTCTAAGCCCAAAACAAGTAGGGGTATTCATTCAGCGTTGTCTCATTAAACCCACTCTATGCCACATGTTGCACCAAACAAGTACTTGACAATCCGAATTGGAAGGCAAATGTTTCCCTCCATAGCACGTTTCAGTGGAAATTAAAGTGGATGGGGCAGAGGCAGTTGAAGTTTTAATTAAACATCGGTTGATAGAACTGGTGGCAATTCAATTGCTATCTTTAATAGGTTGAACCCTCCCCTTATTGTATTGTATAAATACAAATGCTGCAAAGCAAGCCACTCAATATTAAA
The DNA here is from genome assembly GCA_020226215.1 of Sindora glabra. Lineage (NCBI taxonomy): Eukaryota > Viridiplantae > Streptophyta > Magnoliopsida > Fabales > Fabaceae > Sindora > Sindora glabra. The sequence continues at coordinate 31,186,241 of CM035227.1, read as the reverse complement.
TAGCCTCACTTTCTGTTCTTCTGGTTCTCTTCAGCCATTTGTTTGCAGAATCACTATGAAGCTTCATCTGCTTCACATCTTAGTTTCTCTCTCTGTAAAGAAGAAGATATTTTCATTAATTTTTTTTTTCTTTTTGTCAACTTTCTACTTATTTTGGGTAAAAAGTTTATTGTCATGAGAAAGAAAAATCTAAGGTGGATTTTGGTTTTAAAATAATGCAGGTTGTGGTGGCAGCAACTCAGGCAGCTCCTTTGCCTCCCCAGCTTTATTGGAAGTCCAAGCTTCCTAGCACTCCAATTCCAAAAGCCATCACAGATCTCCTCCACCCTGGTCTGTATATATATTATATTGAAATTTTGTTTGAATTTATATTATTTTGATTTTTTTTACTAAAATTTTGTATTAATTTAAATTTTATAAAATTAGTTTCATCATAAATTTTAGTAGAGCTGTTGAAAAAAACTTACAAGTTGCAAGTTAACACATTTGTCTGCAAACTTTTGTAGATAGGAGCCTCTATTTTAAAAGCGTGGTTAAATTTTGGCTCAACTTCGAGACTTGCAACTTGAGCAGGCCAGTCTGCGGAGGGGCCTAGCCAGGCCGCTTTATTTTTTATTAAGTTTTCAAATTTTTAATCCTTATATAGGTCTAAAATTTCAATTCGATTATACTTTTCTTACTCACTTTTAATTATATAAAATTGTATTATAAATTATTTTTAAATAATATTTTTAATTTTATGAATACTTTTTGACTTATATATGTATGCATAATTATAAAATTGTATTACAAAAAGATTTATTTGACGTGTTCATATTATTTGAAGAGTCTCAGAAGTTTACAGAACAAACATCATTGTACGTTCGACTTTAATCGATTTTGCTTGATATATAATTTATGATCTCCTACACAAAATTTTAGTGGAAAAAATTGGTTTAAGACGGCTACTGTTTAGAAGGGTACCGGTGAGGTGTCATTTTATTTCATTATAGTAAAAGTGGCATTTCAATCACGATTGCTTTTTTTTAGTTAATTAGTCACGCTTTTTTTAATTTTTTAATTTTTTGTAAAATAATTTTAATATATAAAAAAGAGAATTAAATCTAAAGAATTATACGAGAAATTTAAATGTATAGGATGTATATAATTAATGTCAATTTTTAAATTTATATTATGTCTTATAAAATATTTTAAATTAAAAAAATTGGAAATCGAACATTAAATTATGACTAGTAAAATTATGTATTTAGAAATATTGATTTGTTATAGCTAATATGTTTACTAATATACTATTGTGTTTATATTTGAGCTTCGAACAAAAGAAATTTAGATGAAAAATGAATATTAAAAAAAAGTTGTTATGAACATGTAAAAACGGTATCCAAAACTTAATTATATAGTATGGATTCAAAATCAAATTTTTACTAAACTCATTCATCTTTTACAATATCCCTTGATTTTAACCAGAATGTTAAATTTGCATATCATAATCATAATATTACACCACAATAATACTTTTTGTTTTTGTTCATGATTTTGTTATTTTTAGTGTAATATTAATATTTAATTTAAAATCATAATTTTGAACTTTATGAATATATGATGTCTTATGAGGTATTGTAATCGTTCCATTTTGTTGCGGCGAGAAAATGCAGTAAATGAGACGGTGTAGGGTGGAATTTGCTCTCTGAACTCAAAGTTTACAAAATTTTGCAGATTGGCTAGAAGACAAAAGCACCTCGGTGGGCGTTGGCAAAGGCGGAGTTTCCGTCAACACAGGCGGCCACAAGGGAAAGCCCGTGAAGGTCGGAGTTGGCCATAGCCCATTTGATTACAACTATGCCGCCACCGAAACTCAACTCCACGACGATCCAAACGTGGCCTTGTTCTTCCTGGAAAAGAAACTGCATCCAAACACAGAGATGGAATTGCACTTCACCAAGAGCTCAAACGACGCCGCATTCCTGCCTCGCGAAGAGTCGAAAAAGATTCCGTTTTCATCAAGCAAAGTTAATGAAATACTGAAAACATTTTCCGTCGAGCCCCAGTCTGCGGAAGCGGAAATTATGAAGAACGCTATAAAGGAGTGCGAACAGAAAAGGATTACAGGAGAGGAAAAGTACTGTGCGACGTCGTTGGAATCCATGGTGGATTTTACCATTTCCAAGCTCGGTAAAAATGTCGAAGCTGTTTCTACGGAGGTGAATAGAGAAACGGAGTTGCAGAAATACAGAGTGAAATCTGGAGTGAGAAAGCTGGGTGGAGACGAAGCGGTTGTTTGCCATAAGCAGAATTATCCGTATGCTGTTTTTTACTGTCACAAAACAGAAACTACGAGAGCTTATTCTGTGCCTTTGGAGGGTGAAGATGGGAGCAGAGTTAAAGCAGTTGCAGTTTGTCACACAGATACATCAGCATGGAATCCAAAGCATTTGGCATTTCAAGTGCTGAAAGTGAAGGCAGGAAGCGTTCCAATCTGCCATTTTCTTCCTGAGGATCATGTTGTGTGGGTTCCCAAGTAAAAATTATCAGAATGGGGTTTTAGTTAAAAGCTAAAGGTATAAAGCTATATATACGTATATCCTTGAATTAATAAGCAGTTTCAGTTTGAATCACAGGAACTGATTATGTATGTTTACTTGTGTATGATGTGATGAAGCTTAATTATGTACGAAACTAAGATTTGAAAACCTCCGCAATAGCAATATTATACGTAATATTACGGTTGCAGACGAGATCGTATCTGTAATTTTTCGTAATTTTGAGTTGTGTTATGATTACATTTTTTTTGGATTTATCCACGTCATAATGCAACCACAACCGCTATCATAATCGCAATTTAAATCCTGAAGCTCGCTCCTTCTCTCATGTCACATTTTCCTTTCTTTTGGGTTGTTTAATTAACAGATGATATATACTTGTGTTAATTGGAATAAAAATGATCGAATACGTGCAGCGTCTGCTTAACGTTCTTGGTCTCATAAGCTCTGGTCATATTTGAACGGATAGATCATCCATACAATGAAATAATTAATATTAAAGCATGAAAATTCAGAATATTAATAAAACTTTGATTATCGAATAGTGTATTTCAATTAAATCAAATTATTATTAATTAGCAAATAAATATAATATCTTTTTAATTAAATTTATATTATATTATATAAATATATTTCATCAACTAAGTTTACAATTCACAATATCATTTTAATTTTGTTAAACATTATATTTAATTAAGTTAGTAATTTACAATATTATTTTAATTTATAATGAATAATTAGAAAAATTCTCATTCATGATTCAATTTAGTATAAAATTTTAAAACTAAACTACTACATTACAATTATTATAATCAATTTGAATTGAGTTAAATGTTTTAATTTTTTAAAGGGGGTAACCCATGAACTGTTTAGTTTATTATAAAATTTCAAACTATTATAGATATTTTAACCAATCAATTTTTTGAATTAATATAACTATTTTAATTTTTTTAAATGTTATAATTAAGAAATCCCTTCACAATTAACTACTATAGATGTTATAATCAATTTGAATTAATAAAAATAAATGCATTAATTTTATAATTTTTTATTATTTGTTTTGTACCATTTTTATTACTATTATTCCTATATATACTAATGAATATTTTTTTAAATCATTATTAATTAGAAAATAAACAAAATATCTTTCTAATTAATTTCTTATTATATTATATTTTTAATTAAATAAATATATTGCATCAATTAAATTTGTAATGCGCAACATCATTTTAATTTTGTTAAAACATTATTCAATTAAGTTAGTAACTCATAATGTTACTTTAATTTTGTTAAAACATTACAATTACAACAAGGAAAATTTATTTGGTCAAATCAGTAAGATAATTGATCAAATAAAAAATGGACCTATTTTAAAAATGAATAATTAAAAAAATTCATTCACAATTTATTTTAGTATAGAATTTTAAATTTAAATTATTATATTATAATTATTACAATCAATTTGAATTTAGTTAAATATTTTAATTTTTCAAAGCATTATACATAAGGTAATCCATGCACCGTTTAGTTTACTATAGAATTTGAAACTATTGTAAATATTTTAACTAATAATTTGCTTGAATTAATATAAATGTTTTAATTTTAAATATGTTATATTTAGAAAATCTATTCACAATTCTTTTTGGTAGGAAATTTAAAGCTTATACAGATGTTATAATTAATTTAAATTAATATAAATAAAATGCATTGATTTTGTAATTTTTATTATTTATTTTGTGCAATTCGTTTTTATTATTCTTCTTATATTTATTGATGAACATTTCTTCCCTATTATCATGTCATCCTTAATCCTTAACTTTGTTTCATTCGTTTTTCTACTAAATGACTATGTTAAATATAATTCTCACCATTTTCTCATTTCTCTTTATCATCTTTTATTTCTATTTGTCACCTATCATAGATGATGCATGACATATCTTTAAAATACAAGGCATAATGCTTTTCAAGTATTTGAGCTTTGAGCCACACTTAATAGATTTTGATTTAATTTCAAGCACATATAAGACATTAGTAATGAACTTTATATCTAAATGAGTCTCCACTAATGACGCCTTTTCCTTGGACTTTAATGTACTCTCCATTTCCAAGCTTTACTTTTAAATTGCAAGATTTATCTAGATTTTTTAAAATACTAGCATCATATGTCATATGGTTACTACAATTACTATCAATTATCCAAACATTTGATTTATGATTTCTTGCATAACAAGTTGTAGCAAACAATGTTTTTTCTTCTTCTTTCTTTTCAATAACTTGAGCTTGTTATATCTATTACTCTTGCTTGTCTTTGCAAACTTTTTTCACGTGACCAAATTTCTTGCATGCTCTGCACTGCATTTTGCAAACTTTTTCCACATGACCAAATTTCTTGCATGCTTTACACTATACTCCAGGCTTGAACTAGTAATATTTCTCAAAGTGGTTAGTTTTCTTTCAATGTGAACATGGATTATTCTGGCCTTCATTTTTTTCCTTCTCCTTTTTCTCACTTGGTTGCTTCTTTTCCTTATCTTAAGGTAGCTTTCCTTTTTATCTTATTAGAGATGCTGCCTTAGCACCATTATTTTACCTTATTGACCTCCTCTATTCTTAGGCTTGGAAAGCATACGCTAGCTCAACCAAAGAGATCTTAAACAAGTTTTTTGAGTCTTTAAGTGATGAAATCTTGGACTCAAACCTTTCTGGAAGACTAACCAAGACCTTTTCAACTACTTTGATCTGTTAAGTCTTCCTCCAGCAGCCTGATTTTATTTACCAACTTCTATGAGTCTGTTAACATACTCTTTAATAGATTTATCTTTTCTCATGCGTAGCACCTTAAATTGCCTCTTCAAATTCAAAATTTACATCTGCCAGATCCTTTTACTCCCCATATACATTTCTTAAAGCTTGTCCCATGCTTCCTTTGATGCCTCGCATGCTATGATCCTAGTGAAAATTGAATCTAATACAATAGTATGAATAAAGGATAAGGCTCTTGGAGCTTTTGCTTCTTCCTCCTTATGTGCTCTGATTTAGTTAAGTGTAGGGTTGTTGTCAACTAGTGGAACTTCTCTTTCAACTTCCACCCACTACTACAAGCCAAGCCTTCTCAAGTGAGCTTTTATTTTAACAAACCAGACATGATAATTTTCACCATTGAAATAGGGGTTGAAGGAGCCAAGTCACTACTAAAGGCCATGTATGTTTTAGTTTATGGTGTTTTTGTATGGTAGGCTTTCTAGTTTTCACTCTTTGTTACACTTAAATTCCCTTAAGATCTTTAGGGCTCTTGATACCATGTTACAAAACTAAAGAACATAGAAAAACATAAAAAAAAAAACCGAGTAAAAGATGTAGATGAGAAAGGGTAGCAACAAAAGCTCACATTTCATTCATATTTTTGCTATATGTATATATACAAAAAAATTAATACAATAATAGAAATAAACTTATACTTAAACCCATACTTAGGCATGGCTATTTGAACAATTTTTTCACCTAAATTGTACCACAACAGAACTATAATATTTAGCCATATTAAAAAAATACATTCAGTAACCAAAATTAAACTTAATTAGCTTAATAAAACACATAAACTGATTTGAATATTAAAGAAAAATCTTAAAAGTGTAATGGATATATTAATATGCCACTGATTCAATGGTATACCATAACTTCTCCCGTAATATAATCCAAATTGTAAATCCATGCCAAACAAAACCACATTAAACTGTAAAAGACACCATCAATTTTAAAATTGCAACTCAAATCACAATAAACATAAATTAAATTAATAGAGAAAGCTATATATCAAATTTTCCAAAACCATTATGGTTTAATCAATTTAAAAATCATTCCAATGAAATCTAAGGGCCAAGTAATATAAATTTCAAACTTGAAACAATCAAAAATCAAAACCTCAACTTTAATCATGATTTTTATGATTAATTCAATTTTAGAAGAGATGAATGAGTGAGAGAGAGAGAGAGAGCATAACGAAAAAAGTTAGAGAAAGGAGAAGGTTGAACAAGGCATTTCTTTAGTGATTATCATAGTTGTCATTTCTTGATTCACCACTAATAAATGTCGGTCTCTTGATTTATCATTAGGAGACATTTGGTTTGCGAAATGATTTTACATTTTTGGAAATATTTTATAGGAATGTTATATTCTTATATTTAGTTCAAAATTTTAAAAAATTTACTTAGGAATATAATATTTCTAAAAATATTTTAAAACCTAACTTCCCGCCAAAACGTTCTATGGAGAAAAGTGAGTATTTCAGATTCTCATTTTATAGGAATATTGATATTAAAATAAAAAATAATTTTATCCTTATTCTTCTATGCCCTAATTTATTTCAAAATTTTTTTATTTTAATTTATATTTCTCATTTTTAATTTTTTATGATAACAAGTATAATTATACTAAATAAATAAAAAATATAATTTCTATATTCCAATTCTAATTTAGTTTGAAAAATTTTTATTTTCATTTTCATCTTTTACTTTTAACTTATATTTTTTATTTTTAATTTTTTTTATGATAGCAAGGATAATTATATTAAATAACTAAAAAATAAATAAATAAATTATAAATTCCAGTTATATTAATTTCTATATAAAAAATATAAATTTAAATTTAAGTAATATTTTTATGTTTGATATAAATAAAAGGTCTAAATGAGTTTTATAAGCAAAATGAATTCTCTATAATTTTATTAAATATTTTTTTAAATCAAAATAATTTTTTAAATATTCATTCATATAAAATAAACTTTAAATAGTACTTTTTAATATTCAATTATTCTATGTTAAATTTTGAATTTTCACCTTGACATTTTCACTAACATTTAGTGTAAAATACAGTAAAATGATGAAAGTTATAACTATGGCAGGGTGATTCACTTATTCACAGTTTTATCATATTAATATCAATTTTAATGGTTATAAATATATTTGCAAGAGGCCATAGACATCATTTGAGTAACATAAACTTCTATCATATACGTGACTATTTCATATGGGTATGTACTTTTGAGCTAATATGGGATTACTATTTTGTTTATCATAGTGAAAATTATTTTTTAATAAAATATCAAAATTAAAAAATATTTTATTTATTTAATATTAAATATAAAAAATCAAAAAATTTTAATTTTAAAAAATTTACTTTTTTCTATTTCAAATTGTTAGATATTATTTTTTAATTATTAATATGAATGATACATCATCCCTTTATAAATATATATAAATAATATTTTTTATAAAAAATATTTATCAATAAAATAAAGGAATACTTAATTTCTTCTCTTATTTGAATGAAGAAAAAAGAAAAAAAAAAGAATATTTAAAGATAAAATATTTGATTATTATATTTTAATTATTTGAAAATTTAAAGTTTTATTTTCTTTTCAATTTAAATTAAAAAATTTATTTCTTTTCTTTCTCTATTATTTTCTTTTCAAAGAAAACAAAAATTTCTTGTCAACAATGAAAAAATTACTTATTTATTTTATATAATTAATTATATAAAAAATTCAAATTCAAATTCTTAAAATTTTAATATTTTATATATTAAATTATTTATTACATTTTAATCAAATAGAATTCAAATTATTAATTTATTAAGTCTTTAAAAGTCTTTATTCATATATTTTTAATTAAATTTATAATTTATTACAATTTATGATAAAAAAATTGATAACGGTATTTTTTTAAAAAGGAATAAGATTTTTAAGAATATAAAATATGATCTAAACATAGGAATATAGTATATTTGGAAGTACAAAAAAATATTCTTAAAAATATATATATTAAATCAAACATATGAATCTTACCTTTCTAAAAATTACACACTTAAGAATACAGTTTTAAGAATATGCACTTTTTTAGAAATATAAAATTTTACGAACCAAAGAAGAGAAAGACAAAAGGTTGAAGAAGAATGACTCTGGCGGCAAGAACTAATAAGGAAAGAAATTCCTAGGTGCAATTAGTTTTTTTTTTTTTTAAGTTTTATGAATAAGTAATGATGTCTTAGTTTAATAATAATTAATAAGATTCAGAGTAGATTGATATCAAGGAAAAATGATTTTCTTCAAAAAAAATATATCTAAATAATTTACAAGATAATTTATTTTACAAATTATTGATAATTGATTATCAAAATCAATATATATATATATATATATATATATATATATATATATATATATATATATATATATATATATATATATATATATATATATATATAGATTGATATCAAGGAAAAATGATTTTCTTCAAAAAAATATATCTAAATAATTTACAAGATAATTTATTTTACAAATTATTGATAATTGATTATCAAAATCAATGAATATTTATATATATATATATATATTTGTCTTTAGCTTTGTAATTTAAATTATGTTTATACAATAATCATATAATTAAAGTGATAATAATCAATCAATGATTATTAACTATTATAAAATAAATATATAAAAATAAAATAATCATATTTATTCTTTATCTTTGCAATATAATTTTATTAATTATATAACATCAAAGTTATGTAAAAAAATAAAATAATATAACGATATCACGATTCTTATATACAAAGTTCATGAAAAAATATCTAATTTAATTTTGTACAATTTAAAAAATTTTGACTTATAATTTCTTAAAATTAGAAAGGATAGAATTCAACCACATTGAAAAGAGTATTTTTCATCTTTTGAAAAAAAAATTGAACCATTTATTACTGGAATCATTTCGGAGCTCCTAATTGTAGCATTTGGCATTTTCATTTAATAAGGATAATAATCATTTTGCACAAAGATAATTAATATGGAAGAGAAAAGATAAATATAAGAAGAAATTTTGATTTTCCTAAAAAAAAGGGATGCTTCCATAATTTAAATGATGATTATCTTTTTAATAAATTATTGATTACTAATTATCATGAATAGTAATAATATATTTTTGTCATAAGCTTGTAATTTAATTTGTGTTTATACAATAAATTATTACTTAATTTAAATGATGTTAATAATTTATTAAATAATCAAAGTGATGATAATCATATCTAGCAATTAATTATTATCCACTATTATAAAATAAACATATAAATTATTAAAATAATTATATTTATTTCTTAATAAATTGTTGAGTTATAAAATAAATATATAAAATGAAATAGTAATATAAAAAAAGTAAATGGATATAATTGTCTTTTACTCGATTCATATATACGTGTGCCTGTAAGTTGGTGCAGAGAGTAGTTTGAGAATTAAAAAATTTAAAATAATGATGATATCATTGATTAACAAAAATTTTTAATAGATTATTACTGGAAGGTTGAAACTATCATGAAAAAAAAATTATAAGAGATCAAATTGTGAAGTTTTAAAAAATGAGAAAAATTATATGTATTTAATTCAAATTTTAGAAGAGATGAAAGTAATTTATCTTTTATTAAAATATCATACACGTGTTGAAAAAATAAGATAAGTAAGTAAATTAAAATATAGTTACAATCAAGACTAAAAGATGGGATGTTTCCAAGGTACAAATAGGAAAAATTGTTGTATGGCATACAAGATTGCGTAGTTGTAGTAAGTTTTAATAACAACCATTGACGAGTTATAAATTAGCCATCAGATGAATCCAAAAGTTAATAATTGAGAGGAAGGAAGCCTAAATATTAGAATTGCAAAATAACCCTCAGCTTATTAATAACATAATGGCATACTTTATCCTCTTTGTTTCAATTATTAGTAGTACGGTGAGATTAGGTTTCAACTTGTGATTAGTTTGGGACCCAACAATTGGTTGAATGAATGTGGCAACGAAGGTTAACGATGAAAGGATATTGTAAAGGAAATTTATGATAACCATCATATTTCCTCAGAAACTTGAAGCGTTTGGCTGAATAGACTAAGGTTAGTTGTTATAATAGCATCATTTATCTTAAACAATCAATTGATTGTGAACAAAAGCATTAAAATCTGATTAAATGAAGAATACACTATATTTTAGGGGAGTTGTTTATTTTATGCGACTTGTTTTTAATGTGTAAAGGAATTTACTGTTGTAATTTAGTAAAATTAATGATAAGGGAATGTGAATTGCTTTTGATAATTGAGGTATGCATCAACTATATATCATTTCGTAAGTTTTAGTAAATGTTAAATGAGTTAAAATTTATTATTTGACTTTTAATTCAATTTATTAGAGAAGTTGAAGTAGCCCCAATGGCCTAAGTAATTCTAAATAGGTTTTAAAATGCAAGATATGATGAATTCAAAGTTGAGATTTGCTGCTGGTAATGAAAAATTTTAATCGTCCTTGAATATAAATAATAGAATAGAAGTATTTAATATGGCTATGGTGGATACGTTGTGGGAATTAGGAACCAAGGGAGACTGACTAACAAATACAACGAGTTTAAACAGATTGAGGTGTCTAACCTCGTTGAGAATGGCATTTGATATTTTGCATATACCAGTATTCATTCTATCTGCAGATTTTGTTTTTGACACTAAAATCAGAAAAAAAATGGATAGCTATAGAAGTTCATCAAGCTCATCTATGATTGTTAAAGCCCTTATTTATGCTAAAGAACGGTTACAACATAAATCATTACTTTGTATAGATGCATCAAATGCACTAGTTAAAACGGAATTTTAGATTTAGTTTTCTTCATGTATAGATAAATCCTCTAGATATTTGAGTTTTGGAAACAGTGATTTAATCCAAATAAATTTACCTATCAAATTGTTCTTTACTTGTCAATATTATAGCTCTAATTATATTTGATTCTCCATCTAGCATAAGCAACACTAAATCATAACACATGAAATGGATTATGTTCATGTTTCAATGAGATGCTTGGAAGATTTTATTGCCTTAGAAATTAACTTTGGCTTATAGTATTTGTTTCTTAAATTCTTGTATAAATTCAAGCCTAACTTTAATTGATATGCTTCATAGAAAATACATGCTCTTGGTAAAATCTTGTCAAACTAGCAAAACATTTGTTTAACATACTTGTGAAATTTGCTCATTTTATGTTTGCTTGAATGATTATTTTACAAAAGGATTTACTATTTTCACTATCCAAATTTGTGTTGTTGATTAGTATTCAGTAAAATTTGATTTTTAGCAATACTTTCAATCATGCTATTGTATTTTCCATTTTTAATAATTGAAAAGTTTTCTTCATTTTTTTAAAGTTAAAAATGGGTTTTGGTTACAATCTCTAATATTCTTTGGTGTGTGTGTTTGTATCTCTCTGTATACATTTGTATATGCTTTTATTTAGCACTATCCTCATAGCCTACACTATATATTTTCATGTTTATCAATTATAATCAATTTATTTTTTCTCTAGTATATTCTCATTGTTGCATTCTCACATTTAGGGGTGCAAACGAGTTAAGCTATTCGTGAGCAGCTCAGGATCAATTTGTAAAAAGTTCGGTTCAAACTCAAATTTTAACGAACCGAGCCTAAACGAGCCGAGCTCATTTATTATTTGAGCCGAGCTCGAGCTTTTTATTACTCAGTTCGAGCTGCTCGCAAGCCTAAACAAGCTTAATATAAAATATTTTTATTTTTTATATAATATAAATATATTAAACTGTTACAAGCTCGTTTAGGCTTGTTTAAACTCGTTTAGGCTCGTTTATTTTTTATATTATATATAATATAAATATATTAAATTATTTTATACTCGTTTAAGATCGTTCAGGCTCGTTTAAGCTCAATTCTCACTTAAGCTTGAGTTCAAATTTGAATATTTAAGTTCGATTAAAATTTTGAAATAAGAAATGTAAAACTCATTTAAACTCGTATAAGCTTGATTAAGTTCGTATTTGAATTGAGCTCGATCTTGAGCTCGACTTTTTTAGGCTCAATGAGCTCGAGCTCGAACTCGAGCTCATTTAATGTAACTAAGCTTGAGCTCAAACATACAGATGTTCGGCTTGACTCGGCTCTGCTCGACTCGGCTCGTTTGCACCCCTACTCACATTTCATGACACTTGTATTCGCTACTTAACCTTATTGTGCTAAATATTTGAAATATGAATGAATGGTGTCTCATTATTTTTCTATTCATGACTCATCTCTCTATTTTTATGAGTACTTTTAGTATTTTAATTACTTGTTATATGACTTTGCCTTAACTATCATCCAGAAAGGTGTTCTGTCATAGTGGCATTCAAGTTTTTTAGCAATTTTGTTTATCTATTATTGTTTGCTAGATAAGAAAGCACGAGGTTTGTTAGAGGTTAGGAAGAATAGGGCCAAGAGATAGATTTATAAATGCTTGTGAATTTTCTCTATTGTTATTTCTTATCTCTCTTTGGGATTGTATAGTTTGTAAAACTATGGTTGTCCTACCCCAATGGTTTAATGGTTGTGATTATATCATTAATACTAGGCTTGATACTTAAATCAATTAGAATTTATTTAGCATAAAATTATAGAGAAGGAGGGGAAAAGATTTATAAGGAATGTATACTATTTTTAAAAAATTATCTTAAAGGTAACGAATGTAAAATACTAATTTTTAGTAGTTAGTGAATACTATGGCATGGAATAAAACATAACATTTAAGGAAAGTAAAAAAAAAAAAGCAAGTAAAGGATAAGTTGCCCTTGGCAAAAGCTATTGCTATGTTTGAGTTTGCTACTATCATCTAGGCCATTTGAGAAGTATATGCACAAATTCCTTTTTGAAGGAACAAAAAAAGGGCCTAATGGATTCTCAATTTATCTTATTGTAATATAAGCAATATCATCACTTCATGTTGCAGAGGATGCTACATAAAATAGAACACTATTTAACAGAATGTTGAAACAATAGATTATCAATCCACATGTAATGTTTTGTAATGTGGTCTGTATATATTTTGATAAGAGCCTTGTTATCCATAGCCTTCTAGTTCAATTATGGTTTAAGATGTTGCACTCATTTTGTTTTGTATTGATTTATCTATCAAAGTTTGCTAATTTTGGTTTGGAAAGACTTTTATAATCAATATTGTATACCATCTCTGCCTAATACCTTATGAACCATTTCTTTAAACAATATAAAGTAAAAATGGACATTCACAATTTTAGGTAGAATGCCCACTTATCTAATTGATTATTCAAAACATGTTGTTCTTAAAGGAATTCTCTACCTATTTTTTTTTTAGGATTTTGTAAAGGTTATTTATATATTCTTAAGAATACCAACATACTCAACTTGTCTATTACATTTGAAAAGATAAATATATAAATATTAATTAGCATATTCATGCGTCAACTTCAAAACCTAGTATTGAATTTGATGTATCTATCAACAAAGTGATTTTAGATTATTAAATTGGAAACTTCCAATTGTGGTCTATAATAGCTCATTCAAGAAATGCTCAAGATAAATATGGATAGTGAGTGTGGCTAAACATGTTATAACGATGAGGTTGTGATTATTTTTTCTTATACGCATGCTAAGAAAATGATTCATGCCTTAGGAACCTACATTCCTTTTTGCTAAACTTGATCCTTTTGTTTGCAAACTCCATCTAAAAATTTTAAAACTAATCAAAATTTTGTAATACAAACTAATGAGAAAAGAGAATTGGAAAACTATAGATATCTTTTCAATGAATATAGTCTTTTAAGTTACTAATATGGCATTTGGAGTTGCACAAGAAGTGAAAATCTTACATTAATAAGAATGAATAAGATGTGAAATTACCTTTGTTCTGTTCATGAATAATACACAACAAACTTATGCTTTGGACTTAAATTACTTTCTTCAACTATGATAACTTACTATGTGAACTTAAGCTATGTCGCATTAGTGTCATATTATATTCTTCCCTTAGTTATTAAAGTTGAAACTAATTCTAATTGTCAACTTCTTAACTGCAAAAGGCTTTGCAACATTTATAATAAGAGTTTTTAACCACAACTTGAAATCCAGGGGAACCTACTCTGTTTGTTTGAATTGTTAGATAATTGAACATTTTCAACATTATTAATGATGCCTAAAAGAAATCGGTGTGCTACTTTGCTTGTTGATACGATCTCTATTTTGGTTTGCTACAACTACAATAACTAGTTATCAACATTAGTGCATCAAGTACATGATATGTATCTCATGCATTGTAAAAATGTTAATAAGAACATTTTTTCTCTATTAAAGCTAGCAATGCAAATTATTTGAAGACTAAATTATGTTATCAAGTTAAAAGTCTTCTATAACATATTGTAGAAATGTTTATTGCATTTTAAGATGCAAAAGCAAACAATTCATTGTAGACATGACAAGAAAATCATATTTGTTATCTTTTCATCGATAATGCAATGTTTCAAATGACTTCCATTGTAATATCACTAGTATTAACAAACCTATTGACGCAACTTGCAATAGACACTCATAATAATACATATTAGAAATAAAATATAGAAAAAAATGACAACTAAAGCCTTCATTATTCCAAATAAAGATTAACATGTAAACTTCAACATGGAGAGGCCCATAATAATTACAAATTTCTTTAGCATCTTATACTCATAGGAGACATACATTTTGAAACCATATAATTATCACAACTTTACATATCAGAACATAAAGTACCTTATCCTAATGCACTTAACTTGCTAGCCCAATTAACAAAACTTCTATTATCCACAAAACTACTTGAATGTGAATAAATAGTACTAAACATTACTTACCATCTCTATTTCACATTTGGACAATGATGCAAATTCGAAAGAAATTTTGAAAAAAATGTTCAATTCCTTTGCTACATCATGTGGATGTTTGTAAAAAAAGTATATAATTAGGATCCAACATAGAAAAATCATAAACGGCTTCCACAATCTAACTTTAGCTTGCCAAACAATAGCATAATAGTTATAATTTTACTTAAAAAAGAAAAAAATCGTTAGTATACTAAATTGATATTAGGAAACAGACCAAAAAAATGAACTCATAATGATACATCATACATGCTAATTCAACTCATCAGTGTTTCAAATGGTGACAAAAGATATATGATAGCCTACCAAATTTAATATACACTTTCATTGTTAATAGCTATAATATAAAATGCATACTATGTTATTTTGTACTTTGTCATTTTTTCTTTCTTGCTAAAATTCTTTTTATAGTTTGAGGAGTGAATTCAAATCTCAATAACAAAAATGCAATAGTCACATCAGTTGTTAATATAATCCTAATTGCATGGAAAAATAATCTTGAAATTCCAACACATTTGAAAATATCACACAAAATGATTAAACCAGGTAATCATTTAGTACTCTTAAAGTAATAATCCAAAATTTTAAGATTGGGTCAATAGTAGATGACTTACAAGTTCATTTTATACAAGGAAGAATCAATCGAAGGTAACCAATTATCTTATATAAAATTATATAAAACTGTTAATCGCAAATGTGACCTGCTATATCTTAAAAGCATAAGCATAATAAGGAAGATGAAGAGAGGAATGTTGTGAATTACCTAAGCTACCCTTCTAGAATCAAACATTTGTAGAACCATAATTTTTAAATAGTGGAATAAAAGGGCAATATGAGCCATTTTTTAATAGCATGTTTGCTAATAATGCAGTAGTACTAACTAGCATGTTATAAGCAAATGATGGAATCTTGGTACTTTAATGCATACCATAAACCTTGATGGATAATAAAAGAAGACAACCCTTTTAACCTTGTATATGTTAGCAATAAATTCACTAGCGAGAATTTGTTTGAATGGTGTTTTGTAAGTTAGAAGAATCAATGAAAGTCTTGATTATGGTGAAGAAATTATCTCCATCTGCTTGTATGCTTCCAAGTTTAGAGATAGAGGAATACAATAAGGATATGCTTGAAGACAATAGGATACAAAATTTCAATCAAATACAAATATGAAGACAATAGGTAAGATGGATATGCTAATCTTTATTATATCATATGAGGTATGATAAAAATTACCCCCAAAAGAAAGATAATGTCAAGGCTAAAGATGAATAATTCATAAAAAAAATAATATGATGTAAACAACCCATAAAATTAAAACATGAAAAGATAAAAGTAAGGTGAGGTAAGAGAAAATCTGAGCTACACTACTAGCCATCAATTATATTGTTGCTTCAGCTTATACAAGAGAAAGCCAAGAATTTGGCCCATATTGGCAAACTAAATCTATTAATTTTCACAATTTCAGTCAATGAGAATTGTCTTGCATGTAATAAAAATTTAAACATATATTGAAGGATACTTTATTATATTTTAACTTACAAATAAAAAGGACAATCCAAATTCTTCTATACTCCTAATTTTGTAGGATGAAATGTCAGCAATTGAACCAAAGAATATAATTTTAAAATTTATAGTGCTAACTACGAGTGATGTTATTTTGTAAATAATTGCATAATTGAA